>JAUJYZ010001466.1:0-56568 GCA_033675265.1 Actinostola sp. cb2023 | reverse complement strand
TACAACAAGAAAAAAACTGGCAACTGCTTTAGTAAGTAAGGTTCTTCTTGATTCTGATGGTGGTTTCATCCCTCAACCTTGGATAATTGAGAACCAGCTGCCTGCAGCCAGACAGAATTAGAACCTCAGTGATAATTAAGGCAAGTTGTGGATTCATAAATTGGTTATTATTATTATTATTATTCATGTATACAGTGTAAGCCTGATGCAGAGCAGGGGCGTAGGCAGGGGGGTCACAGGGTGTTGTGACCCCCCTTCCTCTGGGTCTACTCTCTCAATTTATATGTTGAGGAGGGGAGGGGCCGGGGGGGGGGGGGGGATTTGGTGGTGAATGATATGGAGTGCATGTGATCCCCCAATGGAAAATCCTCGCTACGCCCCTGCAGAGTGCAGATGTTTCAAAATTATATATCAATGTTATATCATATACATTGAAATGATGACACAATAATGGTATAATTAATTGTTTTATATATGATATGTCATATCCTGTTAGGGTTAGAGAATGATGTGAGTGCTTTACCGGCAAATACATGCACGCGCTGGCTGAATAGAATGAACGAAACCGAATGAACCATAGACGAGTGTAGTATGGAGTCAAGTGCGTCTATTTGCCGGTAAAGCACGAACTACAATTCTCTAACCCATTTTTATATTCAATGTATCGAAAAATGTGCAATGTATCGAAAAAGTGACAATTTGATAGCATTTGATAGTAGTAACTTAATATCGAGCTCGATGTTAAGCTTATTGAAAACTGGCTTCAAAAACACTTTTCTGCAATTAGACTTATCTGTATATTTTGAGTTTCTAACTTCAGTTGAATCTCGTCTCAGAAGTTTTTCAAGTTAGTAAGCTTTAATACAACTGCTTCCCTTTTGACAGATTCTTTTTTTCTCTTTTGTGTGGTTAATTGTTGTCAGTCTCTGTGTTTCTTGTAAGTTCGCCTGAGTTCTTGAATCTTCGGCATTAATTTTAATAAAACATCAATTAAGTTATATAGGATTCGAAACAAGAAAGTTTTCATTCAGCATTTCGGCTAAACTTCAGAACATTTCAATTCAAAAATAGTCGACTCAACACTGGCTTGGTTGACATAACACTGGAAATCTCGTGAGATATTACCTTTCAGCATCGTGACGTGACACTCATTTAGTCATAGCAGTTGAATCTTCAATTACATTCGTAATTCTTGACCTTGTTGAAAGCGGTCAGCCATTTTGTTTTCTGATATCTGACTAGTATCCTGCGTTTCGGGGAGGGGGAGAGGATTTTCTCATTAGTGTACGGGCGTGCGTGTAACCCTCTCCCCCTCCTATACCTCCTTTGGGCCTGAAACTCAGGTTAGAGGGTTCCAGAGGCTACTACCTTCGGAGAGCTTCGGACTCGACTTCGTGGATCCGTGACTCGTACTGCATTGTCGCCAAATTAAACAACAAACTTCGTGCACTGTACTGATTTGGCGGTAGCCGGTCATCTCGCCCCACTCCCATCTCGCCCCATGCCATCTCGCCCCAAATATGTCATCTCGCCCCAATGTGTAATACCATCTCGCCCCACAGTACTATATGCCCCTATACTGTTAAGTATATGTGTTCCTGTTTAAGTGTATAAGTTTTGTAAACACTTCATTTATGTTTTGGAGTCATTTTATTTATAGAATCTTATGTTTTGAAGTCTTATCACATACAGAACGAAGAAGAGTGTAGCGGTCCGATTTTCGCCGTCGATCGCTACATGTGAAATCAGCAATAATAGCTAATAAAGGGTTCTTGAAGTCCAATACTAAATATAAAAGTTCATATCAATGAGAAATTTAGGGATAATGCTACGCTTCAAGAAATCACTTTCGATTTCACGTTGCTTTACCGGGCTTTAAGTTAACGGTCAAGTTCATGGATTACCGAAAAACATTACCGAATCTTTCGCTCGAACCACGATGGATTGATAAAAGTTTCTTGCTTGAAGCGTAGTATTCAGACCCTTATAAAGTTATTTAATAAAATATACCCCGTGCGTATTCATCTTCGATGGACTTCGATGTCTTCGATAAAGGACGCTTAGCTTGGTCAAAGACAATGGTTTCAAGACAATAGACGCTGTTGTTGTTTGGGTTTTGTTGTTGGTTTCCAAGTGTCACTTACGAACCTCACTTTCCCACTTAAACAGTTTGAGCGAGTTTTGGATTATAAATAAGAATGAGAATGTTAGGTCTCTCTAAACTATATTATATCTGTACTAAAACAGGAGTGAAGGAGAGTTTTATAAAAGAAGTAAAGTCTGAGGTGGCAAAGTTTGTATGGAATGGGAAAAAACCAAAAATCAAATATAATACACTTATTGGGAATTATGAAGTGGGAGGGTTAAAGCTTCCTGATTTTGAGAGTATGATTAAAGCGAGTCACTTTAAATGGGCAACTAAACTACTTGATAACACTTATAGTTATTGGAAAGTGCTACCGTTACGGAAACTGAGAAGTATCGGGGGGCCTGAATGCATCAGAGAGAATTTTGACTGCACAAAAATACCTAAGGACTTGTCTTTATTTTTCACTAACGTACTGAATGCATGGGCTACGTTTTGTGGCACAAAAATCGACGACAATCGGACCGACATTTTAAAACAGTCCCTGTGGAACAACATTTACATTAAAATTGATATTGATAAAGGGTACATGCAACGACTAGTTAAAAAAGGGAATTCTGTTAGTAAGTGATTTATGGGACCCCACCACTGGCTTCAACTGGGAATGGGCGAAAATGAAAGGATTACTGGAGGTAGATTATATGAGTTGGAGGGGTTTAATTAGTGCTATTCCAGCGGAGTGGAAGAGAGAATTAAAGAAAAATATGCACATGCCTTCACAAGTACATGCTCCACAGAGACAAATTGAAATAAGTGGCAAGAAGATTAATATAAACAAAATCAAAACAAAACAGATTTATGACCTATTTATTGACAGAAAGTTCACTGCTCCAACTTCTCAGCGTAGGTGGCAACAAATCTTTTCAGATATTTCTATTGACTGGGAATCAGCTTATTGTCTGATATATAAAACTACTATTGATACGAAACTTAGATGGTTTCAGTATAAAATACTTATGAATTGTCTATATTTAAATAAGGATCTAGTTAGATTTAAACTCCAAACTTCCCCTCTGTGTTCTTTCTGTCAATCTAATAACGAAACTATTGAACATATCTTTGTGTACTGTAAAGACTCAGCAACATTATATCTTGATATAACTAATTGGTTAAAACCGTATAATATCAAACTACCAGAGTTAACTTCAGTATTAATGGTCACCGGCCTTCATGATAACAATAACGTTATATTAGTCAATTTTATACTTCTTTTATATAAGTATTTTATATACAGATGTAGGAATAGTTCTTTGTTAAGTTTAAAAGGTTTCCAAACCTTATTGAAACACTACGAAAAGTTAGAATATACTATTGCCTATAAGAATAACAAATTATCATTTCACCTGACAAAATTTGAAAAGTTGAGAAATGCACTTGATGCTAAAATATAGACTTTTATACATATTGCTCAGTCTTTACAGTCCCAATACCTAGTTAACTATATTGTATATTGTATATTGTATATCGTATTGTATATCGTATTGTATATCGTATTGTATTTCGTATTGCATATTGTATTGTATATTATATGTTATTTATATATGCTGTTATTTATATTTGTACAATTGAAATAAAAATGATAATAAATAAAATAAATTAATTAAAAAAAAAAAAAAAAAAAAAAGAATGAGAATGTTAATAAGTTATTACTTCTACATTATTGAGACTTGTATAAGGTATCAACATATGGTTTCTTCGACAAAACCGGGAAAATAGTTTGGGGCGAGATGGTCTGTTGGGTTTTGTCGGAAACCTTTTGTCGAAGTCTGTTGTTGTTTGGGAACCATTGTTTGGTTGAACGGTTGTCAAGTACGTGCGACATTACCGCCTGTGTTTACGTTTACCGGCAACCGTTTATCAGTAAAATGGTGTTAAATAAGTAAAATCGGCATCTGAACTACTTTCACTGTATTATTCAATGGTATTACTTTTTATTTCTAATAGGAAAAGTCATGTAAGTCATGCACATGTAAGTAAATTCTGTTGATCTTTAGATGGAAAATCAATCTGGATCATGATCATGGATCATGATGGATCATGCTGTTTGACTTTTACTGTTAATTGATTGATGCGAATAACATGCTAATTTTTCTATTAGTTTTAAGTGATTGGGTGTTTTCGATCCTTTTCAAATTATGGATTGGCATGATGGATCATGCTGTTTGACTTTTACTGTTAATTGATTGGTGCGAAGGTCACCGAATAACATGCTAATATTTCTATTAGTTTTAAGTGATTGGGTGTTTTCGATCCTTTTCAAATTATGGATTGCCTATAAAAGCATGCCTACAATTAAAGTATATCACTTAATTCGAGATCGCCGCTACTTTCCAGTACTTGGAGAATCGTGCAGCCACCCCAGCCATGGTAGAGCTAACTGCCTACTTCAGAAGGAATTGGGTTGATTCCACCATCTGGCCACCAACTGACTGGTGTGTATATCAACGTTCCATCAGAACGAACAATGATATTGAAGGATGGCACAACGCCTTGAATCGACGCGCTGGGGGAAAGACACAGCTGCCATTCTACTTATTAGTACAGCTACTGGCTCAAGAAGCGAAATTGGTGACTCTCCAGATCAGGCTAGTAAACGAGAAGAAGCTAAAGCGGACACAGCGCAGAAAGTACCGCCAACTACAAACCAAAATCTTCAACCTCTGGGAGGATTATGAGAATGGCAACAAGAATGAGAGGCAGTTGCTGAAGGCCGTTGCACATCTCTATGGCCCTCGTGCTGAATAAATTACACCTGTCACACAAAAAAAAACGGCTCCTTTAGGAGCCACAAATGACTCAGAAGTCAATGACCAAATGCTTAATAAAAACATACAAATAAAAAAATATATATATACAAAATATCATCATATTCATCATCACATTCATACAAATAAAAGAAATCAAATATACAAAATATCATCATACTGAATTCATACGAATTCATTATGCGCTTACGCTTGCGCCAACATTAATCATATGCAATTTTATAAGCATATGCAAAAATTGAAATCGAAACCAAACAATCTGACGATCTTAGTTCTTTCCTGTGAAACTTCTCGAAGATGAAGAAAGTTTTCAGATTTCCTTGTGTAGTGTAGTTCTTGATGACTTTCCTTATGAATTACACTGTCAAAGCATTAAATAACACATTGGGGCGAGATGGTATAACACATTGGGGCGAGATGGCATATTTGGGGCGAGATGGTATAACACATTGGGGCGAGATGGCATATTTGGGGCGAGAGATGACTTGGGGCGAGATGACACAGGGACTCCGTCAAGATTAGTGTCGCTGCTCGCCGGGGCTCGCAGCAATTATTATAAAGAACTTTATTACTCGGGCCCTTCCGAAGGAAGCCCGAGTTAGAAAATACACTTTCTTTTTTTTTTTTTTTTTTTTTTTCCAGGTGATGGAATGAAGAAAAAATGCGAAGAATGCGATGTATTTGATCCTATCGAGTTTCAAGATTTCTCATCATAGATCTTCAAGCTATTAAGTTCAGGATTGTAGTTGATCATTCCACGATGAAGCTAAGGCGCGTTTGCTTTTGTTATAAATGAAACGACATCTTTCAGAGTGGGCCCACACGAATAGCCGTATGCTTTTGTCTGTGAAATGAGCCTGTTTAAAGCCCGTGTTTTATCGGCTGTTCTATAACGCCTTTCCACGAACTCGAACTCATATCCAAAAATGAATTGAGACAAAGGCGATCGAGCAAGGTCAATGTTCGAAAATCCGTGTTCTTTTCAGTAAGATGACAGTTGTAAAGTGATCCTTATCTGAGTCATACATCTATTACGCGACCTAATTTTAGAACCGTTGATTTAAAACCGAATTTCCACGCTCAAAACAGGTCAGTGAACGGCAAAAATACAATCGAAATCAAAACGTCCTTAGATTTTAGGGATCTATTACAGAAGAAGACGCTCAATGACGAGGGAGACTTGTGTCTGACTCATAGATAAAGATCTCCGCGGACTCTTGTTATAATTAAACTCACGACGTCCACGACCAACGCCGTACAACGGTCATGTATAACTCCATCTATTGACAGAAAGCTATATGTACAGAAGTCATGCAAACAGTCGAGCCAGTCGAGTTATTTTCAGTAACTCATGATGGATGTTTATTTTATTCCACGTTTGAAAAATTCAGAAGGAAAAGGAATCGTAAAAATCGTACTTCAAAACTACATCAAAGCATTTAAGGCAAGCAAGGTCAATGTTCGTAAATCGAGATCGTATAGCCCTTCATCTGGCAGACATATAGTCTCCCTCGTCACGCAACTGTCAGTCATTGTCAGGTCTCTCCTCACGCAACTGACATTGTCCTTTTCATAAGCCCGAGTGTACGCTCATTGAGCGTCTTGTTATTATTAGAGTGCAAACACTAAAACCATGAAACAGTACAAACTATTTAGTGCTAAATAGCACCCACAAAAACAAAAGACATTGCACTATTTAGTGCTAATTAAAGTTAGCACTGTTTCATGGTTTTTAGTGTTTGCACCCTATTGAAGAAATAGAAAACGAGGCAGCGTGCTCTATCGAGTTATAGAAGCACGCGGGAATTGGAAGAATACGAGAGAAGTGCTAGGAAAAGCATGAGGCGTAGTCGAGTGCTTCTCGCACTTCTCGAGTCTTCTTTCAATTCCCAAGTGCTTCTATAACTCGATAGAGCACAGCTACTGAGTTTTCTATTTCTTTTATAAAATACAAGTATGATTTTAAAGCAAGTTTTCAATTTTGTTCGTTGCAAAAATGTTTGAATATCTGCGCGCGCGTGCACTGCTCTCAGAGCATGCAGAATACGCATCCTTTGGCCAATCAGAGCGCGCGTTATATCATAGTTATTTTATAATATAAATTCAGTGATGATCGAGTAGGACAAATAATTTATTGATCTCATGAACCACTATTTTCTAATGTCGATTTGTTATATATTAGGTGACAAGAAACCTACCAATCCAATCAAACTGAAAAGGTAAGCTTTTGATACAACACAAAACTGAAATTAATAAATGGTCAGTATACAACCAACTAAATACCATGGTACTCTAAAATGGCATTACATAAAAATCAATATTTTATATCCCATATAAAGACTGTTGTTTATTTTCTTTATTGTTTGTGTGGTTGTGCTGATAAATATTTTACTTCCATTTTAGTGAATCTGCTGCTGAAGAATGTCCTTTCTGGCTTCAGACGCCTTGTGTGGTTTTACCAGGAAGACCAAGAGGACTTGAGAGACCAACAAACCACACAAAAGCGTCTGAAGGAATATAGATTTTATTACTCGTCATTATGCAAAGAAGGACTATGGACTAATGAGCTGTACCTTGAAAGAAAACAGGAGCTGGGGTGTCACATTACTGACATCAGAGAAGTGATGCCTTGGTGTGTAGTACAAGATGTTAGAAATAGGTGGCCAAACCCTCCTCATATGCCATATATGGGTCATAGACGCGCATGACTAAGGTGCAACCATAGTTTTATTACATTAGAAAGGAATGGTTTTGAAGCCCAGCAAACATCATTAACCATTGCATTTGAATCTAAATCTAAATATTGTACACAGTTACAGTCCAGGGGGAGGGGAGGGGGTACTTGACCCATGTTTGTGAAACCCTGACCTTGTTTAGGACAACAAAATCTAAAATACCTACCCTGTCTAGGACAACACCCTCTATTTTAGGACCCTGTTTAGGACAAAGGGCAAAATACACACTGTCTTCTTTTACACAATTTTAACATGTTTTATGTTGACTGATGACCTGATGGCTAAATACCGGATAAAACCATATTTAACGACGACAATCGTGCATTACCATACCCTATAGCTGTATAAGACAGACTCACATAAAATTATATACCCTGTTCAGGACAGAGAGGTCAAAAACCATACCCTGTCCAGCGGCATGTCCCCGTAATTAGCCCATATATGGGAGTACTCCCCCCCTCCCCGGGTACAGTGACCTACTCAACATCCAAAAGATTGTACACAGTTACAGTGACCTATTCAACATCCAAAAGATTGTACTGTCAAAGTTACAGCGACCTACTCAACATCCATGTTGGGCTTCGTAACCATTCTTTTCTATCAACTATGGAGTCTATGTTTTTATTAACAAATTAAATTGATTTTACTGTCGTTTACATTGTATACTACGGTACATGTATTAGACCAGCTGACACATTCAAACAAGTGAGTGGAAATTTGGTTCAAAGTATAAAATATTGAAAATATATCCCATATATAGGTTATGAGGAAGTTTAATTGACATCATACCTGTTTCTTACATCTTGTATGATTTAACAAATACGGACCAGCTTTTCCATTGTTCCATTCAGTAATACAGCACGAAGGAAATGATGAGAGCACAAAATAAGTGTAGGGAGAGCACGAGCCGTTAGGCAAGTGCACTCCACACTTCTCGAGTGCTCTCAGTACTTCCTAAGTGCTTTATTACTAAACGGAGCAATGGAAAAGCTGGTCTATTTGTTTTATTATATAGAAACTGGATTTTTGATTTTAAAAAAATGAGAAGGGTAAAAAAAATGGGAAGCACTTTGAGGATTCTGTTGTGTTTTTGAATAAAATTTTAGTTGAAGTGTGCACTACTGATGCCATTGTCATGCCATCGAGCGTGTGCTGGGTTTGTTTTCTTCAGAATTTTGGTCTTTTAAAACTTTATTTCACCTTATTGAATTCATGAATAATTCATGAAGAAAATACAATAGAAACAATAACAGTGGAGGGCATCTGTAAATGGCAAGGTCTTTGTGTAGCTGTGCACACAAATTGTCCTGAAAAACAATACATAGAACGACAATAGAACAATAGCCAGGACTCAGGTTGTGCAGCTACACAAGACCTGACCTTGTAAATCAGATACAAAATCATCCTCATTTGCACAGATTTTAACTTGGCTTTCCTCAGCCAAACTGCTTCCTATCATCAAATTTATAGTAAACATGTAGTTATACATTGTTGGATTCGATAAGTAATTGTATGGGATTTTACAAACTCTCGCCTGCGACTCAAGTTAGTAAATCCCAAAAAGATTGGTCCCTCATGTTGTATATATTACTTATTATACTGAAGTGTAAAAATAATATTATACTTCTTGAATCAAGCATTGGTATTCACAAAAATACATGTCAGAGAATATTATAACAATATTTTTCTATCATTGAAATACATGTACACTACAATGGAGTACAAAATCAAATAAATCAACAACATTGGCAAAAATGCAGTTTATTGACATTATTAAGTATGAACCATTTTATTGTAACAATGAATCAAGAAAATCAATAAAGACATTTACCAACATAACGGATACAACTTACCTGTACATGTACAATACCCAGTTGTGTAAATAAAAATGTTTGTGCATTTGATATACCATTCACTTTTATGATAATCAGTGGCTCCTAAAAGAGCCTTTTTTTTTTGCAAGCAGCACAGAGACGACACAGCCATCTTCCCCTTGGTCATCTGGAAAAAAAACTACAAACAACCTGAAAAAAAAGTAGTCCATATGGTATCCCTAAAAAGGTACGTCTTTGGAAGAAGCACCCTTGTAGGGGCCATTCTGTCAGGGTTCCTTGCATACTGGTAATGCTGGAGAGAGAACACCTCTCTGTTGACATTTTCATTCTGAAAAAAAAAATGAAGTTAAAAGTTAGTATGACTTAGTACTATACCATCTATAAATACTGCAACTACTAAAGATTCATAATATGGTAAGAAAAGGCTTGTTTCATCGACCTGGAATTTATTACTCGGGCCCTTCCGAAGGAAGCCCGAGTTATAAAATGGGCTTTCTTGTATATTTTTTTTTTTCTTCGTATTCTTGGTAGTACACAGAGGGCGGAGTACCGGTATGTGATCGTATCGGTCAGGAATGTCTGTTTCAGGGTTTCGATTGGCTGAAAACGGGGGCGATGATATCCAAACGCCTAATGAAGTAATTCTATGCTCAAACGGGTCAACTAGTTTCCGACTAAAGTTTATTTTATTCCACGTTTGAAAAATTCAGTCCGACAATAAAATGAAACACATTCAGATTCTGAGAGCCGTCACGCCGTGGTTAAAAGGTATCCGACTAGTAAAATGAAACACATTTCTGAGAAGTATAATGATTGACAGTTGCGTGACGAGGGAGACTATTTGTGTCTGTGAGCATCGATAAAGATCTCCAACTCTTCGAGGTACGTCTGTGGTATATGGTGGCCTAGAACTGCCATAAGGAAAATTGCACATTTTCAGTCCATAAACTTTTTTTCGTGTATTTTTTTGTTCATTTTTATAAATTTTTAAAGAAATAATAATATAAAATGAAATTTAAAATGAAAAGAAAAGAAAAAGGGAAAGGAAAGAAAAGAAAAAGACAAAAAAAGACAAAAAGAAGAGAAAAAACTAAAAAATAAAATTATTATGAGGCGAAATGAATGTGAAAAGCAAATCAAAACAAATTGAAAATAAAAGAAAGTGTATTCAATTTAAAATCAAAATGAAACAAAATTAATTCAAAATCAAAATGAAACAAAAAATTTTAAAATCAAAAAAAAACTTGTCCGTGGCCTATCGCTGCCATAGACCACAATGCACTTCGATACTCCGCAAGTGACAGGACGCGCGACCAACGCGTGACCAGAGGCGGCAGAAGTGACAAGTCATGATGTCGCAGCGCGATTGGAATCGCTTCAAAAAGAATATCACTGAAAAACGAACGAAGAAGAAAGAAGGTTCGGCAAAGGCAAAACTTTGGCGGATAGTGACACAATTGTCATTCAGCGACTAGATAGGCTTCTTGGTATGAATTTGCTCGGCGCTGCTTCTTTTGGCGGCTTAGTATCAGGGATTGAGATGGAACAAAGCCTTCTCTTCTTCGGCAATTTGATGCCATGTGACTGTGAGGTACTGTTTGTTGCCTCTGGGACTTCTGGCGTTCCTTCTGGCGCGTCCGATCGTTCCACAAATTTCACGTGTATCACTTTGAAGTCGGGGATCTGCTTCACTGACAAGCAAGACGGACCTTATTCTCCAGCAAGAACATCACAGCACATCGTAGGAAAGACATTAGCCATTATCAAATCGAGCAGGGGACTGGGAACGAGTTTATTAGAATTAATGTAATTATGAAATTAACTTCATGACATGAAAGAGCATGTTGAAATTAGCATCTGTGCAAAGTTTGATGTGATTTGAGCGAATTCTATCGGAATTATAAACTTTTGAAATTGTGTTGTCCAGCCAAAATTTTACAGTGAATGTATGGTTTGGATGGACAACATCAAAAATTTACAGAGTTTGTATGGGAAAATGTACATCTTTGGTGCCCTCTAGCATCGTCAATATTAAGCCGAAGTTCACCAAACTTTGCAGACAAGCTAAGTTTGATCTGCTCTCTCAGAAAATGATGCCCATTTTTGCTAGTTTCTTATTGAATTAGTTTTACGGACTTGGTCCCAGTCCCCTGCTCGATTTGGTAATGGCTAATTAAAGTGCTTCACACAGGCACTCTTGATGTTAGCTATGGTCAACTCTTCGTACTCGTGGAACGGCACGAATTCTGGCGAGCACCAAATCTCGCGTACTTTTGTGCCTTCCCTGACACTTCGGCACTTAATCGCTGAATGACAATTGTGTCACTATCCGCCAAAGTTTTGCCTTTCTCCTTTGCCGAACCTTCTTTCTTCTTCGTTCGTTTTTCAGTGATATTCTTTTTGAAGCGATTCCAATCGCGCTGCGACATCATGACTTGTCACTTCTGCCGCCTCTGGTCACGCGTTGGTCGCGCGTCCTGTCACTTGCGGAGTATCGAAGTGCATTGTGGTCTATGGCAGCGATAGGCCACGGACAAGTTTTTTTTGATTTTAAAATGATTTTGTTTCATTTTGATTTTGAATTAATTTTGTTTCATTTTGATTTTAAATTGAATACACTTTCTTTTATTTTCAATTTGTTTTGATTTGCTTTTCACATTCATTTCGCCTCATAATAATTTTATTTTTTAGTTTTTTCTCTTCTTTTTGTCTTTTTTTGTCTTTTTATTTTCTTTCCTTTCCCTTTTTCTTTTCTTTTCATTTTAAATTTCATTTTATATTATTATTTCTTTAAAAATTTATAAAAATGAACAAAAAGATACACGAAAAAAAGTTTATGGACTGAAAATGTGCAATTTTCCTTATGGCAGTTCTAGGCCACCATAGTGGTACGTCTTTAAACGTACTTGAGGTCACTTGAGGTTGCATATTCATGTTCGCCACAAACGAGTCGAATAGTTTCTGAATGCCTATCGAACTAAATCCGAAAGAATGATTCGCTCAAACGTGTCAAATAGTTTCCGTGACCGACTTTCCTCTGCGATAATGAAGAAACCAAAGACGTTATCAGAACCGCCTGACCATGAATATGAACCTCATATTCACGTGCTACGGAAGTACGATTCGGAGATTTTTATCTATGCTCACCGACACATATTCACATAATCTCCCTCGTCACGCAACTGTCGGTCATTGTCAGGTCTCTCCTCACGCAACTGACATAATGTCCTTGTCATAATGCCCGAGTGTACGCTCATTGAGCATCTTGTTTTGGAAATAAACCGAGCTTTCGAGCTACAAGCTCATCTTTAGGGTTACAATGTGTGTGTCTAGGCATCATTACAACGTTGAAAAAACTAATGGGATGTGAGAGCAAGCACAAAGCGTGTGAGGAAGAAGCAAGCAAAAGAAACACTTTGTTACGGTGTGCGAGCATAATATAAGAACAGGAAGGAAAAAGATAAGTAAAAGAGGAAATGAAATAAATAAATAAGTGAATGAATAAATAAATAAATAAAAGAGATCAAGAGAGAAAGAGAGAAGTAAAGGCAAAACTAATGATGATCTAGCAAGCTACAAAATATTATTATCATATTATTTCCAAAATAAATACCAGGTCGATCGATGAACAAGCATTTACTTATTATGAATTACAACATGACCTACAAACAAGGATTGGATTTACTAAGAACCATTTTGGTGGAATTTTGTGTTTTGCAGTTAGACTCTAACATGCATAGTTTGATTACTGACAACTACACCTCAGAGGTGTAGTTGTCAGTAATCAAACTATGCATGTTGTAATCATGCAATGGCTAAATGAACAGCAAATCAATATATAGATTACATAATAGTACAGCTTATTTGATGGTTTGACAGATAATATGTGTGGATATTTTATGAGTTGCATAGTATTACGTCTGAGCCTGTAGGGTGAGGAAAAATACGAGCAATGAGTAATATGTCTGTGAGTGTTATCTGTCAAACCATGAAATTAATAAGGGCTTTATTATTCCACAATTAATTTTGTTTCTTTGTTTCCTGAAGTTTTGACCCATTTTTGCGTGGTCTCTTGCCCTTATATAGTAAAATGACGCATGAGTGGAATAATAAAGTCATGTATAACATATCATACCCAGTCAAGAACTGCTAGTTGAATACGAGTGCCATAACTCTCATCTCCATGCAAAGCTGATTCTTTTTGGTGCATACATCAGTATGGCAGAATTGAAAGATTCTATCCAGAAGCTGTCACGACACTGAAATAAATCATTCATCATTGGCCACATACCGGTAATGAATAAAAACATAGATGTTAAAGATTACTAAACTTACTCTCATATAGTCTTGTGGGTTTCTGTAAATTAGTGTACCAGTCATCGCTTTCCTGAATGCTTCAATAGCCTTTGGATCTACCAAAGGCTTCTTGCTGCAAACATAGTCCACCATGTGACATCTACTGTCAGCTGAGCATTGTGAATGGTTACCCTGTAGATGAAATAACAGTGTAGAATGGAGAAAAACATGTGATTGAATACATAAGTTACACTGTAAGTAAATGTTAGTTTAGTCTGGTACAATAATATAATTGTCAGAATTATGTTTTCAAAAATGTGGTTCAGTCATTATATTATTAGCTAACAAGCGTCCATGTGCTGTGCGAATTGACTAATTATTGATCAAATTGTGTGCAAACCATGGGTAAATAGTTTGTAGATATATTAGCCAATGAGCATGCATGTTATGTTATTCCATCATGAAAAAAGTCAAGATGACGTGAGCCATGGAAAAATTAATAGTTCATAAATATACACAGATCAATTCCATTAAACTGTAACTTGGCTTCTTGGCTGCTAAAGCAATATAGCTACACTTGTAAATTACAATTGTAAACGTTTTATTGAATTGACCCCAGTATTAGCCAATCAGAGCATCCATTACATGGTGCTTTTGTACTTAGGGGGCTTTCAATTATCACCATAGGTGGGTTTGGTAAGATCATAAAATGTAACTAGCTAACAATATCCCCCTCCCCACCCCTCTCGTGATAGAAAAACATACAACCCCCACATCTATTTGACTATACTACACTTGCTGTACATTCCATACCACCCTCAATGGAATTCCCCTCTCACACACACAATCTTGCCAATTCCCCCTGTCCTGATAAATGAAAGCCCCCTACACAACTCATTGAACAGCTGCGCGCTGCACTGAAAAATGGATTTACCTTACCTCAAAGGTGAAGTAAATGTAGAGTAAATGCTACATTTACTCTAATTTGCACAGATTTGCTCCGATACAAATTTATTATTTGCTCGGTGCTTTGCACACAAGGCAAAGCCGGTAAATGCCGTCTTTGCTCTAAGATTTACTATATGAAGTAAATGCATTGTGCTGTTGTATGTTTGAAATAACATTGCTTACATGTAAATATGGAAGTAAAGACAATATTTACTTCAGAAACAAAAAGGAGTAAATTCCGAAGTTAGACCTGGTTTGAAAGCATAGCAAATGTGATCAAAATTGAATATTTACAAAAAATTGCTCTAGTAGTAAATGTGATCAAAGTTATATGTATGAAACCCGTTTTGCCTTATCTAGCAAATCATCCTATTTCAGCTGGTTTGAAAGCATAGCAAATGTGATCAAAATTGAATATTTACAAAAAATTGCTCTAGTAGTAAATGTGATCAAAGTTATATGTATGAAACCCGTTTTGCCTTATCTAGCAAATCATCGAATTTGCTTCTATTTGACAATTAATCAAAGTGGCGCAAATTCACAAAATTGCTACATTTTTGCATAGCTGACAAATCAAACTATAATTTGCTTCTTTGCTACTAGGGAAAGAAAAGTAAATTTAGAGCAAAGTTATATAATTGCTTTCTCTCAAAAAACACACGCAAATCCTTCAAATTGCTCTCATTTCAATCAGTGCTTAAAAAGGTGTAAATTAATGGAATTACGCGTTTCATTGCATGCGCGCAATTCGTTAAAACCCCTTCCCACCTTAGCCTCCTTTGCAGACGTCAAAGCGAACTACACAAAGACGTCTGCAACCGAGGATAAATGCCACCTGTAATTTTTACACAAAACAGCAACAAAACATATTATTAGATGGATCATATAATATGTTTAATCAATTACTGGCATGTTCTCATGTTTACAAAATACATAACTGTTTGTAATAATTATTATTATTAAATGTAGTATTGTAATTTCGAATATTAAAATTTTACGATCAAAATTGTTATTGCATGCATGTTACAAGATTTAATAGCTAGTGCAAACTACCGATTCAACAGAAACATTTTTTCATATAAAAACAACGGTACAGTAATTCAGTACTATTTCATGGTAAATTGTGGTGCATCCACAGGAGGCAATCTAGTAGATGGTGGTCCTACCCTCCTTTCCGCCACCATCCCCAGGCTTTTCGAACTTTTCTTACGTCTTAATTTTTTATCTAAGGTTTTCATCATCTTTGAAACCTCATCGCTTCTCCATGTGAGAGGTCTCAACATGAAAAATTTCTTTCTTTGAGGTCTGTTCACATCTCCCTCTGAGTCAGCGGACTCTTCTGCGCTATTCAAACCGCCCCAATAGTCCCACGGGAGATGATTTAATGATATACAAGACTATATAACAAGAGTCCTGTAATTAACATATTGTAGTTGACCAAACCAGCGGGACGACGAACAACGTCGAACCTTTTACCTTCCGCAATATGCTCACTCCTGGCCGTCCTTCGTCAACCATGCGGTTGCCGAGTACTCGTGTTACGGTAGTATTATATCTTGTTTGGGCCGTACGTTCGTTCGAAATTTAATGGTTTAAAGTTCTTCTATTTTGTGTCAGTTCACAGGGGCTTTGCTGTTGGATAACTCATTTCGTACGACGTTGGCAACTGTACCGCCACCAGTTCATGTTTCGATACTTGCTTTACTCTTCTCAGCATAGCCACACGGTACAGTTACACGCCCTTCCTGACTAAGTCTACATGCTACCTTTTTCGCTGGTTTAGTCGTGTTCTTCGCTTTAGCAACTAGTGCACGTGTCAGGATAGAATTTGTGTGCTTCGGGAAGACGTAGACGTAGGTCAGTGTCCCTTACTATGTGCGCGGCTATCAGTCGGGTTTTATTGCATCGGTATTATTCGTGCTTTTCATCCAGTTCCAGTAGTGGTTGCTATTCTATCGTTAGTTTGTATTCGGTCCGCTAATTAGTCATTTTATTGCACGGGTATTCTTGCCCTTCGCTCGTTTTAGGGTTTTGGCTTCTTGGCCGGACCGGCACAGGTTTCTCTTCGGTCTTTAGTCAGTCTTGTCGGATGTGCTCGGTCAGCTTTCTATAGCAGTCTCGGTTTTGACTTATCACACGGTAATATATTCTTAGCAGGTTTCCGACTTCAGGAATTATATGTAGGTGTTTTATTTCCTCTAGTAATTTTTCTTCGAATTTGCATAGGTATGTCGTTGTATTTTCGTGGTATGTCACCTCTATGCATCGCCGGTTGGTTCAATTTTTAGTCAGTATTCTTGTTGGAGCCTGTTTCGCAAGGGTTAACATCGGTGTGCAGGCTGAATGTAAGGGGAAAGGCACTACTGCAGGAAAGACACCTCAGAGATGCTGGATTTCGAATCGCAGTCTACACGGACAGCTTCGCAGGACGCTTACTGTTTTCTCACTCATGACCGTCCAACGTGAGCCATGTGTTTGCCAAGCACCGACAGGTATATCTTGATTTGGACAGCTCGGGGGAAAGTTAATGGTTAATATTGCTTTATTTTTCGTGTCAGGTTGCAGGAACTCTGGCCGTCCAACGTGAACGTTAACCATGTGCTTTCCTAGGACTAGCTTCGCCCGGCGCGGTAGTATACTGCAGTGTGGGACCACTGCTCGGGCGAAATTTAATACCGTTTAAATTGATCTATTTTCGTATCAGGTTGTAGTATAGGAAGCTTTCTTGTTGTCATCGTGCCAGTTCATCGACTGGTTGCTCACTCCTGGCCGTCCAACGTGAACCAAATGCAATATTAATGTGCGGATGTGCTTACCAAGTACTATAGAGCCTTACGGTAGTATGTTTTGCATGTGTTGGCCCTCTCGGGCGAAAATGGTTAACATTGTTCTATTTTCGTGTCAGGTTTGCTGGAACTCTTTGTCCGTAGCACTCCTGGTCGTCCAACGTCAACCATGTGCTTGGAAATTTATTTAAACTTGTGCCTCTCGGGCCGGGCACAGATACTGAACTGGGTTCAGGTGCCGTTAGTGGTGTGTTTGGCGTATAGCTGGCAGTCGGTGCTCAGCCAAATTATTTAGTTTGGTCCTCTCGGGCCGGGCACAGATACTGACCTGGGTTCAGGTGCCGGTAGGTGTGTTTGGCGTATAGCTGGCAGTCGGTGCTCAGCCAAATTATTTAGTTTGGGCCTCTCGGGCCAGGCACGGACACTGAACTGGGTTCAGGTGCCGTTAGTGGTGTGTTTGGCGTATAGCTGGCAGTCGGTGCTCAGCCAAATTATTTAGTTTGGGCCTCTCGGGCCAGGCACGGATACTGAACTGGGTTCAGGTGCCGGTAGGTGTGTTTGGCGTATAGCTGGCAGTCGGTGCTCAGCCAAATTATTGTAGTTTGGGCCTCTCGGGCCAGGCACAGATACTGAACTGGGTTCAGGTGCCGTTAGTGGTGTGTTTGGCGTATAGCTGGCAGTCGGTGCTCAGCCAAATTATTTAGTTTGGGCCTCTCGGGCCAGGCACAGATACTGAACTGGGTTCAGGTGCCGTTAGTGGTGTGTTTGGCGTATAGCTGGCAGTCGGTGCTCAGCCAAATTATTTAGTTTGGGCCTCTCGGGCCAGGCACGGATACTGAACTGCCAGGTCAGGTGCCGGTAGGTGTGTTTGGCGTATAGCTGGCAGTCGGTGCTCAGCCAAATTATTTAGTTTGGGCCTCTCGGGCCAGGCACGGACACTGAACTGGGTTCAGGTGCCGTTAGTGGTGTGTTTGGCGTATAGCTGGCAGTCGGTGCTCAGCCAAATTATTTAGTTTGGGCCTCTCGGGCCAGGCACGGATACTGAACTGGGTTCAGGTGCCGTTAGTGGTGTGTTTGGCGTATAGCTGGCAGTCGGTGCTCAGCCAAATTATTTAGTTTGGTCCTCTCGGGCCGGGCACAGATACTGACCTGGGTTCAGGTGCCGGTAGGTGTGTTTGGCGTATAGCTGGCAGTCGGTGCTCAGCCAAATTATTTAGTTTGGGCCTCTCGGGCCAGGCACGGACACTGAACTGGGTTCAGGTGCCGTTAGTGGTGTGTTTGGCGTATAGCTGGCAGTCGGTGCTCAGCCAAATTATTTAGTTTGGGCCTCTCGGGCCAGGCACGGATACTGAACTGGGTTCAGGTGCCGGTAGGTGTGTTTGGGCGTATAGCTGGCAGTCGGTGCTCAGCCAAATTATTGTAGTTTGGGCCTCTCGGGCCAGGCACAGATACTGAACTGGGTTCAGGTGCCGTTAGTGGTGTGTTTGGCGTATAGCTGGCAGTCGGTGCTCAGCCAAATTATTTAGTTTGGGCCTCTCGGGCCAGGCACAGATACTGAACTGGGTTCAGGTGCCGTTAGTGGTGTGTTTGGCGTATAGCTGGCAGTCGGTGCTCAGCCAAATTATTTAGTTTGGGCCTCTCGGGCCAGGCACGGATACTGAACTGCCAGGTCAGGTGCCGGTAGGTGTGTTTGGCGTATAGCTGGCAGTCGGTGCTCAGCCAAATTATTTAGTTTGGGCCTCTCGGGCCAGGCACGGACACTGAACTGGGTTCAGGTGCCGTTAGTGGTGTGTTTGGCGTATAGCTGGCAGTCGGTGCTCAGCCAAATTATTTAGTTTGGGCCTCTCGGGCCAGGCACGGATACTGAACTGGGTTCAGGTGCCGTTAGTGGTGTGTTTGGCGTATAGCTGGCAGTCGGTGCTCAGCCAAATTATTTAGTTTGGTCCTCTCGGGCCGGGCACAGATACTGACCTGGGTTCAGGTGCCGGTAGGTGTGTTTGGCGTATAGCTGGCAGTCGGTGCTCAGCCAAATTATTTAGTTTGGGCCTCTCGGGCCAGGCACGGACACTGAACTGGGTTCAGGTGCCGTTAGTGGTGTGTTTGGCGTATAGCTGGCAGTCGGTGCTCAGCCAAATTATTTAGTTTGGGCCTCTCGGGCCAGGCACGGATACTGAACTGGGTTCAGGTGCCGGTAGGTGTGTTTTTGGCGTATAGCTGGCAGTCGGTGCTCAGCCAAATTATTGTAGTTTGGGCCTCTCGGGCCAGGCACAGATACTGAACTGGGTTCAGGTGCCGTTAGTGGTGTGTTTGGCGTATAGCTGGCAGTCGGTGCTCAGCCAAATTATTTAGTTTGGGCCTCTCGGGCCAGGCACAGATACTGAACTGGGTTCAGGTGCCGTTAGTGGTGTGTTTGGCGTATAGCTGGCAGTCGGTGCTCAGCCAAATTATTTAGTTTGGGCCTCTCGGGCCAGGCACGGATACTGAACTGCCAGGTCAGGTGCCGGTAGGTGTGTTTGGCGTATAGCTGGCAGTCGGTGCTCAGCCAAATTATTTAGTTTGGGCCTCTCGGGCCAGGCACGGACACTGAACTGGGTTCAGGTGCCGTTAGTGGTGTGTTTGGCGTATAGCTGGCAGTCGGTGCTCAGCCAAATTATTTAGTTTGGGCCTCTCGGGCCAGGCACGGATACTGAACTGGGTTCAGGTGCCGGTAGGTGTGTTTGGCGTATAGCTGGCAGTCGGTGCTCAGCCAAATTATTGTAGTTTGGGCCTCTCGGGCCAGGCACAGATACTGAACTGGGTTCAGGTGCCGTTAGTGGTGTGTTTGGCGTATAGCTGGCAGTCGGTGCTCAGCCAAATTATTTAGTTTGGGCCTCTCGGGCCAGGCACAGATACTGAACTGGGTTCAGGTGCCGTTAGTGGTGTGTTTGGCGTATAGCTGGCAGTCGGTGCTCAGCCAAATTATTTAGTTTGGGCCTCTCGGGCCAGGCACGGATACTGAACTGCCAGGTCAGGTGCCGGTAGGTGTGTTTGGCGTATAGCTGGCAGTCGGTGCTCAGCCAAATTATTTAGTTTGGGCCTCTCGGGCCGGGCACAGATACTGACCTGGGTTCAGGTGCAGGTAGGTGTGTTTGGCGTATAGCTGGCAGTCGGTGCTCAGCCAAATTATTTAGTTTGGGCCTCTCGGGCCAGGCACGGATACTGAACTGGGTTCAGGTGCCGGTAGGTGTGTTTGGCGTATAGCTGGCAGTCGGTGCTCAGCCAAATTATTTAGTTTGGGCCTCTCGGGCCAGGCACAGATACTGAACTGGATTCAGGTGCCGTTAGTGGTGTGTTTGGCGTATAGCTGGCAGTCGGTGCTCAGCCAAATTATTTAGTTTGGGCCTCTCGGGCCAGACACAGATACTGAACTGGGTTCAGGTGCCGTTAGTGGTGTGTTTGGCGTATAGCTGGCAGTCGGTGCTCAGCCAAATTATTTAGTTTGGGCCTCTCGGGCCAGGCACGGATACTGAACTGGGTTCAGGTGCCGGTAGGTGTTTTGGCGTATAGCTGTCAGTCGGTGCTCAGCCAAATTATTGTAGTTTGGGCCTCTCGGGCCAGGCACAGATACTGAACTGGGTTCAGGTGCCGTTAGTGGTGTGTTTGGCGTATAGCTGGCAGTCGGTGCTCAGCCAAATTATTTAGTTTGGGCCTCTCGGGCCAGGCACAGATACTGAACTGGGTTCAGGTGCCGTTAGTGGTGTGTTTGGCGTATAGCTGGCAGTCGGTGCTCAGCCAAATTATTTAGTTTGGGCCTCTCGGGCCAGGCACGGATACTGAACTGCCAGGTCAGGTGCCGGTAGGTGTGTTTGGCGTATAGCTGGCAGTCGGTGCTCAGCCAAATTATTTAGTTTGGGCCTCTCGGGCCAGGCACGGACACTGAACTGGGTTCAGGTGCCGTTAGTGGTGTGTTTGGCGTATAGCTGGCAGTCGGTGCTCAGCCAAATTATTTAGTTTGGGCCTCTCGGGCCAGGCACGGATACTGAACTGGGTTCAGGTGCCGGTAGGTGTGTTTGGCGTATAGCTGGCAGTCGGTGCTCAGCCAAATTATTGTAGTTTGGGCCTCTCGGGCCAGGCACAGATACTGAACTGGGTTCAGGTGCCGTTAGTGGTGTGTTTGGCGTATAGCTGGCAGTCGGTGCTCAGCCAAATTATTTAGTTTGGGCCTCTCGGGCCAGGCACAGATACTGAACTGGGTTCAGGTGCCGTTAGTGGTGTGTTTGGCGTATAGCTGGCAGTCGGTGCTCAGCCAAATTATTTAGTTTGGGCCTCTCGGGCCAGGCACGATACTGAACTGGGTTCAGGTGCCGTTAGGTGGTGTGGGTTTGGCGTATATAGCTGGCAGTCGGTGCTCAGCCAAATTATTTAGTTTGGGCCTCTCGGGCCAGGCACGGATACTGAACTGGGTTCAGGTGCCGGTAGGTGTGTTTGGCGTATAGCTGGCAGTCGGTGCTCAGCCAGCCAAATTATTTAGTTTGGGCCTCTCGGGCCAGGCACGGATACTGAACTGGCAGTTCAGGTGCCGGTAGGTGTGTTGGTTTTGGCGTATAGCTGGCAGTCGGTGCTCAGCCAAATTATTTAGTTTGGGCCTCTCGGGCCAGGCACAGATACTGAACTGGGTTCAGGTGCCGTTAGTGGTGTGTTTGGCGTATAGCTGGCAGTCGGTGCTCAGCCAAATTATTTAGTTTGGGCCTCTCGGGCCAGGCACGGATACTGAACTGGGTTCAGGTGCCGGTAGTGTGTGTTTGGCGTATAGCTGGCAGTCGGTGCTCAGCCAAATTATTTAGTTTGGGCCTCTCGGGCCAGGCACGGATACTGAACTGGGTTCAGGTGCCGGTAGGTGTGTTTGGCGTATAGCTGGCAGTCGGTGCTCAGCCAAATTATTTAGTTTGGGCCTCTCGGCGGCCAGGCACAGATACTGGACTGGGTTCAGGTGCCGTTAGTGGTGTGTTTTGGCGTATAGCTGGCAGTCGGTGCTCAGCCAAATTATTTAGTTTGGGCCTCTCGGGCCAGGCACGGATACTGAACTGGGTTCAGGTGCCGTTAGTGGTGTGTTTGGCGTATAGCTGGCAGTCGGTGCTCAGCCAAATTATTTAGTTTGGGCCTCTCGGGCCAGGCACAGATACTGAACTGGGTTCAGGTGCCGTTAGTGGTGTGTTTGGCGTATAGCTGGCAGTCGGTGCTCAGCCAAATTATTTAGTTTGGGCCTCTCGGGCCAGGCACAGATACTGAACTGGGTTCAGGTGCCGTTAGTGGTGTGTTTGGCGTATAGCTGGCAGTCGGTGCTCAGCCAAATTATTTAGTTTGGGCCTCTCGGGCCAGGCACAGATACTGAACTGGGTTCAGGTGCCGTTAGTGGTGTGTTTGGCGTATAGCTGGCAGTCGGTGCTCAGCCAAATTATTTAGTTTGGGCCTCTCGGGCCAGGCACGGATACTGAACTGCCAGGTCAGGTGCCGGTAGGTGTGTTTGGCGTATAGCTGGCAGTCGGTGCTCAGCCAAATTATTTAGTTTGGGCCTCTCGGGCCGGGCACAGATACTGACCTGGGTTCAGTGCAGGTAGGTGTGTTTGGCGTATAGCTGGCAGTCGGTGCTCAGCCAAATTATTTAGTTTGGGCCTCTCGGGCCAGGCACGGATACTGAACTGGGTTCAGGTGCCGGTAGGTGTGTTTGGCGTATAGCTGGCAGTCGGTGCTCAGCCAAATTATTTAGTTTGGGCCTCTCGGGCCAGGCACAGATACTGAACTGGATTCAGGTGCCGTTAGTGGTGTGTTTGGCGTATAGCTGGCAGTCGGTGCTCAGCCAAATTATTTAGTTTGGGCCTCTCGGGCCAGGCACAGATACTGAACTGGGTTCAGGTGCCGTTAGTGGTGTGTTTGGCGTATAGCTGGCAGTCGGTGCTCAGCCAAATTATTTAGTTTGGGCCTCTCGGGCCAGGCACGGATACTGAACTGGGTTCAGGTGCCGGTAGGTGTGTTTGGCGTATAGCTGGCAGTCGGTGCTCAGCCAAATTATTGTAGTTTGGGCCTCTCGGGCCAGGCACAGATACTGAACTGGGTTCAGGTGCCGTTAGTGGTGTGTTTGGCGTATAGCTGGCAGTCGGTGCTCAGCCAAATTATTTAGTTTGGGCCTCTCGGGCCAGGCACGGATACTGAACTGGGTTCAGGTGCCGGTAGGTGTGTTTGGCGTATAGCTGGCAGTCGGTGCTCAGCCAAATTATTGTAGTTTGGGCCTCTCGGGCCAGGCACAGATACTGAACTGGGTTCAGGTGCCGTTAGTGGTGTGTTTGGCGTATAGCTGGCAGTCGGTGCTCAGCCAAATTATTTAGTTTGGGCCTCTCGGGCCAGGCACAGATACTGAACTGGGTTCAGGTGCCGTTAGTGGTGTGTTTGGCGTATAGCTGGCAGTCGGTGCTCAGCCAAATTATTTAGTTTGGGCCTCTCGGGCCAGGCACGGATACTGAACTGCCAGGTCAGGTGCCGGTAGGTGTGTTTGGCGTATAGCTGGCAGTCGGTGCTCAGCCAAATTATTTAGTTTGGGCCTCTCGGGCCAGGCACGGACACTGAACTGGGTTCAGGTGCCGTTAGTGGTGTGTTTGGCGTATAGCTGGCAGTCGGTGCTCAGCCAAATTATTTAGTTTGGGCCTCTCGGGCCAGGCACGGATACTGAACTGGGTTCAGGTGCCGGTAGGTGTGTTTGGCGTATAGCTGGCAGTCGGTGCTCAGCCAAATTATTGTAGTTTGGGCCTCTCGGGCCAGGCACAGATACTGAACTGGGTTCAGGTGCCGTTAGTGGTGTGTTTGGCGTATAGCTGGCAGTCGGTGCTCAGCCAAATTATTTAGTTTGGGCCTCTCGGGCCAGGCACAGATACTGAACTGGGTTCAGGTGCCGTTAGTGGTGTGTTTGGCGTATAGCTGGCAGTCGGTGCTCAGCCAAATTATTTAGTTTGGGCCTCTCGGGCCAGGCACGGATACTGAACTGCCAGGTCAGGTGCCGGTAGGTGTGTTTGGCGTATAGCTGGCAGTCGGTGCTCAGCCAAATTATTTAGTTTGGGCCTCTCGGGCCGGGCACAGATACTGACCTGGGTTCAGGTGCAGGTAGGTGTGTTTGGCGTATAGCTGGCAGTCGGTGCTCAGCCAAATTATTTAGTTTGGGCCTCTCGGGCCAGGCACGGATACTGAACTGGGTTCAGGTGCCGGTAGGTGTGTTTGGCGTATAGCTGGCAGTCGGTGCTCAGCCAAATTATTTAGTTTGGGCCTCTCGGGCCAGGCACAGATACTGAACTGGATTCAGGTGCCGTTAGTGGTGTGTTTGGCGTATAGCTGGCAGTCGGTGCTCAGCCAAATTATTTAGTTTGGGCCTCTCGGGCCAGGCACAGATACTGAACTGGGTTCAGGTGCCGTTAGTGGTGTGTTTGGCGTATAGCTGGCAGTCGGTGCTCAGCCAAATTATTTAGTTTGGGCCTCTCGGGCCAGGCACGGATACTGAACTGGGTTCAGGTGCCGGTAGGTGTGTTTGGCGTATAGCTGGCAGTCGGTGCTCAGCCAAATTATTTAGTTTGGGCCTCTCGGGCCAGGCACGGATACTGAACTGGGTTCAGGTGCCGGTAGGTGTGTTTGGCGTATAGCTGGCAGTCGGTGCTCAGCCAAATTATTTAGTTTGGGCCTCTCGGCGGCCAGGCACAGATACTGGACTGGGTTCAGGTGCCGTTAGTGGTGTGTTTGGCGTATAGCTGGCAGTCGGTGCTCAGCCAAATTATTTAGTTTGGGCCTCTCGGGCCAGGCACGGATACTGAACTGGGTTCAGGTGCCGGTAGGTGTGTTTGGCGTATAGCTGGCAGTCGGTGCTCAGCCAAATTATTGTAGTTTGGGCCTCTCGGGCCAGGCACAGATACTGGACTGGGTTCAGGTGCCGTTAGTGGTGTGTTTGGCGTATAGCTGGCAGTCGGTGCTCAGCCAAATTATTTAGTTTGGGCCTCTCGGGCCAGGCACGGATACTGAACTGGGTTCAGGTGCCGCTAGGTGTGCTTGGCGTATAGCTAGCAGTCGGTGCTCAGCCAAAGTATTTAGTTTGGGCCTCTCCGGCCGGGCACAGATACTGAACTGGGTTCAGGTGCCGGTAGGTGTGTTTGGCGTATAGCTGCATGGCAGTCGGTGTTCAGCCAAATTATTTAGTTTGGGCCTCTCGGGCAAGGCACAGATACTGAACTGGGTTCAGGTGCCGTTATAGTGGTATGTTTGGCGTATAGCTGGCATTCGGTGTTCAGCCAAATCTATCTAAGTTGGGCCTTTCGGCCGGGCACAGATACTGAACTGGGTTCAGGTGCCGGTAGGTGTGTTTGGCGTATAGCTGGCATTCGGTGTTCAGCCAAATCTATCTAAGTTGGGCCTTTCGGCCGGGCACAGATACCAGCTAGTGTTGTTTGGCGGTAGCTGAATTGAATTGTCTAGGTGAACGCCACGGGCTAATTTCGTGTGTTCAGTTGGTGGCTTTGTTCAATTCCGCGAATCCCTTTGGCCCGGGTCGACGCACTTGTGAGGTTTGGAGGTACGAAATCTCTCGCACGTGTTGATAGGTGTGACCAGCTCGCACTCGAGAATATTTTGGCCGGGGACTTTCCGGAATGTGCCTTTTGTTATGCTGTGGTAAGGTCCTTTGTTGGTTAACATGCCCGGGGCTATCTAAAGCCCTTTGTGCCCGATCCTTGCGATTGCGCCGTGGACTGTTAACCACCATTGGCCCCTCCCTCAGTGTTTGGAAACACGAGTCACTGAAAGCTGGCTGGCGCGTTGCCGAATGCGTGTATAAGGTGTTACAATATGCCCCATATATATGAAATAAGGAAAGGGAACTAAGTGAAAGGAAATCAAAGAAATAGAAGAGTGAAAAGATGATAAGTACACGAAAAAGAGAGACGAGAAAGAAACCAGCCAGTATGACCGTAAGATTAGATGTGAAGGGAGGGACCAATGGTGGTCAGAAGTGAACGGCATGCAAATAATGGATGACCGTGGATCAAGTGGTAAAACAAAAAAACCTGAATCAACAAATCAGTCTTGGAAGAAGGATTTTTGAGTAGTGGGGGAGGAAGATGCGAAGAAGGGATTGGAATAAGGATTGGAAATAAGGATTGGGTGTGAGGATTGGGAGTAAGGGATAGAGATTGAGAAATAAGGATTGTAAATAAGGATTGGGTGTGAGGATTGGGAGTAAGGGATAAAGTTTGAGGTTTGGGGAATGGGGGAATAATTTACTACGGAATCATGTTGGGGACGTGAATTGGAAAGAGAGGGCAGAACGTCGGAACGAACGGATCCATGGTAATTGTTCCAACCGCTGGAACAATGGATCTTAATCATTCCCCATTCTTAATCATCGATCCGTGGGACAATGGCGGTTTGGATATACTACTATCCGAGTGATGACTTTCGACGTCGGAGGCCGATTCCTCGGAGGACATGAAATCAACTGTAAGACATAAGCTGAATTTCTTTTTGTCTCCCTCGGAAATTGAGGTAGATTGGTTCAAAGATTTTTGACGATTGGCTCTTTTCTGTTGGTTACAAAAAGAAAAGGAAGGGATTAATAATAAACTTCAAAGTTTCGTTCTTGTGGTAGCACCAGCTAGAAGTGTCCATCTGTATAATATATCTGTCATACATCAGATTAGGGAGTGAGCTATTTTTAGAACTGAGTTCAAGCGCGCGCTAGATGATGTGTTGTGCCGTTGGCAACAGCGCGCGCATTTCACTGCTAAATTCAGTGTATTCAAAAACCACTCAAATCTCTTCTGTTTTGTTTATGATCGCTTGTTAGACTTCAACTAATCAGACAAAAGTTTGAAATCTCATGCATTTTTTATCATGAAGGAGCAGGAAAAATGTCAAAACAAGAGGATTTGAGTGGTTTTTGAATACAATTTAGCAGTGAAATGCGCGCGCTGTTGTCAACGCCACAACACATCATCGAGCGCGCGCTTGAACTCAGTTCTAAGAATAGCTCACTCTCTAATCTGATGTATGGCTGGGCCCGGTTGCACGAAAGGTGAATAGCGCTATCCACCGGATAAGTCCTATCCAACGGATAAAATTTATTGGATAACTGCATCAGTTTTATCCGTTGGATAAGACTTATCCGGTGGATAGCGCTATTCACCTTTCGTGCAACCGGGCCCAGATCTATTATGGACACTTCTAGTTATGGACTTCTGGATATATATAGTAATACAGTATACAATTATTGGGCACTTACCAAATTTAGACGGGTTCGCCGTCTTTGTTCTTTGAGGACTTGTAAATCTTTTTTCTGCAGTTTATTTTGATGCTGCCTTTTCTTTGTCTTGAAGTGAACTCTCATGGCCTCTGTGTTTGTAAATGACATATACTGTATGAGAATAAAGCTATAAACTAGTGAATCTACATATTGATCATTTATACTTACTCATAATGAGCTTCGAATCAGTCTTGGAGTCGGTGCTCCTCACTCCAGCAAAGATAGCAGAATTGACATTTCGATCTTGGTCAGAAAATCTGAAATAGAAAGTCAATATGTTACTTTACATTCACATAATCAGATTCTATTTGCAGCGCGTGGTTAATCCCGACAATAGTATGACAAATATACAATCTTGCTATTGAAATTTCAATTGATGGTCGGAAAAAGTCAAAGGTTAGCAATGGTAGTACCGCATTTTAACGCTTGATCGTATGCAAATTCCAGATCGCGCGTACATACCTTTTTAATAAATCCCAATCTTTGTCCAAGTTCTCATACACCTCTCTTACTTTGCTCTGTAATAACAACAAGACAGTATTTAAATATGGTTTCCTTTTCAGCAAAATTGCATGAGCCGCTGGCGCGAAGTCAATAATTTTCGAACAGCGCGCGCCAAAAATGGTAATTTATTACCAGTTCACTGTTAGTTTGAATAAGTATATCATGTGTTATCTGGGATGATTGTGCTTGGTATATTTCTATTTTCACGCTAAAGATAAGGATAAGTTTGAGGCTTAACTCACCGTCAATTCCTTTGGAAGCCGTTTAGATTGCTTCGCGGTATTTTCCGCCTCAGTTAGCGCCTGATGGACTCGTTCCTCTAGCCTTTGGTTGAATGCGTCCTGTTTTTGGATAAAATCTTGGAGCTTATTTAAGATCTCCATGCTATTGTTACTTTGCGGATCTCGTGCGGTTTCTGTTGCTTCTTGTCTGGCCATGTTTGGAAGAAGGTTTAAGAACCTTGACCGCCTTTCAGTCTCAGCAGAGCTTGTTAGTGGAGTATCAAACTGAGCGGTTGATGAAGCAGCTTGATTGGTAACCGGAGTGCTTGGAGTTGTGTTTGATGATTCAGATGTTGAAGACGCACAATCTAAATCTCCAATACTGTTAACTGAAGTATTTGGTGATGAGGATGAAGAAGCAGTCGAAGCAGAAGCAGTGGAACCAGGAGTAGAACTAGTACTGGCAGAACTTGATTCAGTATTGGATCTATTCCTTCGGCGAGCAAGGTCGGCATTCCTTTCTTGAGTGCGTCGGGCACTTGGCTTATTGGGAGGTAATCTAGCCATCTTTGGAATACAGTAATTAACCGGGAGTATCAAATCGAGTAAAGTAAAACGTTAGGAATAGAAGCACTGTTTGGTGAAGTGACCGCCAAATTCAAGCTTACCGCGCTTTTACCAATGCGTGTATCAGTTTTCTTCAGTGAACTTAGTGCTGGAATGGGATTGGTTGTTTTTGAAATATATTTACATAAGCTTCAACTCCATTGGCTAAAAGCAACTAGAGCACATGGTCTTCACGTGAAGGGTTTCAAAGGTTGCAGCGCATGATTTATGATAAAAATATGCTTGGTATTTCACTGTTGGGTGCGAATGACGTACGAAGACAGTCATACCATAGTCATCAAGAAGTGATATTTTAGATTCTCAGTGATTGTACTTCGCTTTATTTGAACCTCTAAATTTGAAATTAAAGCGAATAAATAAATATTCAGATATTTTTTTCAGCAATATATTATTTTTTGGCATTTGTAAATCTTGAGTGCTCATGGGCTACCTGTGTAACTTCGTTGCCAGGTTACTGACTTAAAGAAAGTAAGCAAAATGGCGTCGTCGAGTAAAAAGCGTAGATACTGTGAACACTGCGAAGAGTTTGTGTCCATTAGGACCTACAGACAACATGTGGATCTATATTTTAACAAAAGAGAGATGAGGTGGGATAGATTTAACGAGTCTTCTGATGAAGAAAATCATGAAGATCCAAGTATTTTTCAGACAAGTGAGACTGATGGCGACGGCGATGATCGTGGTCGAGATCGAGACAGTGACGAAGTCGAAGGGTCGTCTCATAATGAGCTAAAATCTCAAGGTACATTAATAATAATAATAATAATAATAATAACGTGTTTATAGTTGAAATCTCCCAGTCTAACTTAACTTAACTTAACCTCTACTTCTAGGAGTCACCATTGGAGATTTGGAAATCGAAGATCAACACTTTGTTTGTCTTTCTGATGAGAGTGATAATGAATTCGTATATCACGAAAGAGTAGGACCAGAAATAACAGAGATATGGAATCTAACTGAAGAAGACATTGATTCGGATTTCAACCTTAATCAACATATACCATCAGTTGATGTCCAAGCTTCTCGAACACTGGGTAAAGTAAAAAGCCTCGTCCATTGGTTGCTTCTTTTCGTATGTCTATGGTCTTCATTCTGTAGTCTATCTGACAATGCAATGGATATCCTTCTGAGCTTCTTGAGGGCTTTCTTTGAAGCTGTTGGATCGACCATTCCCATGGTAACCAGTGTTGCTGTATTAATTCCAAAGTCTTTACATTTGCTAAGAAAGGAATTTGGTCTGCATGAAGATAGCTTTATAAAGTTTGTAGTTTGCCCAAAATGTGAAAATCTGTACAACTTTGATGACTGTCATACTTTACGTTTTGGAAAAAGACTTACAAAAAAATGCTCATTTGTGGAATTTCCTAATCATCGTCAGCACTTTCGCAGAACAAAGTGCAGTGAACCACTTTTGAGAGAAGTTAATCTGAAAAGTGGACAGACCAGACTGTATCCCTACAAAGTATATTGCTACAACAGCATAATATCTACCCTTCAAAGATTTCTACAAAGGCCTAACTTCATGACAAAGATAGAGAGCTGGCGTGATAGAAAATTGCCTAATGGGTTTATGGCAGATGTGTTTGATGGCAGGATTTGGAAGGAGTGGCAGTATGTCAATGGCAAATCTTTCTTGGCATCACCAAGAAACTGTGTATTTATGTTGAATGTGGACTGGTTCCAACCATTTAAACATTCTGTGTATAGTGTTGGAGTCCTGTACATGGTTTTAATGAACCTTCCACGGGCAGAAAGGTTCAAACCTGAGAATGTTTTTCTGGTTGGCATCATTCCTGGACCACGAGAGCCAAAGGGAAACATAAATTCATATTTACAGCCCTTAGTTGCTGAACTCAACCTGCTCTGGAAAGAAGGTATCAAAGTGAAAGCTGAAGGTTCTGAAGAGGTCTTAGTTCATGCTGCTCTACTTTGTGTTGGTTGTGATATCCCTGCAACTAGGAAAGTATGTGGGTTCACTGGACATGCTTCCAATCATGGCTGTTCAAAATGTAAAAAGATATTCCCAGGGAACGTTGCTACAAGAATTGATTTTTCTGGATTCACTCCCTGTGAATGTAGAACAAATAAGGAACACAGACAACAAGCCCAAGATACATTACTTCAAACATCTGCAGCTGATCGTTATGCAAAAGAAATGCAATATGGAACTCGATTCTCTGAATTAATGTCATTGCCTTATTTTGACTGTGTGCGTTTTCATATCATAGACCCAATGCACAACTTGTTTACAGGAACTGCTAAGCACATCATGAAAAATGTTTGGCTTGACACAGAAGCTCCCCTCCTAAACAAGAACCACTTGAATGCCATCCAAGTTAAAATTGATAAAGTCAAAGCACCATCTAGTGTGGGGAGGATGCCAAAAAAAATTGCAAATAGTTACGGTGGGTTCACAGCTGACCAGTGGAAAAAAATTTTACAATCCTATATTCAGTATTTGCCCTCTGGAATATCTTACCAGCCCCTGATTTACAGCTATGGCAGGATTTTGTGATGGCTTGCTCGTTATTTTGTGCTCCAGTCATTACAGAAACCAAAGCAATGCTAGCACACACCTACATAATTAAATTCTGCCAGGGAGTAGAAAAGCTGTATGGTACTTCCAAGGTGACTCCAAATATGCACCTCCATACTCATCTTGTGGACTGCATTTTAGACTATGGCCCTGTATACTCCTTTTGGCTTTTTAGCTTTGAAAGGTACAATGGCATCCTGGGAGAGTATGGTACCAATCAAAAATCTGTAGAGATTCAACTGATGAGGAAGTTTATATCTGGTCAAATGATAAAAGATGTCCCATTTCCTGATGCATTTCAAGATAACTTCAGGCCTATTTTTGAACGAATGGTAACAAAGCAAGTAGGAACTTTAAAGGAAAGTAACTCAACAGATATTGAAAGTGCACCTGGAGATGTTATAGTTACAAGCCTTCTTTCCATTGGACCTGTCAAGAAAGGTGTTTGGGCCTGCAATGATTCTTTATACACATGTGCCTCATCCTATTCTAGAGACTGCCTGGACTCTGAGTTTTTGCCTTTCTTAAAAGAAGTTTATAACAATTTGTTTGATGAAGTTGATGAATCATCTGTGACAGGGCAGTTTGAAAGATATTCGTCATGTTCTTTTAATGCTGAGAAGTTGGGATCAAGCAACACAATAGGGGATAGGTCATCATTTATACTGGCAAGGTGGTGCAAGCTTGGTGGCAAAATTGACAGAAGTGGTCTTGAACTGAGACCAGGAATAATCCGATACTTTGTCAAGCAAAATGTTAAAGTAAGAGGAGAGTATATTTCCTGTGTCTTTGCAGCAGTTCACTGGTTTCAAGAACATCCAGCAAGAAAACTTCTTGGTCCACCAGTAGAAGTGTGGTGCAAAGATTTGTTTGAAATTGATGGCCCAGCTAATTTCATTCCTGTTCAGCGAATCCACCAAAAGTTTGTACCAGCTAGTGATAAAGTCCAGGGTGAACAGCTTCTTGTGGTCTGTCCTTTGCCACAGAGAATCCAAGTCTAAGTCATATATTCAGTTGTTTGGCTTTAAAGGTATTTTATTGAATGTATTACATTTTACACTACTATAATCTCATTTACATTTAGAGTGATGGCACTTCACCCGTGTATTACTTAACAATTAGTCACCAAAGGCGAGGTGAATATCGGTGAATAATAACCGAGACGAAGTCGAGGTTATTATCACTGCTATTCACTGAGCCTGAGGTGACTAATAATTTTGTTTTAGTAGAATTACACAGGTGATTATTTGAAAAAATAAAAATAAATAAGCATTTTAAAGAAAATAAATTTTTATTTCATATTTCAAAAGCTGGCAGCCATTTTGTCAAAATGCTGTAGGTAACTATCGAGAAATAGTCCGAAGTTCTCGACCAATCAGCGCGCTTGATTTTCTATAATCACCTGTGTAATTCTACTAAAAAGTAATAGTCAGTGACTTATAGTCAAATCAAAACAAGAGATTTAAACAGTGGAATTAGTGTCTAGTAATATTTACTTAGTATAGGAAATACCACAGTTCGAGAAGAATTAATGAAAAATACCACGCGTATTTGATGAAAGTGGCTTAATACCACGAGTGCGTAGCACGAGTGGTATTCAGCCACTTTCATCAAATACAAGTGGTATTTTTCATTAATTCTTCGAGAACTAAGTGGTATTTCCTATTAATAACACACCTACAAAAAAATATGAGTTTCTTTATAGTAGCAAATCGCACATAACGCAATCACAACCACAAATAATAAAATAGCAATTATTTTCTTAATACCGTGCAATTAATTAATTGCACGGTGCAATTAATTAATTGCACGGTATTAAGAAAAAATCCACAGTCAATCGGCCAATCAGAAACGAGTATTTTTTGTAGGTGTGTTATTAGCTAATTAATATATTTTTCACGGGTAAAGTGCCATCACTCTAGTAGAGTGGTTAATTCATAAACCCATGAATAGACTTTCATTTAATACACCGCCGTCTGAATACATCATTCCTAATTCCATTGTGTTCCTTAGTTTGACTATTTACCAGTAACCACTCCAACCAATAGTTTTTGTTTCACAGGTTTATGAAAACCACTCAATATCATTCAAATTAGTGTTGTTGGACTTTTAAAAATTACCATACATTGTATTCAGAGAGCCTGGGCAAATATATGCACATGACAAAATATTTTATGGATTATTTTTGAATTAATTTATTAATTCACTGATTGACTGACTGACTGAGTTATTTATTCATTCATCCATCCATTCATCAATTCACTCATTCGTCCATCCATCCATTCGTCCATTCATCCATTCATTCATCGATCCACCCATTTATTTAGTCAGTTAGTAAGTTACGTACTTACTTTAATTATTCCTTTTTAGGATGCAACAAGTGTTACAAAACAATTTTTAATTGTGAATTGTTTGGTGCGAAAACTGACTTTTCGGGGTTTGATATGGACAATTGGGGGAAAAGATCCAATGAACTGCAACATATTCATGCTGAATCAATGCTAGCTGCCAAGATCCCAACTGAATACAAAGCTATTGTCCGTAACACAGGAGGCTAATTAGTCGGGCTTCCTGTGGAAGACCTGACTCTAAAAATGAGATCCGGTCGTCGTCTTTGTCCTCAAATCGCAAACTGGGTTCTACAGACATGCACCCTGTGCCGGCTGCTCAGATAATTACCGAAGGCTCTGATCAACACGAGACATTCTTCACAAACAAATATTGCTCAAAACAATTCAAATATCGCTCAAATGACCTCATATGTTGAGTTAAATGATGAAATAATGGGGATCAAAGCAAAATGCGAGAAGTTTAAGAAGATAAATATGCTATCAATATCGCACATGAGTATCGCACAACTGTGAAGCTTATAACACTGATAGATCTTTATTTTGCTGAGTTTTGAAATCGGTTCAGTTGTAAGTAAATCACTGATTTGAATGCCCAGAATGCAGGAAATATTGTTCATGATTGTTCGAGTCACCATGGATCACGCTGCGATGTCTAGTTTATTTATATTTGTATTTGGTATGGATATATTTATGGCACCAAATAGACTAGTATGTCATTGTCATTCATTATTCACTGAGTTTGTGAAATCGCTGGTACTGAAATTGCAAGGAAAGCATATATATATATTGTTCTACTGAGTCACGCAACGATTGCACTAAGATATCTATATTTAGTTCAAATAGGCTACCTTTCAGTTAGAAGCCCGACTTCACGCTAGTAGAGCGTCTAGTTATCAATAGAAAGTTAATATATATTGTTGTCTGAATGTTATTTCTTGCTATTTTATATACCCTTCATGCATGTAGATTTCATTCTCTGGCATTTTGCCAATGTGGTGGTGTGGGGGGGGGGGGGGGGGGGGGGGATTTGGGGGATTGTCTCTTTTAGGGGTGTAAATTGGGGTGGGGGGTGGGGGGAGTTTGTCTAATTGACAAAAATATTATACAACGATGAAGGCTTGAAACGTCAGTAAAGCAAGACTTGCTTTAGTACAGTATAGTACTGTTTTACCACGGTGTTACAAATTTCTTTTTAGCCATCTTTGTATCATTACACACCCGACACAGCCCAAGCTAGTTTTCTCGATAGTTTCCAGTTAGTATACAATGTGATGTACCATATTTCCTCGAATAAGCACACTGGGTGCTTATTTCAAACTTGGAGTTCTAGAGGGCACTTATTCGTGGGAGGGGGGTGCACATTCTGGATTGCTGCAATACAGTAACTATATATGTACAGTACAACTTGAGTTACAGTATAATCGTATGTGATAATCATTCACTGGGTATCAAAATTAATAATACCCAGAATTTGGGTCAATCCTTCATATATGGTACATTTTTATTATGTATGCCTCGTTCTATCATATGGTACATTTTTATTATTTATGCCTCGTTCTATCTATATCGTATTTTATCATCTCATAGTAAGCAAAACATTAAGAATGTACCTAAAAATAAGGATTATTGTATATAGACAATGTACTATGGACCGTCTCCCTCGCAGCTATGAAGTCCTTACCAGAATTTGCCATTCGGGATTCCTGTGGTTTGACCGCTGACCATATTATTTTGAGCCCTTTCTTGTTTGTCTTGCGACTTCTGAAGCACATTTTATCAGCTATTATATCCATATTTTGCCGAGAAATCTGCTTGAATCGACGTGCCAAACACAGAGGTTAGTATTAGGTGTAAGTTAAATGGCTACACACTAAGTTCACATGGAGAAATAAGTGTTGTCCATCAACTGTGAGTCGGTTCTTGGTGCATCGAGTTGGTTTGTAAAAATTCCCGCCATTTTGTGGTATGCCTCAGCGTAAGAACCTTACATACTAACACTGTATCCACCCTGTGTATCGCTACTCTTAAATATAACCATTCACATAACCATAACCATTCATCTATATATGGATTTATCAATCCAGTATTAATGTTCAGTTCTAGTAGAAAAAGGCAAGCCCTTGTCTTCATTTAAGCTTAAAGTGTAAGCATTGTAAAACAAACAAGATCCTGGTAGCAGGATTCACTCGTGCCCTGGTGGTATTGTATTGTACTGTGCTCTAGTGGCAGCCGTTACTAAACTCAGGGCTGGTCTCTAGTTTACTGAATTGACATGAACAGCATAAAAAAGTACCGAATATACTGTCTCTTCTTCTTGAAGATTTGGAAGTCAGCGTTTGTATACGAGTTTGATTTTTGCTTCTAGAAAGCGTCCCTTTTCTACCTTGTTCTTCAAATGTACTTGTTAGGAGCAATTATTACTTGCTACAAATATAGATTGATAATTGTTTGAGGCGTAATTAGTGGGTTTTGGGTCGGTTCGGTATTTCCACTGCCCGGGTTCCACTGAGCCGTTGTTGCCTGAATGATCTCAAAGACTACCCTGGAACAGGGTACTCAGGAAACCCCACATGAAGTGGCTTCAAAATAGCCGTCTTCTTCGACTTTGTAAGACACTGTGCAAATCTCAAGGATTGCTAGCCACCAGAAGTATTGTGCAACCCCCCCTAAAACAACAACAACAAAAATACGGGCTGTGTTTTTCAACTCATGCCGGCCAAAGGCCTGGGCATGAGTAAATAGAGTATCAATTAAATAATTAGTGTGAACTTTGGACTACATGTATATTTCTGATGTTCACCTTGATTAAAGTTTTACAGATATGGGACGTCACAAAAAAGAGAATCGAAAAAAGATACTGGAAGGAAAGGAAAGGAAGAATGAAAGCTCTGAAAGAGGGGCAAAAATTGGCTCAGGAGAAACCAAGCTCTGAGATTCCTGAAAATGAAGAACCTGTGGAAGTACATGCATCAGTCAATCACAGGGATCAGCAAAAGGAATCAGAGAGAAACAACATGTACAATAATTCACACCATAAAAAATACAAAGCCAAAAAAGTTGAATATGAGTATGAAAAAGATATTTTGTACACCTCCATGCTAAAATTTATAAAGCAAAAGCAGAAACTAGAATACTACGAGAAATATCCCTTGAGAAGACAAAATTATTCTTTTTGATTTCTGATACATGTAATATACAGTAATCTTATACAAGTCAGAGAATGAATAATTATAATATTCAAAGTACAGTACCGTCAAAATGATTTGTATTTATTTTTAATGTTACATTTCCCTACATAAGTGTAGAGTGACTGCTTGTAATTATTGTTACAAGATCTTGAAGCCAAGGTGATTATATTCAGCAGAGTGACCATGGCAACATGAGATCTTTAAGCTGATTTTGCCAAGGCAGAGTGACTGTGACAATCATTATAATAATGCTCTCTCATTGGTTAGTTGAGAGGATAAACATACTGTTCCAGTGAAAATAGAACTATTATATTTTAATGTAATTAGTTACATTGTAGGGCCTAGATGAAAATTACTCTGTGTAACTCTAGTCACCCTGTTTAAATAAAGTGTATTATTATTACATTATAGTAACCACCTGGTTGAATGAACTTGGTGGGAATATTTTTGAAATACACTAGTTGGCCAAAAATCTGGTCGTATCAATCGGTAATACGTGGCCATAATAAAATAGCCTCAAGAAAATGTATGACTGAGCCGTAGTTTGGGCCACAATTAAGTGGCCGTAATAATGGGATGGCTGTAATAGCCTGAAGAGAATGTGTGACTGAGCCGTAGTTTGGGCCACAATTAAGTGGCCGTAATAGCAAAGTGGTCGTATTAACAGGGTTGTTATAAGGCGGGTTCTACTGTGTTGTAGTAGGGGTCTTATTCCAATGGTGTAATCTGATTTTAATGCTACTTCGTACACGTTGTGCATCGTAATAATATGTACAATGTACTGAACACCCTGTGTCGTTTTTGTATAAGTGAGTAAAGTTGGGAAACTGAAAAACGACCCGAAAGTTCTAGAGGTACCTGAAAAAATCCGCCTTTTTTTGGTATACATAACGGGGGGTTACTTCGGGGTAAAAAGGTTAGGGATGACCGTTGTTAAACCTAAAAATACCCTAAAAGTTGTTATTATTGTTGTTATTATTGTTATTATTACAGTCAAACCTGTATATAACAGCCAATCTGGATTAAGCGGCCTGATTCCGAACAACAAGCTGATGAGGTCAAAAATGGTGCAAATGAAAGGCAAATACCAAAATTACTCACATTTGGCAAATAATCAAATTCAAGGGCAAATACCTAGATTTACCACATAGTTGCAAGTATTGCAAACTAAAGTAAATGTGTGGTACTTTTGATGCTGAAGCAAATGTTATTCAATTATGAAAATGTACTAACCAGTGTAAAGTACGAAGTAAATGTATTGCAAATATGAACTTTACTCCAACTTTGCCGGCATTTGGTACAAATGCAAAGAACGACCTTTACACTAAATTTGCTCTAAGATCAAATGTAAGTCAAATTTAGTCCAGGAAATTTGCATCACATTTGCTCTATGAGTAAATGTCAGTAAATCCATTTTTCTGTGCAGCATGCTTACCTGGTAGTGTGATATTATATTCAATAATGCCAACCGAAACTCTTCCTGATCGCCATTGATATCACTGAACCTCTTCATGGTGTAGTAAAAATGGGTCTTTGTTGCTTTGACTAATAAAGAGGGTAGCAAATCTATTCATTTAGTAAATTTTAATGGCGTGTGTTAATTATTTAATTAATGTACCAGACTACCAGACTGCAGTATAATTTTTTGAAAAGTTTTCAAACATATTTGTACATATACAATGTAGTTCAATAGCTGATATCGAAGTTACACTCCAATGACTCTGAACAACGGTTTCAAGTCGAGGCTATCGGGTCAGAACAAAAACTTGACCCGATAGCCTCGACTTGAAACCTTTGTTCAGAGTCATTGGAGTGTAACTTCAATATCAGCTATTGTTCGATCTCTTCATTGCAAATTCAACATTTGCTTCACCTTATTTTACCTTTATCTGATAGATCTGAAAACCAGGTTTTACCCTCCTCCTTCTTCGTTCCACTAGCGACCTTTGACACAGATTTTTTAACATTTGTACCTCCTATTTATGAAAATATGAAAGTCATTTATTTAATTGAATGAGTAAAGTTATTTGAAGTATAACTTTGCAAATTGTGATTTCAGTATAATAAGTAAGATATTTTAGTTACCATGCCAAGTATCATAGGAGTTCATGATATGTTTTTCATTGATTGCCCATTTTTGGATGGCAGGTACATTATCATGCACAAGTTCAGCAATAGAATGACCTGCAGAAGGCAATAATCATGGCAATATTAATAATAGCTTCTTCAACTTTAATTTCTATCATCCACTGAAATTTGAATACAATTTTATAATAATAATGTTATTTCATACCCATTTCCTCAATTTTTTCGAATAATAATTTTGTCATGGGGACCTCACGTGAAACTGAAGGGGTCAGATCTTGTTTTGACCAGTTGATTGTGCAAATCACCTTTTTGTTGCTACAAGAAAAGTAATTTAAAAAAATATTGATGACTGCAGTAATAATTGAATAATTTCTACTCAGATGTACACTCAATAATTTGTACTTACTAGTAAGACAGTGCTGCTACTGTTGTGTGCTGAGCATTTCTGGACGAGTCATGTCTAGCGTCTGTTACAATAATCTATAAATCAGGACATTCATTATTTTATAGTCAATAATATTCCAAATACAATAAATCTCAGACAATATTGGACTTACATCACCATCATTATCAATGTAAGCCTGCTCGCTCTGGATCTCCCCCATTGCTGATTGTAAACAACCATGATAGACATCTTCAATAGCTGCTATGTAACCTAGTTTATTGAAGACTATATCCAAAAGCTTGATATTAGTAAAATAGTTAATTTACATCAGGACTACAGTGGTACTACATTGGATACAAAATTAGTACATTACATATGGAAAGCATATTGTGAATGAATGTTCACTTTTTGAAAGCATAAATGAATGAAAAAGTAATATGTACATTGTACACATGTATGGATGTACTCAAATTAGCCTGCTTAGCCTGGCACAGAGACAAAAAGGGAAGAGAGCTATAGGGGAAGGAGGGGAAAGGAGGGGGAAGGGCGGACTGGGGGAGGAGGAGGGAGGGGGCCCCCTTACCAAAATTAGGTACATTAAAGTATACCCCAAATGTACCTAAGGTATACCCTAAATGTACCTATTTAAGAATAGGTAGGTTTAGGGTATACTCCAAACATACCCTTGCATTTTTATTCAGTTCAACAATGTACCTCAAATGTACCCGACATACCCCAAATGTACCTCGTGTTAGAAATATATACCCCAACTGTACCTCTTGCATTTTTATTCATTTCAACAATGTACCTCAAATGTACCCGACATACCCCAAATGTACCTCTTGTTAGAAATATATACCCCAACTGTACCTCTGTCATTTTGTTTCAGTTCAACAATGTACCTCAAATGTACCCGACATACCCCAAATGTACCTCGTGTTAGAAATATATACCCCAACTGTACCTCTGTCATTTTGTTCAGTTCAACAATGTACCTCAAATGTACCCGACATACCCCAAATGTACATCGTGTTAGAAATATATACCCCAACTGTACCTCTTGCATTTTTATTCAGTTCAACAATGTACCTCAAATGTACCTCATGTACTACTGTACATGCTGCAGTCTACTCACTTTACTTTATAGTCATTTGCCTGGAGTTTTCCAAGATTTTCTCCTATTAAACTTTGCACTTCTTATTGTTGGGAAGACTGAAGATTATCACACAGATTTCCTCTTGGTATTTTTGCTAATTTGGACAAAAGCATCGATGAAAGTTTATCATTTTACCAAAGAGCAGACACACTGCAGTTTGACAGTCATCTTGTATGAACAAACAAAATTATGTGGTCAGCTGTCATACACACTCGATCACATGACTAAAATACGGCTGCTGATTGGTCCATGGCGCGTTTGCACATGCACGAAGAGACTTGGCGTGTTTGCAGTGTTTGGACAAGATCTCAAGAAACTCATGGCTTTTTATTCGTTTTTATGCCGGTAAGAAAGACTGTTTAGCTATTTGTGAAGTAAGTAATACAAGTAAAACAGCTTAGCAAACTTCTACATGTCTTTCAGGCACATTGGATGAGAAAAACTTCGATAAAACGACTTGCTGTTAACAACCACATCGATTCTACTCTCTACGTACGGCTCTAGCAAATCTGTAAGTACCACAATAAATACATAGATATATAAAAATGTAGATAGATTGATAGTTCATTTACAAATTACATAACTCCCAAAATGCTGAATTACATAATTTGAATAAAACGAAAACTAAACAGGTTGCATTAGTGTATTACTTGTAGTTTGGATTGCCCTCATCATCTGTTATGTCTTGTTTTTGGACTATTGAAGTCTTAATAGCCTATGGCCAATTTGAATCAATGAATGACTGTCTTTATTATTTCTATTTAGTTTCAGGTATTCATTGTTCAACAAGCTAATTAAAAGCCAATGAAAGATTTGGTTACAAGCATTGTTAGCCTGACAAAATAAATATGGTAGACACAAAAGCTAAGTTCAACACTTTGACTTTGACAGCAAACAACTGCTTATGTAAAACATATTATGTCATATATATTATCAATCATATTAGTAAACTATTGTACAAATATTGATAATTACATGTACAACAAGAATGTTTGTAGGCTTTAATTGCATTAAAATGATAATTAAGTTGTACTATATTTTAACATTGTCTCTTCAAAAGGTTGAAAAAGTATGCTACCCCGGGTATACCCCAATTCAGGGTACATTTGAGGTACATTTCAAATGGTTCCAAAAGTATGCTACCCCAAGTATACCCCAATCCAGGGTACATTTGAAGTACATTTCAAAAGGTTCCAAAAGTATGCTACCCCGGGTATACCCCAATCCAGGGTACATTTGAGGTACATTTCAAAAGGTTCCAAAAGTATGCTACCCCGGGTATACCCCAATCCAGGGTACATTTGGGGTACATTTCAAGGTTCCAAAAGTATGCTACCCCGGGTATACCCCAATTCAGGGTACATTTGCGGTACATTTCAAGGTTCCAAAAGCATGCTACCCCGGGTATACCCCAATTCAGGGTACATTTGAGGTACATTTCAAAAGGTTCCAAAAGTATGCTACCCCGGGTATACCCCAATCACTGATCAAGGTACATTTAGGGTATACCTTAGGTACTTTTGGGGTATACCTCGAATCTACCTAATTTTGGTAGGGGGGCCCTCTCCTTCCCCCTTCCCTCGCCCTCTCTTCCCTTCCTTTTTGTCCCTGCAACAGGCTACGCAGGCTATACATTCAAAATAAAAAAGCAAGAAAATAAATAAACTTATGTTGTTGTGAGTTGGAATATCCATGGATCATAAAAACCATTCAGGGCTGCAAGATAAAGTAAACAAACAAATATAGACTTGTACTGGATACAATGAACACTGTATGTCAATCAATGTCATAATAATAAATCAGACTCAATTTGGGACTCAGGTATAAAATAAATTTTATGATAGGTAAATAGATAGCTTATATCACACTCACAGCAGTCAAACAAATGTACCTGTATCAAGGTATGTGTGCTCAATTGAGCCAAGAGATGCAGCTTCCATGAAGCCACGATACTGTGTCGGCTCAGTGAGGCCAGAACTCATGAAGCCATGTATTACTCTGTAACAGTATATAAAGTAATAAACTTGACCAACAATCGATCATCTACATGTAGAGTGTAAAGTGTAGATTCGTCAATTTACTTACCTCAGGTTTGCCACATATTTTGACTGTAAAATGGGCGAACTGAACCAAACAATTTCGTGGTCATTGTAACAACGAAACGACACTCGTGATGTGTGACCCCTCCTTTCCATTGTAAAACTGTCCAAAAGCCAGACCTGCCAACTCTCCCGGTTTAGCCGGGAGTCTCCAGATTTTGGACCTCAACTCCCGGTCTCCCGGTTTGAAGACAAAATCTCCCGGCTAAACACGATTTACGGTGAAATTGCGTAATACAACGTAACGAACCTTTCCAATAACCAGAATATGTGTCATTTCATGTGAAACGCTCGTTTATACGTATATCAGGCAATACAAATCTCCTTTTTTTTATTAAGAAGGGGGGGGGGGGGGGGGGGAGGTTCGGAAATGTTCATGTTCAGGAATGTCCGCCATTTTGTTTTTGGTATTAAAGCACGCTAATTTAGCCTATATTTTACAGTCTCAAGATTTGAGGGCTCGGGGGGTTGGCAGGTATGAAAAGCAGAAATCCACGGCAAACAGGACAGCATCCTTTCGACTCCGAAAAGCACTTCACCAAACTACGAATCGTAGCAGTGCAAGCGATGAAGTACTTTCCGTCATCGTCGTCCAGAGCTGTGTGGATTTCTACTTTTGACGGAGTGGACAGACTTGTAGCAGTAGGCGGGGCCTCGACAGGAAGTTGAGTTTTCTTCTCGTCGATGACATTTGATTCCTGCACGGACTCAGACTCAACTTTGTCAAGGATCGACTCCATCCAACGTAAATTGTTGGTGAAGCCGATCCTTTCCTTTGAAGCTTCAATTCTCTTTCGTAGTAGTGCAAGCCGCTCTTCTGTATCTTCAAATTGAAGAGTAAACCTGCACCTTTTTCTGGCACGAATTGAAGTTGTGTCGTCCATGTTGTGAAAACACGTACCGAAGTGTCAAAGCCGCCAGGGTAAATAAACATTGGCGGGAAAGTAACAAGTTTTTCGCGCCAAGTGTAGTAGTCATCGCTTTGTTTACATTTGAAGGTGTATTGATAAAAGTTATTGTTTTTGTTCGTGAATTGAATTAAACTAAGCTCATGTACATGATAACTTCATTATTAAGGTTTTTTATTAGAAAACAAGCGATCACAATATCATTTGTCAAGATTTATTTTGATTTCTTTGATCCTTCATTTCAACGCGGGCCGCCGTCCGCCATCTTGAATGTAAATTTCAAATTTTGAATTCCGGATCTGACGTTAAGGGGGCGGAGCCCCCCCTTTTATACCAGAACTTCCTGTTTAAAACACTTATTAAACGGCGATACGGCCCCAGGGGGGGTACTCAGGGGTATCAGTGACGGGGAGGTGCGAATGAGGCCAAACATTTTAACCCAAAAAAAGTCCATTACGCAAAAACAAAACCCCAAAAAAAGGCCAACGGCCCAAAATCGTAACCCCCAAAAAGTCCAATTTTTCTCCGCATCAAATCGAGAACGGTAGGATATCATTGTTATCAACCCCAAAAAAAGTCCTTGACAAAATCTTCATATCAAAAAAAGTCCACCAGAAAAATGAAAACCCCAAAAAAGTCCCAAGCCGCGAATTTCAAACCCAAAAAAAGCCTTCGCACCTCCCCGTCACTGATACCCCTGAGTACCCCCCCTGGGATACGGCACAGATAAAAGTTGTCGAGTCGCTTGCCATTTTGATTTCTTTCGCGAGATTTGATTGGACGATGGGCGATTTCTGATGCTTTTCAGGAGAATTGCAAATTTGATCAGTAGAATCTCGCGTAAATAAACGGTTTTTTTTCAAAAAGAAATCATTGTAGTTATTTTATAAAAGAAATATAAAACAGTTTTCCGTTTTATATACTCTGATCTAAACACTTGGGATGTTGGGAGACTCACTTGAGAACATGACGAGCCGCACGCCTTGGATACGGACATAGGTGGGCATCTGAAATGCCCACCTCAAATTATTTTGAATAAGGAATATGTGGGTTTCATCTGTCATCGTATTTCTTTTCACAGTAGGTTACGTTTGCTAGCAGGAGAATAAGTAGTGTTATTGTGTAGTATTTATTATCCTATGTCAAATTATTTCGGAATTCAGCTATATTTAGCATGCTCTCGTCTATTTTCGTAATTACTAAGAGTTCCGATGAACCGGCAAATAAAATTGTTTGAGCCGTTTCGGGTCAGCGGTTGGGTGAGAATGATATTCGCCATGTACAAATTGACGGGCAGCCAAACGGTATACAATGTACTGCACGTACTGTAAACATCAGTACGGCATTGTGAGAAAGGTTGCTGAAGACATTCGGTTGAACAAAGTTTATTCTTCTCAATTGGACACAAGTAAGATGTGGTATGCTCTAAATTCTTCTCTTTGCGGTTGTAAGCCAAATGCATTTTGCATATCATCGCTGAACACGCTGAACTCCAAGACGAGCTTTCCCTTTTGCCGCCATTTTCGTGGTTCAGTACTTCGACACTACATCGCGAAACGGTGTATGTTGCCACTGGTTTTGGCCTCCTTGTTTGACTGCTATGGATGTTTATAATATGTATCTCCTAAGTGCTTGCAACAGAATCGCTTGGGTGATTCGCCTGTGATTTTGTGAGATACGTAACAATATTTACTGAGCTGATACTAATAGATTCATTAATGTTTATAATATGTATCTCCTAAGTGCTTGCAACAGAATCACTTGGGTGATTCGCCTGTGATTTTGTGAGATACGTAACAATATTTACTGAGCTGATACTAATAGATTCATTAATGTTTATAATATGTATCTCCTAAGTGCTTGCAACAGAATCACTTGGGTGATTCGCCTGTGATTTTGTGAGATACGTAACAATATTTACTGAGCTGATACTAATAGATTAATTAATGTTTATAATATGTATCTCCTAAGTGCTTGCAACAGAATCACTTGGGTGATTCGCCTGTGATTTTGTGAGATACGTAACAATATTTACTGAGCTGATACTAATAGATTAATTACTCGGGCCCAGGCCGCAGGCCGCCCGAGTTAGAAAATGCGGATTTCGGTAGTAGTAGTAGTAGTAGTAGTAGTAGTTTTGTTCGGCTCCAAAATGACGAGTATGCGAAGTATTTAATCGTATCCGGAGTTTCAAGATTACTCCGCAGATTTGAAAAGATAAAGGAGAAACAGGACTCAAGTAGATTATCGCTTTGCTTGCTGCCTGACTGTCGTCACGCGCCGTGAAAAACCGTTTAAAAAGTATCCGGCAATAAAACGAAACACATTTCTCAGATATATAATGATGGATGTTTATTCGATTCGACGTTTGAAAAATTCAGAATGAAGAGAAATCGTAGAAATCATACTTCAAAACTTCATCAATTAAAGCAAAGCTCAAAGCTAAACAAGCTCAATGTCCGAAATTTGGGGTCATGCCAAAGTTGTTTTAATAGCCTATTTATATACTTGCACAATAGAAAAGCGCATTAATTTTAGAACCGCGGCACAGCGCTATTTAAAGCAGAATTTCCACGCTGAAAACAAGTCAGTGAACGGCAAAAAATACAATCAAAATCAAAACGTCATTAGAGATTAGGGATCTGTTGAAGAAGAAGACGCTCAATGAGCGTATAGTCGGGTATTTAATATGACAATGAGAGTTGCGTGACGAGAAACAATTTATGTCGATGAATCATAAAGATTCGTGTACGTCTGTATTACATATTTAACGTACTTGAGGTCACTTGAGGTTGCATATTGATATCGTCACAAACGTGTCAAATAGTTATTGTTCGCTCAGGGCAGATACTGAGATATTGCTAAGTCATCGTATTCGAAGACTAGAATTGAAAGAAGCAGTTGGCTTGTGCAGAAGTGAAATTATGTTGTATTCAAGGCAAGCCATTCATCCGTTCCTCTTAAATACGCTCTCACATACAAACGCATACGCCGATTCGTGTGGGCCCACTCTACTAAAAGATGTTGAGCGTTTTCGAAAGGGCCTTTACATGAACTCATCAAAAGGAAATCAATTGAACTCAAAGTCCAAAGGTAATCAATTGAACTCAAGCTCAAAAGCAAATCAAATGAACTCAAGAACTATAATACAAATGAACTCTAATGTTGACTTAAATGTGAACTCAACTGAGTACTGCCTAGCCAAGCATGTATACCAACCACAACTTGAAGCCAGATGTACTGATTCAGAAGTGTGATTCCAAAATGGACAAATCCAAAGGTGAGAAAACAACTTTGAAATGGCATCAAGAAGAACACGGCAAATCTGAGGCGAAAATGAAGTCAATCCTGGGAACAAGTGCAAAAATCATGCATATTCATGGTCTCCAAAAACGGGTCCGCTCTATGTATAAAGCCGAGCATACGGAAGTACGATTCAAAGATGCTCGCCGAAACATATATACATATTCTCTTTCTTGACGCAACTGTCAATCACTGTCAGCTCCCTTCTCACGCAACTGAGAATGTTCTTGTTATCTATGCACACCAAAAAATAGATATAAATATGATTTTTCTTCAACCAACTGGCATTCATTTTCAAGTACTTCCTCGGGCAACTGACATTTTCCTTTTCACAATGCCCGAGTGAACGCTCATTGAGCGTCTTGTTAATGTTTATAATATGTATCTCCTAAGTGCTTGCAACAGAATCGCTTGGGTGATTCGCCTGTGATTTTGTGAGATAAGTAACAATATTTACTGAGCTGATACTAATAGATTCATTAATGTTTATAATATGTATCTCCTAAGTGCTTGCAACAGAATCGCTTGGGTGATTCGCCTGTGATTTTGTGAGATACGTAACAATATTTACTGAGCTGATACTAATAGATTCATTAATGTTTATAATATGTATCTCCTAAGTGCTTGCAACAGAATCGCTTGGGTGATTCGCCTGTGATTTTGTGAGATACGTAACAATATTTACTGAGCTGATACTAATAGATTCATTAATGTTTATAATATGTATCTCCTAAGTGCTTGCAACAGAATCGCTTGGGTGATTCGCCTGTGATTTTGTGAGATACGTAACAATATTTACTGAGCTGATACTAATAGATTCATTAATGTTTATAATATGTATCTCCTAAGTGCTTGCAACAGAATCGCTTGGGTGATTCGCCTGTGATTTTGTGAGATACGTAACAATATTTACTGAGCTGATACTAATAGATTCATTAATGTTTATAATATGTATCTCCTAAGTGCTTGCAACAGAATCGCTTGGGTGATTCGCCTGTGATTTTGTGAGATACGTAACAATATTTACTGAGCTGATACTAATAGATTCATTAATGTTTATAATATGTATCTCCTAAGTGCTTGCAACAGAATCGCTTGGGTGACTTGCCTGCATGTGATTTTGTGAGATTTTGTAGCTATGCCAATGAGGCGAAAGAAATGTCATGCCAAGAGGGGTGGGGGGTGGGGTGTATATTTTAAGCAAAACATTGGTAAGTCCCGTATATTAGCAATTACGGTATCGGTCATTTATTACAGTAGATTTATTCTCATGAGCCGTCACGCAACGCTCTCTAGCCATGTATATTGTTTTTAAAACTGCTATCAATGGTATCGTATCCACAATCAATCCGTCAAATTGTAGCAAGATTCGTGGGTGTTACGAAGAGCTTTTAGTTTCGTTTGAGTATTTAGGTAATATAATAACTTTATCCAAAATACCAACATTATATACAGTAAATAATAAATGCAATTATTATTATTATTATTATGAAATACGGCAAGTAAAAGATAATAAAAATCCACATATACTAGGGATTTGAAATCCTGACATTCTCTGCATTATATATATGTTTTCCTTGCTCTATTAAAAAAGCTCCTTCATATAAACTTCGTAGCCTGATAATTATTAGCCTGCGAATACAGCCGCTTTTTTACGCTCGCCACAGGGGTCTCCCGAAAGAAGCGTCTGCGGAGTGAGGCCCAAATTCCTGTACTGTGACCTCTGAGGTCATGACAGCTCGTGTTGTAAATCTGATACAACACAGCCGCTCATGTTGTGAACACTAATTCCAAACGGCCTGAGTTTGTTGATTCGGCAATCAAAATTATTGTAGAACATGATTTTATTCATCTGTGCATATGATAAGTCCGATACAATCGCCCACGGCTCGACATTGTAATATTTTGTTCAGGTCGTTGAGCTTAATTTATGCAAATAATGCGATTACCAGCAAGCTGACCAATCAGCTTCTTGGACCAGAATCGGGTCCAAAATGACGTCACAGTACAGGAATTTGGGCCTCACTCCGCAGACGCTTCTTTCGGGAGACCCCTGTGGCGAGCGTAAAAAAGCGGCTGTATTCGCAGGCTAGATAATTATCGGTGTCGAGTGTAGACGGGCCGGGGCTGTCAGTATCGGTGCCTATTCTTCTGGACGATAACTGGATTAAAACTTGGAGGTGTTCGCAGTAATCAGATTAGCTGAAGCGTGCCTAACAACCAAGAAATCATGTGGTGTCCCTTAAAAACGGTCTTGCGGCTCGTCATGCTGGAAACCACTCCGCTTCGCGTCGTGGTTTCCTACGCTTCTCTCGTGTTCTCCCAACATCCCAAGTGTTTAGATCAGAGTATATAAAACGGAAAACTGTTTTATATTTCTTAAAGCGTTTTACAGCAGTGATCGATGAGTAGAAACATTCACATAAAGCTGGATATTCTTTGAAGTGTTTTGAGGGGAACAATCCGTCGAAAGATAGCCAGTAAGTAAATGAAAATAAGCTTCAACTTCATCACCATTGGATAGTTATATTTCAGACAATAAATTAAATACATACAATTGCGGATTGTTTGACACGATTTCTCCGCCAAATATGTATAATCTTCAACATTTATTGCAATACAGTAAAAACCCGCATATAAGAAACTGCAGATTAAGGTAATTCCTCAGTATATCTTCCCCAATTGAAAAATCGCTGAAATTTTGCAGGTGAATTATGGGGGTCACCGCGCTTGTTTCAGTAATATAAGCAAAATCGACTCAAAACAATCGAATATCGTGTCACGGTGTTAAAATGGCTCAAAACAATTGTGGAAGTGCTTTTCTGCAACCGATTTACCATTTTTTCAATCACACCAGTTCAACAAAGGTGATGTACCAAAAATTGCATAACAATTGAGTCATTTACAAGCCGGGTTTTGACAAAGGAATGACCGAATTTCCTTCCATTTTCGTATGCAAATCGAGAAAATGACACGGAAAACGCGAAAAAAAATTGACTTCCCCAATTGAATTTTTTTTAATTTTTTCACAAAAGATGTGAAATCGGTAGTGTAAATAAAATATACAATAAAAATTGATGGTCACCGTGCTTCGTTCGGAGAAAAATCGGTTTGAAGACTTTCCCTGAATGATCCTTAAAGGAGAACTGAAGCCTAAATTTATCTTTCGATAAAAACAAAGAGAATGATATGTACATTCATTTTCTAAATTAATTTCCAATTGTTTTTATTTTTATGGAGAAGAAACTTGAGTTTGAATTAGCCATTACCTAAACGAGCAGGAGACTGGGACCAAGTCCGTAAAACTAATTCAATAAGAAACTAGCAAAAATGTGCATCATTTTCTGAGAGGGCATATCAAACTTAGCTAGTCTGGATAGTTTGGTGAACTTCGGCTTAATATTGACGATGCTAGAGGGCATCAAAGATGTCTATTTTTCCATACAAACTCTGTAAATTTTTGACGTTGTCCAGCCAAACCATACATTCACTGTAAAATTTTGGCTGGACAACACAATTTCAAAAGTTTATAATTCCGACAGAATTCGCTCAAATCACATCAAACTTTGCACATATACTAATTTCAACATGCTGTTTCATGTCATCAACTTAATTTAGTAATTGCATTAATTCTAATAAACTCGTCCCCAGTCCCCTGCTCGTTTAGGTAATGGCTAATTGTAAAAAGACAGATTACCGCTGAAATGATCACGGCTCACTTCAGTAATTATTCTCCTTAATAGACGTCATCTATCCCCTATCCCAAGGGAAAGTGCAGTCACAATATAGAGTAATTATAAGTACAGTGTATTTTCTTGTACCCGAGAGAATGTTGTGAACGGATTTTAATATTCCCCTAAAACGACGTCACAAACAAAAAGATCTGAGCCGACGGTAAAAAAACGGCAAAATGACGGATGATATTCCATATCGAACGTAAATTATGTTGATATCTAAGAAACATTTACAAAAACTAATACTCAAGTAATGTTAATATAAGTGATATCTAACTTTCTTGAGAAAATAAATTTTGTCTTCAGTTCGCTACGCTCGTGGTTCCACTTGAGTTTTGAACATTTTGTGACGTCAAATCCATTGTCAATAAGAGTACAGACAATGGAAAACCCCTTGCGATTTGTTCATTGTAAGGAAATACACCATACCGTATCAATTATTGTTGTTTTTTTTTTTTGCCCTGTAAATAAGAACCAGTTAAGAACCTATTCAGCCTGATTTCTCACTAGACACCCAATATATTAGAACCATTTCAGCCTGACTTGGAAAAATAGGGGTTCTTTTATGCGGGTTTTTACTGTAAAGTTTAAGAATAACCGTGATTCCTGGAACCGAATCGGGATAAATCCAACCGGAAGTTGAGCTTCGCCATACATTTACTGTAAATCTGCTAGAATCTTAGGTGAAAATATCAGTCGTTTGCGTGCCTTTGTTAGACTCTAAGAAATATTTACTCGACTAATGGTGATTGTTCAAGACATAATGCACCTTTGTGAGCCAATATTTGAGTGTCAGGACAAAAAGAACACGATTATAGATGCACTTAGATGGTAATAACTAGTCGTTGCATTTGCAAATGAAGTGCTGCGAAAAAATGCAGTATGGTGTTGCTTAAATGCTAACACTATAACAATCTGGTCATAGACAGAGAGCTAGACTTTCAGCAGTCAGTGATCACTTTTATTCTCACCATTGCATAAAGTTTGTACTGATATGCAGTAATTAATACAAATATGGATGGATTCAATGAAATAGAGAATTGTGTTTGGTGTATATTATATACAATGTTAAATAACTATTTACTGGCCAGATATCAGGAAAGATGTCGAAGCCTCATAGTACACTTGTAGAAGATAATGTGTTGGATCCAGAATTTATAGTTTCAGATTCATACAGTACATGTATGTTATAGTGTTCTGGGATAAAGTCATAGAGATTTTAACAAGTAATACATTGCAGACTAACCGAGAAGTAGATAACTCAAAACTCCTCTTCACCGAAAAAAACAAGTAGATGTAGATGTCTTGATCCAGTGCGTGATATTTTCTGCTTACATTGATGCAAAGCATTATAATGAAACTGTAATCCTGTCAGCATATCAGTATGGCAATGCCAGAGGGTAATGTTTTCAGCAGTCGGATGATGGCCCCGGGGGGGGGACTCTCCATAACAGTAGACGGGGGTGATCGTCCTATCCCTTAGGGTATAAAATTCTACCATCTGCTATCCCTTAGGGGTGTTCAAAGAGTCTGCTATCCCTTAGGGATCATGCTATCCAAAAAAAGCCGGACTTGAAGACTGGATGACAGCACTATCAACAGTCACCAGAAAAGAGATGCGCTCGATGGCGGTGTCTTAAGGACCGTAATAAAATTCAGGAAAACTGAAAATGTGTTTTTGTTTTATTGCTATCTCTTAGGGTTAAAAATTTTCTTCGACCACACCCAATGTGCTATCTCTTAGGGGTAAATTTGCTGTTGACCACACCCAATGTGCTATCCCTTAGGGTTAAAATTGATTTTGCCGACGATCACCCCCGTCTACTGTTATGGAGAGTCCCCCCCCCGGGATGATGGCTTTGTAGCCAATCAATAAAGCAGTTTCACATAACGGTGCAAAGCAGTACTGAAGACTGAGTCCAATAAATATAGGTTTTATACATGTGGCTGTCCCTTGTCAGCACTGCAAGGTGCATTAGTGGTAAAATAAAATAATAAAATGCAGTATAATGTGTTCTAACCACAGGTAGCCCAAACGTAGAATCAGTGGACCGTGACGTCATTGAATATTCGTTTGACCGTTGGATTTTCGAATGGACTCAGGAATGAGCTCAGGAATGAGCTCTAAGAAAGACTTCAAAGGATATGAGATTCTGGGGAACATGTCTTCATAGCAGTAGTCTGATAATTAAAGAACACTTTGGTGTAGAAATCTGAGCAAGAAATTGTGTTTTTGAGTGGTTTTGAGCGATTCGAAAATTCACCCGTTTCCAGCTTACATATAATTAGGAAAGGTTTGCAACTCCGGCCACCAATTTTTTTCAATCACTGTCGCTAAAAAAATGATATCTCCAAAACTACGGACGCAAAAAATATCGCTTTCGCACCAGACATTCTCACATAAATGATCTTTATAATGAGCTTTTTCTGCACATTTTTAGGTTCCCTATATGCCGAGAAATAATTTTTTTGAAGTTGGGCCAGTCGACGAAAAGTTCGCCGTGGCCATCCGCAGTCATCAGCTGTGTTCCTAAACCTTACTGAGGGAGGGAGGGACCGATAGATTGTTTTACAAATATGTCCTCAAACAAATGCTATATAATTTGAATTTACTTACGGCATATGTTTTAATCAGTATTACCCTGGGTATATTTCATCTTTCTGATTTTCGATGAGTCTTTTGCTTTTAGCTTTTGGTAACAAGGTGGCCCTGTCTGGGCTACAGGAATAATTTTAAAACAAACATTAGACTTACCAGGGTATAGCGGGGAACCTTTTTTGTACATCAATTGTCCTAAACAAGCCAATCACGACAGCAAGCGATGACTAAGGGAAAAACCTCGTACGCCGGTTGTTGTTTTGGTTAGTTTTCGCCGGTAAATTCGAGCAAATTTCAAGCAATCATGCCTAAAATACCTACAGAATTGTTTTAAAATTATCCCTGTGCCCCAGAGGGGAGCGTGCTTTTCGCACTAGTCAGGTGATAATTCTGTCCAATCAGCGACGTGCAATTCACTCCCACTTGAACCCAGCGATCACAAGCCTCAAAAGATTTCAAAACATTCGTTTAAAACCACGGATTTCTCGAGGAATATTTGGTTTGATGACAATTTGAAATCACTGCCTGATGGAGGGATTATCGGTCTAAGCATATCTGTAGGTATTGTAGCGAGACAAGCGTTGAAATGGGCATATTTTTTTTCTTCTTCTGGCGAATATAGCGGTTGAGTCGAGTCCGAGTCTCCAGCCTTCCACATATTCATGTGGAGAGGAGCAGATATCTGAAAATCTTCGTAAATAGGCCTCGGATCGAGCTGAAACTGTACAAGATGATAAACTAAGACACAATAAACAACTCAGATAAATTTTAATAGAATTTATTGAAATAAAAAATTTCTTCATAAAACTATTGTTTGGGCTGCCTGTGGTCCATTACGACAAATCTACGACGTGAAAACAGGTGAAGTGCCGTCGTAGATTGCCGTCACGGACGTCAACGGTCGTTTTGAACATTATTCGTCAGTGCGCGCGCCGTCGTCCTCACGTTCGCGTCGTAGAATTTTCTGATGCTTAAGGTCCCTATTATATGTTACTCAGCACAGGGAACCCAACATATGTATTGCGCGCGCACGCGCACTTTACTACAGGGAACCCATCAAAAAAAAACGCAAATATCATTTTATTTCATTATTTAGTAGCCTCAAAAGCAATGGTTGGGCTGCCTGTGACAAAGTCCGTGAAATGCAGTCTCGACTCTCGCCGCATCCACATAAGTGCCCAGATCCCACACGACCACACATGACACAGAACTCCGTGACGATTAGTTTCGCTGCTCGCTTACGCTCGCAGCAAAAACACAGTGTTTGTTTGCTCGTCGTTGCGTGACTCGAGCTCGATTAGAACATGCTTTCCTTGCAATTTCATAAACTCAGCGAATCATGAATGACAATGACATAGTTTATTTGTTACCATAAATATATCCATACAAATACAAATACCGTATACATAAACTAGACATCGCAGAGTGATTAAACAATGTTTGGATGAAGTGTAAATATGGGTTTACCTCCGACGGTTATCGGTCGGCTGAAAACCTTACAACTGTTCTCTTCACCGCCGGCTGCGTGTATCAACTCACTTCGATTCGTTTTTTAAGGTTCTAAAGATCTCTAAACCCTTTGCAGTACTGGTACTGGATTGATAAATCCGATCTCTATGAACTAGACTAATGCATCAAACAAGTAGCAAGGTAATTCATTTACGCACTATGCAGTTTAGAATGATCATAAAAGTATTGTATATGTAATCATCATCATCATCATAATCTTTATTTATATAGCTTTATTTCTTCTAAAAAAACAATATGTACAATGTACAATAATCAAATCTCCCAGCACAAGAATAGCTTTTGCTAGCTAGAATATCACAATCATCAAGAGTATTTACCATGTCAGTTCTACTGAATACATGAAATTCCCATACACAGGACTGTGACGAGATAAACGATGTGCGATGTCTCGTCTTGATAAGCCATGTGGTTTGAGCATGCGCTGTAGAACCCAGTTGGCGGTTTGAAGCCTAAGACGCAATCTCGTCCCCAGAGCCTGCGTTACTTTCGACCAGCGGCGAAGAACGCAGCTTCTCGCCGCTGGCCGAAAAGTAACGCAGGCTCTGGGGACGAGATTGCCTAAGACGAAGAATACGACGACCGCTCTCTGCATTTTTAGAGTCGGGTCTTCCACACAGGAAGCCCGACTAATAATAAGATGGTCTTGTTTTGACTGAGTAATGACTGGAGATTCGCCCGCCATGACACACCGGGACACCGAAACTTGCCTAATAGTTTTAAATTCACTTGAATATTTCCTGATAAACTATAATTTTATCCTTAGCTGAGGATTTTGTGAATTTTGTTGTTGTAGAGGAGACGAAACGAAGGAACTATTGAAGCATACTGAGGATTTATTTCGATCAATTGCTTTCCCGTCGACCGCAAATGCAGAACATATTCGTGAATCTTGACGAGGCTGCATTTTCCCCCCAGTTTGTTGGGTCTTTTCTGAGACCAGTTTAATCCACTCTCTTTCTTCTAGTGTCAATATTTGCTATCAATGGTGAAGGACCGGCTAAAGGAGGAAGACAAGTATTAAAAGACAGACACGGCAATCAGTTACATTTGCTTTTACTGATTACGGCAGTTTATGAGTTGATAAGTACTGTGACTGCAGTGGTAAATGCACAAATCATCATCTAAATATAAAGTTATAGTTTATCAGGAAATATTCAAGGGAAATTAAAATTATTTATAGGCAAGTTTCGGTGTCCCGGTGTGTCATGGCTGGCGAATCTCCAGTCAATACTCAGTCAAAACAAGACCAACTATAATCGTGTTCTTTTTGTCCCGACACTCAAATATTGGCTCACAAAGGCGCATTATGTCTTAAACACTCACCATTTATAGTCGAGTAAATCTTTCTTAGAGTCTAACTAAGGCACGCCAAACGACTGATATTTTCACCTAAGATTCTAGCAGATTTGTACAGTAAATGTATGGCGAACACTCAACTTCCGGTTGGATTTTATCCGATTAGGTTCCCAGGAATCACGGTAATCCTTAAACTTGACTTGGCTCTCTACTTACCATATGACGT
>JAUJYZ010000131.1:0-420290 GCA_033675265.1 Actinostola sp. cb2023 | reverse complement strand
AACTTGTATTGTTGTTGTTTTACTTCGATCCTAGCTCGAACTCATTAAAAATCTAGTTAGCTCGCGCTGTGTTCTAGCCTGCGTTCCGGCTCTGGGGGAGAAGAAGAGGGTTAGGAGCGGATTGGGGGAAGGGGGGAGTGGGGAAGGAAAGGAGAGGGGGTTCGTGTCTATAAGTTATTGCAACCAAGAACCTGTTATCGGGTCAAGAGAACTTTGATGAACATACAAATTCAACTGAGAAGAGCACAGCGTTGAAGAACTGGAGAACGGCAGCAAACCATTTTTTTGACTTTACTCACAAGACCTCATGGAACATATGGAGGAAGTAAAAATGATATTTAATGAGCCTACGTTTCAGGATTGTGTCCGTTAAAGGAGAAACTGAACCCGTAAGGATCAACCTTTTTTTTAACATTGTACAAAGTCTGAAAACAAGTTTTTAAGTGTTTTCTCTTCTATGATGCGTAGTTGTTGAGAATTTTTATTTCAAAACTTCAAATATTCGTCTGTGGTACGGCCGGCTCAGATTATGGCACTGTCAGCGGATTTTTAATGGAGTTCGTGACAGTCCACACACCTGGGCGTAAGCGTGCTGGCTTGTTTCCCTCGGGGCCTTGAGACGCCTTTTGGTCAAAATGGTGTTTTTGATCGGTGCCTGCAAATGTATCACAACATTTGATCTTCTAGAAAAACCAAAAATATAAGTTATCATCGCTTACCAAGGGACAAATCACTCCCAACATTTTTTGGCTGCTGAAAATTTCAAGAACGAAAAGTCAAAGACACAGAGAAAGACACCGAGAGGATACAGTCCTGTATCAAACACGATTTTCAAGTCACAATGTTTTTTGTAGACCTTTCCACCATTTTTGTTTTGACGTTCAAATTACCTCTTTTGCAGTATACCGCCCGCGCGCGACTTGCTGCCCAGGCTATGATTGACAGCGAAATATTGACATTTTATTGGTTCCTGAGTGGCTTTATTCAACTACAATGCGAATACAGGAATGTTTCCTCGATTGTTCAAGGAAAATTCAAAGGTTATTCCATCAGTAAAAAGGAGTTTCTACAATGCGGCTAGTATTCAGTACTTATTGTTATGTGTATAAACACAGGAAAGCTTAGGTCGTTTTTAAGGTGAGAAATGGATTCTCGTTCAAACACTCATTCACAGCTAAATATTTGTCATTTCACCGGCGAAAGCTACGACACCTCCTAGTTTTTCTTGATAAACACTTATGCTGTAAATGTGAAAATGTACAATTAGGCACATGATGAACTATCTTTTGTCCACTAAAAGACTATCCCATATGATGATGAACTGTGGTATTTAAAGTTTGGTCGGCCTTTATTTTTTTGAGATTGACCACCCCCCTCCGTTTTTGACTTCTTGCACGGTCTATGATGCCTAAATCTTAACGTAAACTTGGCGATCCAAAAAGTGAACATTACCTTAGCCACTGCCGAATTTTATGTTTCGACAGGTAAACTTAGCCTATAAAGAAGCTGTTTTAAAGATTACAGTCCAATCCGACGAGTTATACAAAATTGACACGGTTTTGAAATTTGCATATCAAACTCATTCGATTGAAGATCGTAAAATGGGTCATCTTTGAAAATCATTTTCTCGAAAGTGCGGCAGTTATTTTCAAAATAAATTACAGTCTGCAAAAGTACTATGCCTGAAAATTACGGAAAAGCAAAGTTACAATTGGGATCTCAAATTCCTTGGATGTGAGTCGCCTCCAAAGTTGACACAAATCATGCCCGAAATGTGTTTGTTCGAGCGAAATATTTACTTCCGGTCGACACGGCATGGCGTGACTCTCTCTATTTTCGACAAAACGTCGCTGTTAATGTCATTACTGCACCTTTTCAGTGATAGTTAAACTCAAATTGAAGGATTTTAGAATGATTTGACGAAGTTTACACTATAATGAAGTCCATATAAATATTTTATTCCATTCCTGACAACCTTTATTTCATTTGTTTTGGTTGTGCTACATCGCTACATGCAGATGTTTACGAGAAAAATATTACTTTACTGATCGGTCTTAAAGACAGTAATAGGCAAGAATACATAGCAGAATAAAAGGTATGTTGACTAAATTTGCCATAAAATAGTATACCTTTCTACGTATACAAATTTTGTCTTGTCACGGACAGTGTCACACAACAAGGTCAAACTGAAAAAGGATCATTGTTTTTATTTTTGTTTTCAATTGAATATCGCTGTTACCTTTAACGTAAGGCTATTATTATTTCTTATGTTGGTAATAAGCGTAAATTTTGCTATTTAATAAACAATTGAATGAGTTGTGATTACGCAAGACTGAATGAGCTGTCAATTTGACTCATGTCAGTAATAAGCATAGTTTGATTGTGCAATGCGCATTTATATTCGACAATGGCTGTAGAAGTAAGTTGCTCGTTTGTATCGGAGAATTCTCCATGTGGTCTCATTGGTTTAGCTACTACGCTAGTCCCGTTATCTGCATGTACTCAGGACATGACGCCTCGTCTTGTAAGTCTACAAGTGACTGGAAAACGCGGACGGGGAAAGACAGTACTCTCCGAAAAGGATCTAATCTTGAATCGTGCAGGATTGTTTGATTTGACAACTGAACAAGCAGAAGCAATGACAATCTGCCCAAAACATCGGAAAACCTCACTACTGATTGGCAAGGTCGTAAAAGTCGTGTTTGTACTTATCCTATTCACGAAGGTCCGAGAAAACAGATACAACTTCCTCGTCGAGTCAATGCATCGATGTCCTTAGAAATCCATCAGCTGTTGAACGCTGTTGTGCCGATTGGTTCCGGTAAGATTATTTATAATGAATTCATAAATATCTATGAAAGGCAAATGTAAGAAGAGCAAGGAACCCTAAGAACAGGGTGGCAAAGGTTTTTTTGCGTGACGCGTGAAAATAAATTAGACGCGTGATTCGTGATGATGCCCAAAATAGCCGCGCGTGATATTTACGCAATCTTGTCATTTTCTTTACGAATGGGCAGTTTGAATTGTTGGGTACCGTAGTCATATAAATTTATGTAGAAAAACATTCCATTGCACAGTCCATCGCACTTGATTTTTGGGGGTTATAAGGGAGAGATTTACAGTGTTTGATCACAGGCAGCCCAACCATTGTTTCTGAGGCTACTTATAATAAATAAAACGCAGGAGCCCATTACTCTTGAAAAAAGGATATTTGTATGCGCGCGTCTTTTTTGATGGGTTTCCTGTGGTACTGATATGATACTGATATGTGTTTAGTAACGTATTATGTTGGGCTCACTGTGCTTAGTAACGTATTCTGTTGGGCTCCCTGTGTGCGTCAAGAAGGAACTAAGCACAGGGAGCCCAACATAATACGTATTGCGCGTGCGTTCTAACACAGGAAACCACAGGCAGCACAACCATTGTTTCTGAGGCTACTAATAATATATTTGTATACGCGCGTCTTTTTTTATGGGTTTCCTGTGGTTGAGCGCGCGCACGATACGTATTATATTGGGTTCCCTGTGCATACAAATGTATGATGTTGGGATCCCTGTGCGCATCCCGCGCGTCCCGCAGTACATGTGTATATTTCACTATTGCTGCGGGCGCGTCCCGCAGGACGCACACAGGGATCCCAACATTATACATTTCTATGCACAGGGAACCCAATATAATACGTATCGCGCGCGCGCTCTACCACAGGAAACCCATAAAAAAGACGCAAATATATTTTTATTAGCCTCAAAAGCAATGGTTGGGCTGCCTGTGAGGAAACCCATAAAACGACGCGTGCATATAAATATATTATTATTTTTTATAATTTTAAAGTAGCCTCAGAAGCAATGGTTGGGCTGCCTGTGGTTTGACGCCCAATACCATAACATGTGCAACTTCAACATTATTGTTTAGCAAATCAAATTGCATAGTTGAAATGTTTATAAATGTCTTATTAAAATTATATTAAACATGCATTTGTATCCGATATTATTTCGTTGGCACAGCTTTGTGTGAGACATGTCGACATACCCACTATAAAAGAAGAGCACATGAACCTGACAATAACACTGCCAATGTAAGTATATGTATTTTTGTACTTTGCATGTACATGAGCCATTTCATTTATTGTTGTTGTCTTTCTATTTACAGACGTCCCCCAGCACGTGGAGCTGGAAGCATCACTGCCATCTGTAGCACCTTTTCCTGATGATCTGTGTCAACCAGGAACTTCGTCAGACAGCCCTCTTCAATCCGATGATGCTCAGACAACAACAACATATTCACAGTCATCCCAAAGTAGCATACCTGAAAAGGAAGTAAGTATCTGGGTTGATGAAATTGAACTCCAGCAGCAGAAAAGAGAGCTTTTAAACGAAACTATTGACAAGTTGAGTAGTGGCCGCATCAGTCCTGTACTATCAACCCTAAATACCTCATGGGACGATATATCAGTCACCCAACAAAAGTACTATTCAAGAAAAGCAAAGGAAATTGTGACAACTGCATTGTCCGTTATTAGTCCAGGCCAAGAAGAAGAGATGTGGGATTCTATAAAACATGACCAGCTACCTGGAATCGAGACGAGCGGCTCCAATAGGCCTCGCTTTGATGGCACTGAAGGTCTGGTGGAAGTTCTCATAAAATCATATTATCAAGCAGAATCTTGGCAGACTAAACGACAGATATTATCTCTTTTTGCAAACGATTTCAGCAGATCTGAGTTGCAGGAACTGATACCTGGTCTCTCCAAATGGCGCATTGACCAAGCCCGTTTACATGGCACCCAAACAGGTAAAGGTCAGCCAGTGCCCGTCCAGCCTCAGTTTCGTCAAAGAATTGATCAAGCAAAGATAGATCACTTTATAGATTACATATCACGCCCTGAATTCACCCAAGATGTAGCCTTTGGAACGAAAACCATGAAACTTGATTCTGGAGAAAAGATCATTATCCCAGCAGTATTCAGGACATTGATACCTTCCAGAATTATTACTCAATATAAGAACTTATGCACGCAGCAAGAGTTCAACCCAGCTAGTGATCGATCGTTGTGGCGAATGGTAGAAGTGTGCTCTGCGTAAAAGGGAAACGGTATCTAAAGTCCGGTTTTAAAGCACATGTGGGGATTAGCGAACATTGCAAAGACCACTGCATAGTCTACGCTCTTAGTGATCTAAACGATCCCGCTTTCAATAGTGAATGTCAACACAGCCATGATGTCTTGTGCGAAAGATGTAAATCCTTACGAAGTGTCCTTCAAGACATCACTCAAAAAGTTGAGTCTTTAGATGTCACTGAGGAGCAGCGAGCAAGATTAATGTTTGAAGTTGCAGAATATGTTCGTTCTATCAATGCCTGGAAATCACATTTACTGCGTCTCATTAACCAAGATGAAGCTAAACAACAAGCTCTCTGTAACCTCGAAGATGATGCGTGTCTCATAATAATGGATTGGGCTATGAAGTACCTACCCCAATATTATCGAGAGCGCATGAGTGATTTCTTTGGGAAAAGAGGAAGAAGTTGGCACGTTGCTGCTGTTATCACAAAGAAGAACGGAGTGATTCAAGTTGAGTGTTATGTACACTTGTTTGATTCTTGTGTACAAGATTCTTTTGCTGTTACGTCAATCGTTGAAAATCTTTTTCATGCTGTCAAAGAAGATTATCCTTCAATCAAGAAAGCATACGTTCGTTCAGACAACGCAGGCTGTTACCACAATGGTGCTCTTCTGCTCAGCCTGCCTTACATTGCAAAGAGAACCGGTATCCTCCCCATGAGATATGACTTTTCTGATCCCCAGGCTGGAAAAGACATCTGCGACCGCAAGATAGCACCTATGAAAGCTCACATGAGAAGATATGTGAACGAAAAACACGACATCAAGACAGCCCAAGACATGAAACAAGCCCTTGAGTCTCATGGCGGCATAAAAGGGTGTCGCACTGCTATCGCTAAGGTAAATCCCTCGAGAGATAATGGCAGAAATAACAAAATACCTGGCATAAGCCTCTTGAATAACTTTTCTTTCGAAGAAAATGGCATTAGGGCGTGGCGAAGCTATAACATCGGGACCGGACGTCTTTTCAAGTACGAAGAGCTTCAAGTCAGGCCACAACAGGAAACTGGCTTAGAAGTGTTACAGCAGTTTGGACCCCGTACTCGAGAGCTGGGTACAATTGCAGGAAACGCCCAAGACCCATCATCAAAGAACGACATCTATTCATGTAGCGAGACTGATTGCGTTCTCACTTTCAAGACAAGTTCTGAAGCAGAGGCTCATATGGACATTGGTAAACATGTGAGAAAAACCGAGAGAGAATCTATTTACGATTCAATAAGGAAAACCTGGGCTGAGAAAGTTACTGGTGTACAACATACTACCATAGCCAGACCATCAGAACACATAGAAGAATCGAGCCTCGAACAACAGCATCAGTCACCGGATTCGTGCAGGGCCTCTGGAAGCCAAGTAGCTATCGGATGGGCCCTAAAGACCAGCAGAACTTGGACAAGAATGGGAGAAAAGGCCAAACTATTTCTTACAGAGCAATTTGACGCTGGGGCTGCAAGTGGGCTAAAGGCAGATCCAGCACAGGTATCGAGAGAAACGAAAAGAGCGAAAGATGAGCATGGAACATCACTGTTCAAGCCAGAAGAGTGGAGGACAGCTGAACAAATTAAAAGCTTTTTCTCGCGAATGTCAGCCAAACAAAAACAACAGCAAATAATGAACGTAGATGAAAGACAAGAAGACTTATCAGAGGAAGATGTCGTAGCAATACAAGCCCGAGAATCTTTTGACGCCTTGAGAAATGCCGTGATACAAGACATGGATGTCCCTAGTCACCCTGTCATAGTCGGAGAAAGGAACATCTGTCAACTATCTTGTGATGGGAAACTCAGCCGCCTAAAAATAGCAGAACTTAGAACTATCTGTGAAAGTCTGGAGATTGAAGTTCAAGGAACTGTCAAAAGAAAATTAACATACATAAAACCACTCGAAGAGTTTTTACTTGCATGCTCTTGCAAGCAATCATAAATACGAACGTTTTATATTGGAACAGCAGGGCCGTAGGCTGCAACGGGGAACGGGGGGGGGGGGGGGGGGGGGGGGGGGGGGGGTTTGGGTGCATTTTTATATATCGTGTTACTGATTTGAGTGGGGCATACTCTTCACGACGATGGTGGAGTTGAATTTTGCGGGACTCTCCGGACACTCTCAGACGCGAATATTTCTGTCAAAAAGGATAGGTAACTTGATCTTGATGTTAGGCTTGTTTTCCATAATACCTCTTAGCATCCGATAGCAAGGTCCGTACCTTTTTCAGCGACTGATGGCCCAAGCGCAAAGCGCGCAGAAAAACGAGGATCAATATTATGAAACTGACGAGCAAACGAGGTTAATACATTTTTATTATGTACATTACGGAAGGAAAACATGGACCAACTAGCTTGAAAAGTTACCTGTCCATATAATAATGCCACTTATCTTTCAGTATCACAAGTAAAATGACTGAGTATGGGATTTTCAATCAAAATCGGTATAATCCCGACATGTACAAACTCGGGATAGTTGCACACTCTGTAATCAAATAAACTCGGGTCAAGAATTCATGTTATTGTAAGACTTCGAGAATTCCTCTCATATATTGTGTGCCCCGCACTCCCCCTAGCCTACGGGCCTGTGAACATCGTAAAATAGTATCGTCACGCTTTTTATAATGCATTACCAAATGCTAATTACAAACTAGACCCTACTTTTACAGATCACAGTTAGACAAGAAACAATTTGTACCCGTAGAAAGGTATACTATTTTATGGCAAATTTAGTCAACATACCTTTTATTCTGCTATGTATTCTTGCCTATTACTGTCCTCAAGACCGATCAGTAAAGTAATATTTTTTTCTCGTAAACATCTGCATGTAGCGATGTAGCACAACCAAAACAAATGAAATAAAGGTTGTCAGGAATGGAATAAAATATTTATATGGACTTCATTATAGTGTAAACTTCGTCAAATCTATCTAAAATCCTTCAATTTGAGTTTAACTATCGCTGAAAAGGTGCAGTAATGACATTAACAGCGACGTTTTGTCGAAAATAGAGAGAGTCACGCCATGCCGTATCGACCGGAAGTAAATATTTCGCTCGAACAAACACATTTCGGGCGTGATTTGTGTCAACTTTGGAGGCGACTCACATCCAAGGAATTTGAGATCCCAATTGTAACTTTGCTTTTCCGTAATTTTCAGGCATAGTACTTTTGCAGACTGTAATTTATTTTGAAAATAACTGCCGCACTTTCGAGAAAATGATTTTCAAAGATGACCCATTTTACGATCTTCAATCGAATGAGTTTGATATGCAAATTTCAAAACCGTGTCAATTTTGTATAACTCGTCGGATTGGACTGTAATCTTTAAAACAGCTTCTTTATAGGCTAAGTTTACCTGTCGAAACATAAAATTCGGCAGTGGCTAAGGTAATGTTCACTTTTTGGATCGCCAAGTTTACGTTAAGATTTAGGCATCATAGACCGTGCAAGAAGTCAAAAACGGAGGGGGGTGGTCAATCTCAAAATAATAAAGGCCGACCAAACTTTAAATACCACAGTTCATCATCATATGGGATAGTCTTTTAGTGGACAAAAGATAGAGAGAATCGGCTGACCCCCATCTTTTGGCCCCGCCCTGTTTTCTCTGACAATGACACTTAAGTGTCATTGTCTGAGAAAACCGGGCAGAGTTGAAAGATGGGGGTCGGCCGATTCCTTTCAAATTGCTATCATTTATTACCTATAGGAATAGATTAAGAATGGTCGTATTTAAAGTTTGGTTCAGGCTTTTGCTCGAAAGTTGACCACCCCCCCCTTGTTTTGCATCAAAATCGCCCTGAAAGACGCTAAAATTTCGGGTCACTTTGGCGCTCTGTAAAACTCATATTACATGATTTTCTATGATACATTTAGTTTGGTTGTGATATTTAGCCTATGTAGAGCTGGGTTACATGCAATAATGGCAAATTTTCGAAAAACATCTTATTTTCACTTCGAGTTAAAAGTCAGTTGTCGACGGCCTTCGGCGGTCGACTAAATTTAAGCCATTGTCTGAGAAAACCGGGCAGAGTTGAAAGATGGGGGTCGGCCGATTCCTTTCAAATTGCTATCATTTATTACCTATAGGAATAGATTAAGAATGGTCGTATTTAAAGTTTGGTTCAGGCTTTTGCTCGAAAGTTGACCACCCCCCCTTGTTTTGCATCAAAATCGCCCTGAAAGACGCTAAAATTTCGGGTCACTTTGGCGCTCTGTAAAAAGTCATATTACATGATTTTCTATGATACATTTAGTTTGGTTGTGATATTTAGCCTATGTAGAGCTGGGTTACATGCAATAATGGCAAATTTTCGAAAAACATCTTATTTTCACTTCGAGTTAAAAGTCAGTTGTCGACGGCCTTCGGCGGTCGACTAAATTTAAGCCATTTTATGGAGGTCCGTTCTTAAAAGTGCGGCAGTTTATTTTCTTAATTTAGCCATTTTTAACAAGTTTATTCTTTCCTTTCTTGATTTCCAAAAACTCTTACTCGGATATTTTCAACGACTTCGCGTGAGCAGCCTCCGACTCTTCAAGGTAGTCGGCTCTTTTCCCGTCAAATTTTGTTTGTTTATCATCAATAAGTCGGACTTGGTTCTTCGTATACTGTCTTTTTAACCGCAAGCCACTCTTTAGTGCTTTAAAAGACCTTAAAATCTTACAAGAACATGATAAAAGGTAAATAGCTTCGTTTCACACATACTAATTAAGTCAATAAACACTCAGTCAGTCAATTTCAGCAGATTGTGTGACAGAAGTGTTTGATCGCGATTTTGCCGGGAAAACAAGGGTTTCAAGCTCTCTCTATGTACAACATATTACAATCCAATCAAAAGAAATATATGTAATGCCTAGATGGATTTATTCAGTAAATATACCATTATTAAACATTTGAGAGTTCGTCCGCAAATCATCATTTAGAATCTGTATGTCAACAGCGACACTAAATGAATACTAATTACTTCATTGAACATGGTCACGCATCACTAATTTAAATTTGGCTGTATTCACCGTTAAAGTAGCATTGGATTGCTGATACAATAGTATTGTAATATCTTGTAATCCAGTGAGTTAAAAATGATTTGATACAACAAATCAACAAACTAGTGTGTTCAGTTACAGACATAACTGGACTATAATAGTGAACTCTCACCAGCCAATCTCTCTCTACTGTCCAGTCGATGTCCAGTCTCATATTGCGTCAGTCCACGCACTGAGCCGGCCCCGTCCACACTAATCCGTTTTCGTTTGAAAACGCATACTTTTTTATCCGTTTTTAGCGATCGTCCACTAATAATAATAATATGTCGGTTCTTATATAGCGCATTCCACTGACAAACAAACAAATGAAAACATAGATGAAAACGGAGGTTTTCGAAAACGCTTTCAAAAGTGGAGACGTTTGAAAAAACGCCGCATGCAGGTCTCAGATCCAGGAAAAGATGTGACCGTTTCCCGAACCGGCAGTTTTTGTATATGTACCTTTTTATGAATAAATTAAACATTCAAGAGAGCTATATATATATATATTACTCTTACTTTGAAAAAATTGACCGTTCTCCGGAAAACGGCGTAAACCGGTCTGGATCTGCGCCTGGATCTATATTTGGTGCAAAAACGGAGCTTTTCAGAAACGCTTACGTCACAACTGGTTATGCAAGCCGCAGTTACCCGCAGGAAAAGAAGGGTATCTCCACAGGGCCCCCTAATTCATCAATAATTTCACAAAAATGCTAGTAAAAGAATAAAAGTAATTATAGAGAAAAAGCTTTGTTTGATTAAAACTCAGCATAATGAACGTTTCCAGCTAAAATTACAAATTATATTACATTATATTGTTTTTTGTTTTTCTTTATCACGCGCGCGCGCGCGCGGTGTGTCGCGGTATACCACGCGCGCGCGTGACAAAGAAAAACAAAAAGCGATATAATTACTTTTATTCTTTTATTAGCATTTTTGTGAAATTATTGATTAATTAGGGGGCCCTGTGGTATCTGGCGCTATTGGAGCGTGCGTTGGGGGAGGAAAGGGGTGGGGTAGGGGGGGAAAGGGGGGGGGGAAGGAGGAACGGTGGGCGGGGAAGGGGGAGGAGGGTGTTTGGAATAAAATACTTTTTTTTTTAATTCAACGTGTCAATCGATCTAGCATTACTGCTAATTTGGGACACGACTCTCAACACTCATTTCTTACTACATTCTCTATTATGTACTATACACCCAACGCTCATCTCACTAGTTCGTTTTTAATGAGGGAGGAAAACCGGAGTACCAGAAGAAAAACCCTCGAAACAAGGGAGAGAACGAACTGACAAACTCAACTCACATGAAGTGCCCGATTCGTGAATTGAACCAGGCAGGCACACAGCGTTTCATGAGAGGCGAATGCTCTCACCACTCGGCCACCATTGCTCCCTAGAGGGGGGATGGGGAAAGGAGGAGGGGGGAACGGGGGAAGGAGGAAGGGGAAGCGGGACGGGGGAGGGGGGAGGGAGGAGGGAGATGGGGTAGGGAGCAGGCGGGAGACGTGCACGAGGAGTTTGAGAGGTGCACTACAGTCAAAGCCAGGCTATAGAAACTGCTATAAACTACAGATGGTTTAACGCCTGTTCTTGACAATAACGGAAGCGCATAAATTAAAAATAAGGTACAGTACCAAAATCAACAATTTACGGCGTCGAAACCACCCCTCCCCTCCCCTCCACATTCTCCCATCCAGATAACCAAAACAGAAAATGAGAAAAGATTAGGAATAAAAAATCATAATCGTTAACTGTTTATACCACATACAAGCAATTCATGTTTTAGAGTAATGTTCAGTATTTGAAAATGTTATAAGTTTTTTTAACGATAATAGTTTTTTCAGTTTTCACGCGTAATGAAATAATGGTTCAAATGACGTTTCGGCTGCACTGGTGGCAGCCTTCACGTGAAAACCGTGAAAACTATTATCGTTATGTCTAACTCACGCGAAACTGGCCTAAAAGTACCCATTTGTTTTTTCTTAGAAAACTAAGCTAATGACTAGTAGATTAAAAAACTCACTTGACCCATGTTTGGGTATAGGGGTGCCGCTGAGGGTTTGAAACCCTGGTCCTGTTTAGGACAAAATATATATACTAAAATATCCACCCTGTCTAGGACAACACCCTCTATTTTATGACCCTATTTAGGACAAAGGACAAAATAATGTCTTCTGTCTGGCAGTTCTACTGATACAGTACACAAAAATTCATCACCGACGACAATCGTGCATTACCATACCCTGTTTAGGACAGACTCACATAACATTATATACCCAGTCAAAAACCGATACCCTGTCCAGCGGCACGCCCCCGTATAGCCCAGACCCTACTAACAGAACTGCACCGTGAACTTTCAGATGAAAACGAACAAATGATCGATATATCCATAGTGAAACACATGAGTTTCTCATACACACGAGACAATTGTAACAATTATTTATTTCAGGTAACCACCACTCAGTAACGTTCATTTGTACGACTGTGTAATCTTGAAATTAAAACACTAATAACTATTAATTGTCCTGAATTACTCTGTGATAAATCAAATACAAAATTTTGATTCCATTTTAATGATAATGAAGCAGATTATTTCACGGCAATGTTGTAAGAAATATCGATATTGTTGCAAAGTCATTGCATGAACATGTTCAATGAAGTAATTAGTATTCATTCAGTACGTGTTGCTGTTGACATACAGATTCTAAATGATGATTTGCGGACGAACTCTCAAATGTTTAATAATGGTATATTTACTGAATAAATCCATCTAGGTATTACATATATTTCTTTTGATTGGATTGTAATATGTTGTACATAGAGAGAGCTTGAAACCCTTGTTTTCCCGGCAAAATCGCGATCAAACACTTCTGTCACACAATCTGCTGAAATTGACTGACTGAGTGTTTATTGACTTAATTAGTATGTGTGAAACGAAGCTATTTACCTTTTATCATGTTCTTGTAAGATTTTAAGGTCTTTTAAAGCACTAAAGAGTGGCTTGCGGTTAAAAAGACAGTATACGAAGAACCAAGTCCGACTTATTGATGATAAACAAACAAAATTTGACGGGAAAAGAGCCGACTACCTTGAAGAGTCGGAGGCTGCTCACGCGAAGTCGTTGAAAATATCCGAGTAAGAGTTTTTGGAAATCAAGAAAGGAAAGAATAAACTTGTTAAAAATGGCTAAATTAAGAAAATAAACTGCCGCACTTTTAAGAACGGACCTCCATAAAATGGCTTAAATTTAGTCGACCGCCGAAGGCCGTCGACAACTGACTTTTAACTCGAAGTGAAAATAAGATGTTTTTCGAAAATTTGCCATTATTGCATGTAACCCAGCTCTACATAGGCTAAATATCACAACCAAACTAAATGTATCATAGAAAATCATGTAATATGACTTTTACAGAGCGCCAAAGTGACCCGAAATTTTAGCGTCTTTCAGGGCGATTTTGATGCAAAACAAGGGGGGGGTGGTCAACTTTCGAGCAAAAGCCTGAACCAAACTTTAAATACGACCATTCTTAATCTATTCCTATAGGTAATAAATGATAGCAATTTGAAAGGAATCGGCCGACCCCCATCTTTCAACTCTGCCCGGTTTTCTCAGACAATGACACTTAAAATCTTACAAGAACATGATAAAAGGTAAATAGCTTCGTTTCACACATACTAATTAAGTCAATAAACACTCAGTCAGTCAATTTCAGCAGATTGTGTGACAGAAGTGTTTGATCGCGATTTTGCCGGGAAAACAAGGGTTTCAAGCTCTCTCTATGTACAACATATTACAATCCAATCAAAACAAATATATGTAATGCCTAGATGGATTTATTCAGTAAATATACCGTTATTAAACATTTGAAAGTTCGTCCGCAAATCATCATTTAGAATCTGTATGTCAACAGCAACACGTACTGAATGAATACTAATTACTTCATTGAACATGTTCATGCAATGACTTTGCAACAATATCGATATTTCTTACAACATTGCCGTGAAATAATCTGCTTCATTATCATTAAAATGGAATCAAAATTTTGTATTTGATTTATCACAGAGTAATTCAGGACAATTAATTGTTATTATCTTAGGGCCATTACTCTTCATCATATATATTAATGATCTACCTCTCTGTTTAAACTATTCGGATGCAAGAATGTATGCTGATGACACCAACATAACCACAACAGCGAACACAACCGCAGCAACCACAAGATCGTGGTTTCGTAGTTTTACCATACATTAAAGACGTGTCTGAAAAGATCACCAGTACCTTAAACAATTTCAACGTCAGAGTTTCACACAAATCGACTCACACTATCTCGTCTATTCCAAAAAAGCCAAAAGACAGAATCGACAAGATTTCCACCACGGGTGTCGTTTACCATATCAACTGCAAGGAATGTAATAAAGTCTATGTTGGACAAACATCCAGGGCTCATAAAAGAACATACCAAAACCTTTTTCAACTTGGACCGCAACTCACAGCTGGTACAACATCATCTACAAACACAACACCATTTTGACTTTGATGGTGTTGAAATCATCGATATCGATCGTGAAAGTCAATGGAACAAAAGACTGGTCCTTGAAGCTTGGCATTCCATGCGTGAAAGCAACTCTATTAATGAACACATCTATTTCCCTAAAGTCTACAACATTCTTAAGTGATCACACCTAACGTTATATATTCCCTAGACGCCATATCATTACATCTAGCTGATGAAGGTTGCAGTACGCATCCGAAACGTCCCGGTAAGTACAGTATTTTTTACCTAAATCAGTGACAACTCACGTTTTTACATTACTTATAACCACTACTGCCTCGTGCTTTAGTGATCTAGAACAAATGGTGAATATTGATCTTAAGAATGTGAGTCATTGGCTCCTATCTAACAAATTAAGTTTAAATGTCTCTTAAGAGGCTGTCTCTGTAAGAACGGACCGGTCGTCTCCGTTTCAAAATTCGATTTCCTTTCTTTTTTACTCAATGATACAACTTTGTTCCAATTTAATGAAATGGGCATTCGTTTTTAAAAATATTTAAAATTGACGAATTTACAAGCGATCAAAGATCCCACCCAGTCTCACCGTTTCGCGCCCTAATTTTCAGTTTTTTTCAATAAGATTCGAGGGCCCACCATTTCGCGATTTTTCTTTGAATTGGAATTTCATTAATTATTTGGTAAAGCACATTACTAGTGGTGTTTACACACGAAATATCACAATTGTTGAATTCTTTACTTACGAGTAAAACGGCTTCAAAGATAGCATAGTCACGTGGTTTTGAGAATGGGGCAAAAGTAGTGTTCATTTAAAAGTCGAGTTCTCATTTTGCGGAAGATTTTCGACATAAATAACTACCTAAATGCAAGTTCCTAACATGTTTCTAAGCTCTGAGTAAAAAAAATCGTGTGGGTTTGCGATTTTTCGTGTCCCTACGAGCCGTCAAACATTGTCAATTTCGTAATTATGTTTTGGCGCTTTGTCTGTGTTGAAGATTACGGCGAATGACGAAAAGTCCTAATTTGAATCTCTCAATGAACCACAGATCCATTATAGTATTCTAATATATCTATTGGAAGTATTGGAAGTCGTAAACTCGATAAACGTGTTTCAAGTTTTATGTTTTTAAGTCTGAAAGTATTAAAGGTATTTCTCTAATATTTGCATATAATAAATTCACAGCGTCAGCTAATGAGCTTAATCTTTTTCGATTTCATAAGTAACGAAACGCTTATGCCTTAAACAGGTGTTCAAATGAGGTAAATGTACTGCCCTAAATATTAAAGTATTACTGAAAATTGCAATTCTATGATGACATGTTTGAGTTCTTGAGCTACTGATTTGTATACAATTTTTACTGATCTTCGTAAACGTCATTTCCGGTCTGATTAAACAACGATTGCAGTCTCTGACCGCCATTAAGCTTAGATATACAATTTCGAGCATGACTACTATGGTTTGCGATTCGGGAAATACGCCGGCATAAAAGTCCATTTTTCCGGAATAATAGTTTAATCATGCAGTTGCGGCATAATACTGTTTTTGCGGTGACTTTTGAAAAATATATATTTATTAGGTCATATATATAAATGACGTTTCTTTGAAGGACCACAATCGACACACATACAGTGGACCAGGTAGTGCACCTCCCAATTATATTGATTTGATTACAAACGTATTTTATACTCCCGTATACAGGGATAATTGTCATAAATTTTGAAAAATACCCCTAAAGATACCGAAAGTGTGTTTTGATGGGCGTGGCGCGTATTTTTTTAACCCCTAAAAGGTACCATACAACTGTAATTGTCAACACTCCGGCCACAATAACTGTCACTTAACGTACTGTTTGCGGGGTTTAGTATTCGAATGCTGTTGACATGTATCCTGGTTACCTGACTATTATCTATATTGAATATACATTGGATATTCTTTTTCGACACCCATACGACGAGCTTCCCCGATTCTTTATATATATGGGAGTCGCACCTACCCCCCCCCCCCCCCCCCCCCCGGGGGGGATTCAAAATACTTGCTTGTTTATTTCCAGCAGCTGCATTCTTTCACGGCCTGTTCAATGGTGGCAATGAGATCTGCTTTTCGGTACTTGGTTTTAAACGTCAACTCCAAATGACTGCAAATTTCCTTCAATACAGGAATCGTAAACTTGGACAATAGGTGTTCTTTTACATATTCGCATAGATTGTATGTGTCGTACATAATAGGATGTGCCAGCGCCATGTCACTGAAAACCTCTTGTACAAGTCCCTGGTAATAGATAGTATCCAGTTCACCATCATCATATGCATCGTCATCATCATCATCATCATCTGGCGTTTGTTCTCTATCAAGTGATTTTTCGTAGACATGAGGATGATTATGTTGTCTTCGTCGTGATGCTGCCATTCGTGATAAAAAACCCTGGATTTGACTCTTTGATAACCATTCATTTTTGGTAAATAATCGCTCACCATCCTCGCGCAAAGCTTTTCGTAGGTCTTTAGATACCTGAAGAGCATCAGCTTTTTGTCCTGTCCTTTCTCCAATGTCGTACTTTGCTGTAAGATATTTGCGAACGGTTTCGCTAAACCTTGTGTTTGTTCGTCGCTTAGAAAGCGCCCATCCTTGATGAAGCTTTATTCTGCTGCACGTTGATGCAGAAGTGCTTGAAGGCCTTTCAGTTTCGATTGCACTCGTCCCGGCTATGGTAACTGATGCAAATCTTTCTACCCAATCTCGCCGCAAGGTATCAAAAAGACTCTCATTTTCTGATTTGCACGTCGAGTGATCAAAGAAACTTAGATGGTCTTCTACTTCGTCAATAGTATTAAAGGTTGCCTGACAGTTAGTTTCTTGACATTTGAACAGATTACTCTCTACCTCGTCACCACTTATCTTAGATACTTATTTTTGTCGGAGCTCCAGATTTCTAACAGCAAGAGGAAAAAAATAATGTCCTTCGTGGATTTTTAGATTAGTAGGACTTTGATGGTGAACGTATATATCATTCCATGAAATAATCTTTCCTGGTCCTATTCCGAAAGCCTTCCATACCCTTACGCCCTCCTCGCTGAAACGAAAGTTGTGGTAAGCACTCGAGCCCGGAAACTTGTTTATGACAATATCTTTATTATCTTCAGAGTAGGAACACACAGTAGCTGTAGTTCCCTTGACTGGCCTTTCTTTGAGAGCTTTATACATGTCCTCAGCACAAAGAATATCATTCCCTTCGTTGCAGTATCTACGTAGGGCTCCCTTTAATGGGCAAATAATGCGGTCTGTTATGTCCTTTCCAAACTGGGGTTCAGAGTGATCATACCCTTCAACAGCCACACCCATATACCTACCAACATCCACTGCCGCCGAGTACAAATTGCTATTATGATAGCACCCGGCTTCGTCTGACCTTAGGATGACTCTCGTCAGTGAAGGTTTAACTGTTTCACGAATGGACGGCGATAAAAGGTGTTCTAACAACGATGTTACCGCAAACCAGTCTTGAGTACAGTTGTTGAACAAATGCGCAAAGTAAGACACTTGAAGAAGACCGTCGTTGTCTTTTGTGATGACGCTACTAACATGCCAACTAATCCCTCTTTTCGCAAACCAATCCGATTGTTTTTCTCTGTATTTCATCTGGTTGAACTTCATTGCCCAGTCTATCAGTATCAATGCTGAATCTTTGTCGAGACTTGTCAACACAAGTTGCTTTCCTTCATCTTGGTTTTCAGCTCTGATTATTTGAGCTTTCCATTCTAATATGTTGTTAACTGCTTGCACAAAGTCGTACATCATGTCATCATGCTGTTCCTTAGAGTACATGTTCGAAGAAACTTCGTGAATTTTTTGTTCCACTGATTTTATCGTTTCTTGAAGTGCCTCACAATTTGCGCAAATGTCGTTGTGCTCATGAAGACATTCACCGGCAAAGCAGTTTTCTGATTGGTCACTCAGAGCAAACATTCTGCAGTGGTCAGGGCATTGGCTTGATTTAGCACGGCAATGTTGTCGATATTCAGTCTTGAAGTATCTTTTCGCCTCCTTTAGATTTGTTTTTGCATCACTACACCACTTTTTGCTTACTCCAAAACTATATTCTAACTCATCTACAATGTTTAGAAGTGTCTGTATTCCTTCTGCGCCATCTGCAGCTGTGTTATCCAAACCTAAGTATATAAGTACAAAGACTAGTTACTGTGGATAACAATTATATAGAGAGCGATAGATTATAGTGCTTCGGCTTATATATTTTCATGTCAAGCTTTCGGTACAGCAGTCTGTTTACAAAAACGTTGTCGATAAAGCGCTAAAGCCTACGCGACAGGAGTGAAAGGTAGCATATAGGTAATGTTGTTTGTTTGTTTTCTACACAAAAATCAGTGATGTATATGCAATCAGTGGTGTATTAGCCGAGTCATCACAAGCCATGCATCTTCATTACGACTATGCGCACATTTTCAATAACATTTCGCATGCCACCTTTCGGTCTTGTCTAGTAAGCTCGAGTGTGTGTAACTATTTGCAAAAGACCGATATCATAACATCACTAATAGTAACACTTTATTGGGTCACAGAAATAACGCTAAATCGTTGTCGTCATTTACCTTGTAAAGACTTTCTTTGAGATGCTTGCCTTACTGCAAGTACTCGATATAAGCTAGAGCGACTGAGGGGAACAAAATCGGTGTTTTTGACAGTGTTCCATGTATTGCGCAATCATCGTTGCTCTAGTTACAGTACGGACAACATTTGGCATTGTTAATTTCTCTCCGCTATCAAGTTTGACAGTTCTGGTACCAAACGCGACATCTTGATAAAAGTAAGGGCGGTCTATAAATGATAAAAAGTGATCAAGTTTTTGCTTGTCGATTCTAACTCGATGAAGAACCGTCTTTTGTAGTGGCATTCCCGAGCCAAGCTTTTTAGCGTGTTCCCTTGCTGCCTTTATTTGGCGACTGCTTACTTTTTCAAAGGGTGAATGAAGCTCCTTTAGTTTCTCAACGGAAAACTGGTGTGCATACAAACTCAAAATTTGGATTTTGATGTTTTTTGTTGGGGCTTTGCTGTGAGCCATTAACAACGAGAATATCTCTTCAGAAATCTTCTGTTCTGGCTCCTGAATTGATTTTAACAAAGTGTCACCATCTTTCGGAGCAATGGTAGCACAAACTATTCGACAAGCATTTTTGGCTTTCTCTTTGCATATCTTTCTTTCTTCTAATGATGCCTTATCGAACGTTGTTTTTAACTGAAACTCTACCGGCTCAGTTGTAATGTCAGCCATGCCCTCTACTCCCTCTGAGAGTCTTTCTATTGCATAGTTTAAAACATCGAGTTTCACTTGGCCATCTTGTTCTTTAAAACTTTCTTCTTGGAGGGTGAAATAGCCAGGTGTCCACAGTTTGTCCTTTGTTGAAGGGGTTGTAGGATTTCCAGGTGAAAACCATTGGGATAATGCAGACGCTGCTTTTATTTTTGTTTGCCTTTCATCTCTGAAATAAAACGTCAATAAGGAATATGGGGATCGTTGTGGTACATTGGCTCAGCATATATTCGTTTTGCGTGCACGAAACAAGCAATTATTGTGCACGTGGAGCTGATATAATTCAAAGTATGAAGTATATCCGCTCCACGTGCACAATAATTGCTCATATAACGCGCGCAAAACGAATATATGATGAGACACGTGACATTTATTGTAGTGTTTTAATTTCTTTTTAGCTGGACAACGTTAATGACATTGACTGTATATAAACTATTTACCTTATCATGTCCTGTTTTAACTGAGATGGAGGAATCTCTTGTCTCAACCAGTGTGCCTCTTTTATTGTTTCTTGGTGTTGTTTTCTACAATTGTCGCATATTGCTGTAAAGAACGAAATCTTTATTTGTTATTTTTTGAATATTTATAATTTTACAATATACATGACCATTATCATTAAATAAAGTATTCCACAACTAATACAAGAAAAAAATAACTTAATCAACAACTATATTATATACATTATAATGCCATCACAATACAGTCTGAAATAACGGTCAACCAAACTGCGCCCTTCCCATGAAACATTTGACAATGGAAATTATTTTGCATAAACGAAATCAAGATACTGGAATCAAATAAATATACACATGTATTTGAGAGCTACTTTAGTACTTACGTGATCCTAATGGTACCGTTATTCCATACAATCTTTGTATCTCCATGCCAACGCTAAATGTTATGGTGCTGCGCCCCTTTACTTTTTTCTTCTTTCCATCACCATGAGATGGATATTGGCAAGTGGTCTTCGAAGTCTTCCAACCGACTCCCAGATCATGGCAATGCTTAGGACAAACCCACATGCGATCAATTTGATCCCATGATAAATTAAACTGTCCAGCCCGAGCAAGTATCAGCTCAAACTCGTTTATGTTGTCATTTGATAGATGGTACCTGGTAAGGTGATACTGAATATCTTTAGTGCAGTCGTTTAGAGAACAGCAATCGACCACATCACGATAACTTCCGCATTGTCCAGACAATGCCTCAAGCAAAAAGCAAACTTTAGACATAATTATAGTATAAACGAAGCTCTGTTTTTAACTCGACGTACAATCGCAACATGACTAGAGCATGTGATTCGTAATTACAATACTAGTAAATATGCAAATAGAAGTTCAACCAGTTAAACACATTAACAAGAACGCAAATCATGTCATCATAGAATTGCAATTTTCAGTAATACTTTAATATTTAGGGCAGTACATTTACCTCATTTGAACACCTGTTTAAGGCATAAGCGTTTCGTTACTTATGAAATCGAAAAAGATTAAGCTCATTAGCTGACGCTGTGAATTTATTATATGCAAATATTAGAGAAATACCTTTAATACTTTCAGACATAAAAACATAAAACTTGAAACACGTTTCGAGTTTACGACTTCCAATACTTCCAATAGATATACTAGAATACTATAATGGAACTGTGGTTCATTGAGAGATTCAAATTAGGACTTTTCGTCATTCGCCGTAATCTTCAACACAGACAAAGCGCCAAAACATAATTACGAAATTGACAATGTTTGACGGCTCGTAGGGACACGAAAAATCGCAAACCCACACGATGTTTTTTACTCAGAGCTTAGAAACATGTTAGGAACTTGCATTTAGGTAGTTATTTACATCGAAAATCTTCCGCAAAATGAGAACTCGACTTTTAAATGAACACTACTTTTGCCCCATTCTCAAAACCACGTGACTATGTTATCTTTGAAGCCGTTTTACTCGTAAGTAAAGAATTCAACAATTGTGATATTTCGTGTGTAAACACCACTAGTAATGTGCTTCACCAAATAATTAATGAAATTCCAATTCAAAGGAAAATCGCGAAATGGTGGGCCCTCGAATCTTATTGAAAAAACACTGAAAATTAGGGCGCGAAACGGCGAGACTGGGTGGGATCTTTGATCGCTTGTAAATTCGTCAATTTTAAATATTTTTAAAAACGAATGCCCATGTCATTAAATTGGAACAAAGTTGTATCATTGAGCAAAAAATAAAGGAAATCGAATTTTGAAACGGAGACGACCGGTCCGTTCTTACAGAGACAGCCTCTTAAGACCGAATATATACTGCTCTGTACCAAATATAGAACATCACAACTTATTTACCCCTTAACATAAGATTAGGTGATGATTCTCTGTGCAATGTAAAGGCCAGCAAAACTCTTGGAATTTGCATTGATGAAAACCTGTCCTGGAATAGCCAGGTTGATCATTTGGCAAAAAAAATATCTTCTGCCCTTGGTGGTTTAAAAATGATTAGATCATATGTTCCAAAGGATATTTTAATATCTATCTATAAATCACCAATACTCCCAATGATCGACTATTGTGACTCTGTCTGGGCCGGGCTCAATAAAGGTCAAACTCAAAGATTACAAAGATTGCAAAACAGAGCTGCACGAATTATAACCCATGCAAATTGGGAACTTAGATCTGCTATCTTATTAAAGGAACTAAATTGGGATCCCCTGTGGAAGAGAAGAGATCTACACACTTCAACCATCATATATAAAATAATTAATAACAAAACCCCTAAGTACCTCACAGAAGAGATCGAAGCTGTTGATGGCAGCTTTAACCTAAGAAATTCATCAAAAAATGTGTCTCTCTCACTCCCCAGATCTGAATATCTGAAAAGAAGTTTCAATTATCGGGGTCCAATATTGTGGAACTCTCCTCCAAATAATGTAAAAGAAAGTACATCTCTTGGTTCCTTCAAGAGTGCTATCAGTAAACACTCGATCTCAACAACTCCTACATGTAACTAAATTTTTTAAAAAATCAGCTTATGTATATATATATTTCTGATCTTTCAACACAAATGTTTTATATTGCACAATTATATTATTTACTATTCATATATGTATTATCGTTCAAACAATTATTTACCAAATATTTATGGAATATTACTTACGTGTATTATATCTATATCTATAGTTTTTTAAGGCTTAAGTAAGATATAATAATGATACTATTTTAACTATTAATGGCATGGTAATTTTGGAAATCAATTGTACAATTGTAAAATTCCCGTGGATAAATAAAAGTTCCATTGCATTCCATTCCATTCCCTCTACATTCTCCTTTAGGGACGACGTCCTTCAGAGACTATTGGTCAAAGCAGCAATTGGCTTTGAATATTTCCACGAAGGTGATGTTGGCAATAGTGAATGCGTTAAAAGCATATCCAGACCGTGTACGAGATTTGCCGTGTGGACATAATAATGGATAGGGAAGTAGACATACTTCCCAGTTGAGGCAACAGAAGATCTCTATGGGGTGGTCAGTGAACGAAATCTGCAGTTAGTTTTGTCCCATGTCTCGTCAAGTGATAATGAAGCTGATGGTCCGTCAAGACGTCTTTCTTCGTTAGATGCTACGCTTTCCCCAAGGATATGGGCATTAGTGGAACGTACGTTTGGTGGTGTATCTGGTCATACCATTGATCTGATGGCATTAGATTCCAACGCGCGGTTGTCGCGTGAAGGAACTCTTTTACCGCACTTCACTCCGCGCACATCTCTACAAGGCCTTGACAACACAGCTGCTGACGGAGCTGCAGGTTTTCAAACGTTAGAAACAATAATATAAATTATCGAGAGAGGAGGAATGAACAAGGACTGGTGTTGCAATAACAGTCGACGCTTGAAAACAGATTACCTGCTGATTCTACATGTGCTGACCACTGCCGCATGTTTGCGCTTAGCGATGAGAACGATCCCAATTTTCATCAGGACTGCACTCATCAACACACTACCAACTGTGATAACTGTCAGGCCCTAAAGAACACTTTGCACGAAATAGAACACGCAGTAAAAGGAACGTCCTGGACACCATACAGCAAAGAACAGCAAGAGGATCTGCTATATGCTCGGACCGACATTTCTTGTGGAAAGCACTACGATCCATCAATCAAGAACAAGCTAAGCAAGACATCCTCAAAAAGAAAGATCCAAGCTCTGCACTGATAGTAATGGACTTGGCGATGAAATTTTTACAGATAAAATACCGGGAAAAACAATCAGACAGACTGGTATGGAAAACGAGGACTTAGCTGGCATGTGTCTACAGTGATATCAGTTGATAGCGACTCGAATTAACAACCTATGTCCATTTATTTGACGCTTGTCAACAAGGACTGGTTTGCTGTCCTTTCAATTATCGAGAACACTCTGAAGACAATCAAGACAGAAAAACCAGAAATAAACAAATTACAGTTAAGGAGTGATGAAGCAGGTTGCTACCACAACAACTACCTTATAGCGTCAGTTAAAGACATCGGACAAGCAATTGGAATCGAGGTAACAGAGTATGACTTCTGAGCCACAGTATGGCAAAGATGTCTGTGATAGAATTCTATGCCCAATGAAGTCAGCTATCCGTAGATACTGCAGTGAAGGGCACGATGTTCTCAACGCACATGACATGCGCACAGCTCTGTCACAACGACCAGTTTGTGGTACTTCTGCATGCGTGTGTTCCATCGATGATAGCAAACAAACGCTAGAGGTTAACAAGATTGAAGCATTTAGCAGGTATCACAACTTCAAGGTTGAAGGAAACGGAGCAAGTCTATGGAGGGCGTATGGAATTGGCCCCGGGAAACTAATCCAGTTCAACGATCTAGTTTCTAAGCAGCAAGTTTCTCCCTGTCTCGACGTTCATGAACCATTTTTTCTATTCAAAGATACACGGGTATATAAAACAAATTGAAAGGACGACGCACGGCATGAAGGTCTTTTCTACGGCTCTGAGCCCGGCTGTCAAATGGCGTTTGAATCATTTAGTGAGCTTGAAAGTCATTTAGATGTTGGAGATCACGACCGTGACAACGAAAAGCCAGTAAAAGATATGGTCTTCGATAAGCTCAGGAGAGAGTGGGCAGCAAAATTTCAGACTGTGGACATGAGCACTGACGATGCTAGTACTAGTTCTACAGCGCCTGGCCCACATTCTAAAGAAGATCAGATCAACGCTTTATGTGACATGAGAATTGGATGGGCTTTTCATAAAACGAGAGGGGGAACGGCGCGGTTTGGACCAAACGTTAAAGATTATTTAATCAAAGATTCAACATAGGGGAACGAACAGGAAATAAATCAGACCCGGCACAGGTTGTTACCGTTTCTTTGAGAAATTTCAGTGGTTGGTTCTTACGTGTACTGCCTCTTTTAAAATAAGTCAGTTTTCATCTGATGAGTGGTATATCGCATTTTTCAGTTAATTCACAGTCCTTTACATTCATGTAACAATGGGATAAACTACCTTTACAAATGTACAGTCATTTGCAAAAATTCTGGCCACCACGATATATCAATATATCAATATATCGGGTGCATTATGGGTAATTAAATAATCGAAAATTCCCTTTAAAGCAAGTTAACGCCAGCAAAGTTGGTAGAAATAATTAGTATGATGTTTATTTTGGTCTTACGTTTGTATTTTGCTTCATTTAATAAGTTAGGAAACTCAAAATAGTATTATTTAATTACCCATAATGCACCCGATATATTGATATATTGATATATCGTGGCGGCCAGAATTTTTGCAAATGACTGTATATGTTGTGATTGCTGGTAATGAATGGTTGTTCAAAATCTTGTACATAAATACCCTGACACTATTCCCTCAGTTTGAATTGTATTTATTTTATATTATCATTTTTATTTCAATTTTCATTGATGTATCATTCTTATTTTCTTTATATCATTTTTATTTCTTTAACAGATTTCAAAGAAAGTTCATGCTTTACACTTTACTGCTTGGCTATGATGAACATCCCAGAACTAAAGATGTCATGTTTATTGTCTTTTTGTAAAGTATGTTATTTAACAATTACTTGAGTAGACAAAGTAGAGGTTATCATTCAGCAATATTCACTGAGCCTTGAGGCGAATAATAATTATTTGAGTATCATTACACAGGTAATTATTTGAAAATAATAAAAATAATTATAAGCATTTCACAACTGCAAGTCGAAAAATATTGATAAATAATCTGAAGTTCTCAACCAATCAGCATTCCTGATTTTCTATAATCACCTGTGTAATTACACTTTAAAGTGCCTATGCAGCGAAAATTAGTGTCGATTTTTTATTATATATACTAAAAATATAGCTTATGGGTGTTCCTTTGGAATAAAAATTATTTGTCAATTCGCAAAAAAACGTATATCTTTTAGCGCTCAAAGTTCGAAATTTTACGATAAAATTTAAGACAGGAGCCTGGTGTCTAGTGATGTCATCAGTTGTGTATGATTGCTCGAGTGAACCGAAGTGTACTTGTTTTGACCGGGGTTTTGACGTTAATATCTCTTGTTTTATAACCTTTTTGTTTAAAAAAAAGCAACAGTGTCTGAAAGTGATTAACACTCATCAGAGGAAGATAGAGAGTCTGGATCAGTTTCCGAAGAAAATCAGGTAGAAAGCGGTTTTCTACCGTAAGTTATAAGCTTATAGATGACCCACTCGCAGACGACGAGTAGTGGAGTGATGAAAAGGATGAAGATGGCCTGTCGCCTTTGAAAAGGAGATACAATGGAACAGATCCTAGTTCAGATATGGTAAGTATAATATTTATCGTTATCCGTGCTTTTTACTTATAGAGCATGCATAGTGGAGTAAGATTTGCTGTTTAGAAGTAGTTTCGTAGTCCTCCTTCGTGAATCTGAATGCCACTAGTGCAGCACTTGACAAAGTCTAATAATATTCAAAACCAGTATAAATGGCTATATAATATCTAACATAACATCTAGTATAACATTTATAAGATAACCTCTAAAATATAATAAATATGGCATCTGATACAATTTATGTATCACAAAACACCCAGACTTTGCAGCCATGACAATTAACACCACTGTATATAGTACTCAAGCACATTACCCCGAATTTCCCCCTCTTGTGACAAACAAGGGAGACATTAATATCGCCATACACATGGTACACCAGGTCGATCAGAAAATCAGTAAGTTTATTTTATTGTTCTCCCATAGATTACTCGCCACAGTGGAACATTCAACTGATATAATTATTACATTGATTACAGACTACTATTATTACAGACTACTATATTATATATTGTATAGTATAGTATATATTTTATTGGGGTGTAACTTTGATATGGGGATTAGGTTCCTCTTTGTTGTAACCCTTTTGAAAAATATTACGTATTGTATTATTTATTCAATAAAGTTGTTATATATATTATATATACTCAGAGCAACTGCAAAGAGGTGGCTAATCAGGTGGATATGTGGCCATTTGTGATGGGACAATGCAAGACCAGGTAGCTTGTCCAGCCTGTATATTAGGACAAAAATAACACACCCACCACAGAAAGAGATAACTAGGGATATATATTATTTTTATTTCTGAAGCTAATTATTTTGCAACGATTGGCAAGATGATTTAGAATGGCCCTTCGTTGACTTCTGACAGACTTCTGACAGGTTTTACAGCAAGGTGCCTTTTTCTTTGCAACAGGAGGAGTTTCCTTCTCTTATCTTGCATATGAACTGAAATGATAATTAAATTATTGTTATACATGGTACATGTATCATTTAGAGTATTTTTGTAACATGTCATTGAATAACAATGTTATGTACACATATGACATCAGAATTTTGTAAACTATGCTAGTTATAATTGTGTAATTATAGCCCAAACATATTGACATGTATTCACCTTATTTTAATAAAAAAACATTAAAAAATGTACATAATTCAATTTTAAATGTTGTAATAACCTATTTCAATCAATCAATAATTTATTAAACACAATACGTCAAAGAGAAGGAGCTTGTTACTTATTATTATTAAAGGTATTTTGGTTCTTAATAAATGTAGTATTATCAATTATTACTTTATAATGTTTTGATAAAATGGGTGGGATTCATATATTTTAAAATAGTGATTATTACTAGTGGGCATTACTAACTAGAGTGATTGCAATAAACCTGTGAAATAGTAAAGTAGACTAATTAATAGACACTAGTAGACTTTATTTCCATTGTTTTCTTTTATGACTATTTGACTATTACACACTAATATCGAATTTTTATTTCACAGGTTTATTACAATCACTAATTATAAATATAATAATAATAATAAATAACATTCTTAATTAAACTGCTAATTAAAGTTAGCACTGTTTCACGGTTTTAGTGTTTGCTCTCTACTGTGTAGTATTAGCATGTTATATTAGTGGTATATTAATTCTTGTTTCATGTACCTTGTGGAAATAAATGTGCGCTTGATTGATTTTGTTGTTGTTTGCGGCTCAGCATGTTCAATGGCTTGGGTACCATGGCAACATACTTCTTTTAAAAGTTTTTCATTGCAAGCATCTACAGATAAGCTGAACTGTATCAGTTCCTGATGTCACCAAGTACATAATCTAGAGAAAAGATACCTCAATGTCATTCGTAGCAAAAACTAATTGGAGTACATACAATAAACCCATGAAAATATCAGACATAGCAGCTAATTAATGCTTAGAAATAGTCTATCACTGAAGATAGAATATATATATACATTATACATGGTATGTATTACCCATTTAGTGCTTAACTTTCCAAATATTCCATGGTTCTACTATTGTCTCAACTCTATCACTGTTAGTTAATAACTTAGTTCAACAATATATCATAAATATCATTAACACATGAAGGCCAGTCTTCTGCATGTTGAACTGGGAAGTTACAGAACACGAATTATTCTTGTATATGTGCATGGTTCATATCAATATTTTAATATTGATTGAAAATTCACTGGATACCTTGGATTGTCGTGGTGTTCGCAATCTATGTCATCGATAAAGTATAGTACTAATAGCTTACAAAAGTCAGTGAGTAGGGACTGCAGTGCGCACCGCAGTAAAGGTCCGTTCCAGCTAGAACAACATTGATGGATTGATAATAAATAAACATGTGAAAACTTGTTAATTCGTTTATAATACTTACATTACTTCACCTCTTTAAGTTGGCGTACTTTTCTTCTCAAATAGCTGTTGTTATTTTGGAGTCTTCGCATGATTTCAGTTTTCTTTACACAATGCATGCAATCATTCGACTGGTGTGATGAGTAAGTTATTCACCTTTCTCTTGTCACGACGAGAGAAGTCAGGTCGAAATCGTCAGGTCAGTAGCCGATAACTGCAGTGTCAATTGTTGGAATAGAAACCTTATATCAACGCCTACTCAACGAGACATCCAACGATCCAGCTGACTATCGATTCCAAGTAGACCCAAGCGGCGGATAAAACACTGTTGGCTGAAGACCGAAGTGTACCAAACACAACACAGAAGTTCTTGAAGGCCTTGAACGATGGCCGATGTTTTTGAATAAATTTTGTCTATTTTCGGCGTACAATTTCATCCGAAGGGAACGTATATGCATGGATATACCTGGTACTAAACTATTGTTAGTACAGTTAACATTTGCCGGGCCTCCAGCAACACAAAACTCTCCATTTCGATCTCGAACTCCACTGGTCGCCATATTGTTCAGTACTCGCTACACAACTGATGACGTCACGAGGCATGTTTTGGCCGAGCGGAAATGTCCGACGATTTTAGCTCTACCAGGTGTTATTCAAGTGACGAAAAAGTATACTTCCCGTGACTCAAAATTGCTGAAATTTTCACAATCAATAACAAAACTCAAAAGCTTTCAAGTAGTGAGTTTATTTTGTATCCGAAAATTTGGCTGCATAGGCACTTTAAACTCCTACAATATACTATATATAGTACAACAAGATAAATAGGAGTTATGTTTTGTATTGTCTGCTTCAGAGTTCTAAGCTCACCTCACCTCACCTCCCCTGCATCATATTGACTTTTCTACTTTTAGAGAATTCTGTAAGCAAATGGCTCCAGATTTGCCTTTCTACTTTTGGACCCTGAACGAGAGGTACAGGGAAGATGATTACCAGTCCTTTGATGATGGCCCAGACATAACACCAGATCAAGATGCATCTACACATCCTTTAAGATTGCATCGACTAAGGCTTAAGGTGGTTCCCGCATAATGAATGACCGGTTTGCCGTATTTTTTAACTCGCTCGCTCCGCGTCAATATTGCTTGGATTTTATTGTGCTTAACACAAATACTAATTCAACCATTCTGCTTTTGGACGGTTTATTCAACATTATCATTGTAAGCCGCGTTGATATTCAAACGACACTATTTTCACTAAAACTGCTGCCAAACGGTTTTCCCTCGTACGATTTTTTTTAAACTTCGTGAACGACCTTTTAAGGTCCCTAGTAATATTCTGACGAGGTAAGAAGGAAATTGATCGAGCCGAAATCACCAGTTCATATTTTTGTTGTCAATATTTGGACCTATCGGTTGTTACGTGACTTCGGCTCGAACAATTTTCTTCTTACCTCGTCAGAACATCACTATGGACCTTAAAAGGTCGTTAACGAAGTTTTTTAAAAATCGTACGAGGGAAAACCGTTTGGCAGCAGTTTTAGTGAAAATAGTGTCGTTTGAATATCAGCTGGCATTCACAAACGCGGCTTACAATGATAATTTTGAATAAACCTTCCAAAAGCAGAATAGTTGAATTAGTATTTGTGTTAAGCATAATAAAATCCAAGCAATATTGACGCGGAGCGAGCGAGTTAAAAAAATACGGCAAACAGGTCATTCATTATGCTGGAACCACCTTAACAGACGTGAGGACTCACTTGTTGTGGCAGGTCGTGTTTTCCTTCCAGCACGGAAACAGAGAATCCACAGAGCTGTAGCTGCTTTGCCAAATCCAGGAAGAAGTTCTTGAAATTTCCATTTTTTTTCTCTTTACTATGTACTTATTGAATGAGTGAAATACTGTATTCTCAATGTGCAGAAATAGACATATAGATGCATGACTGTATATAAATTCAAGAAAAAAAATAACACAATGATAGTAAAAACTTTATTTATTTACAAAATACTAGAGTGTTTTTTGCAGTTATGAGACAATATATTCTGAAGGTCATATTTATCCCACCTTCCTTTTTTCACAATATTGATGCCTGATGCAAATCGAAATTGTCTGATTTGTGGTACCCATTTCCTTATCATATTATAAAGTTGTAACTATTGTTTGATTGTGCATAGTTCTTTTTTAACTTAGGTATTTTTTTACCCCACAATAGCCCATGATGTGCCACTCTCCATTATGCAGAAATTCAAATTTGATGATAAAGTGTTTCTTGGTATCGCTCTTCCCAATGACTTCCCACAATTTTGAATCAGTGAACATTTATTTCGTCTTAATCATCTGTCTCCTCTGCCTCTGAGTCTGGACTATCATTATCAATGGGAACGTCAACCTCTTCCTCCTCTTCAGATGCTCGCTCTTCTACTGATTCAGCTATAAACTCCTCTACAGGGTCTTCAATTTGCTCTCGATGAATGTCGAAGTTAACTAGGCCTTTTTTATAGACTGTTTATCGAAGCAGTTCTAGCTAGCAAGCACTTTCAAGTTTAACAGTGCCAGCTTTTGGTTGATGGTACAAGTTGCGCTGGGTAGAGATGCCTTTGCCTTTGGCCTAACATCAACAGCTGATGGTACAGGAACAATGTTGCAGTTCCAAATTAAGGTGCCATCGTAAACTTCCCTTCTATCATCAAATAGATCTAACAACTTGAAGCAAAACAATAATATTGAGTTTAGTATATTCAAAACGATTGATCGTTGTGTGTATGTAAACTTATTACAACGTGTGCAGTTCTTATTAATACGCTAGTTTATTTCGATAATAGATTTTGATAGCTTAGAAGATATATAGAGATTATTACATGTTAAGATCATGATATTGTTTTTATTCACGAGATTTTAATGACAAATCACGAACGAGCGAGTCTTCGAGCGAGTGAGTGATTTGTCATTAAAATCTCGTGAATAAAAACAATATGATCTTAACATGTCCTAATTTGTTTATTACACATTAAGCATTGATATACAGTACTGAAAGGTTTAAAGCAACTTTATTAAAATCACTAGTAAAAGTCATTGTTTGCTCACCGAAAGCAACATTTCCTTGATATATCCATCAACTACTTCAAAGTTCTGCTCTTCTTTATCGCTTAAAATGATCCGAATAAGTTTACGTCTTCATTGGTCTTCCAAGCCGTGTTTTTCTTCAAGAAAACCATCAATATCGTTTGAAATAGGTACAAATATCGAACTTGAAGCCGCTTCACTTCGTCCTCAGCTCGATGGAAAAAGGCGGGAATCCAAACGCGCTCGCGTCATGTACAAATTATATAAGAGGGATTGTGATTGGTCAGTGTAATCTCTAACGAAGAATTTGATTGGACAATTCTATCCCGTGAAGTGATATCATATTAGTTCACTAGTGATTAATATGATATCACTTCACCGGATATCAATTTTATTTACGGCTTTATCACACTGATTCAATGCTTAATGTGTAATAAACCTTTATATTACAGCTAGAAGTTATTGATATCAGTGCTGGGCAGTCGACATTCTGAAAGATATCGTCAACATCGACATGAGCGTTGTGATTAGCACAAGTGCCACTCTTCTTTCAGCTAGATGTTCGACAAAGCTTGTGTGTACTACTTCACGGCAAATGATGTTAATGCAGAGCAAATTCAATATACGGACCTCGTAGTCATGTTTTGCAACGCAATGGACGTAAAGTAATGTTGAATTTTGGAGGCTTTCTGTGAGATTCTACAAAACAATTGATAGCGACGCCATTACTTCTTCACATGTGAACAAGTTGATCGGAATGATGACGTCACGACAAAATGATAATATTATTATATAATATGATTCGCAAAGCATTCTGGGATACTAGTCACTAGTCTTTACCAGTTGCAAAAGAGCTACTAAGTGCCCAAGAATCAGCGATGAAATGCTTTTTTGCTGTATTTGTGGATAATTCTAACACCCGCATGTACTCCTTCATGAAGTACATGACTTGAGAACGATCCTTGAATTCTCTCAAGGTCAGTTGGAGGACTTGAAGAAGTCACACGACCTTCTAACTGAATCTGACTAAGAATAATGACAATGCTTTGGAATCGAAGTTGATGAATTTAGCGTTAAATGCAACGAAACTAATGAGATAGCCGTTGAAGTAGCCATCAAAACTGATGATCTTGAAAATTGATCACGAAGAAACAACCTCTGCTTTGATGGAATTGCGGAAGAATCCTGACAAAGAGTCCTGGTCAACTTCTGAGAAGAAAGTAAGGGAGGTACTGTCATCCAACTTTGGGATCACTAATGATGACTACACCATTGAGAGGGCCAATCGAGTTGGACATAAAACAACTTCTAAACCTCGCCCAATCGTGGCAAAATTTCAGAGCTACAAAACCCAAGAGGCTATCATGACAAAGAAGAAATGTCTCAGCGGCACAAATATCTTTGTGGGAGGACTTTTCAGATAAAGTCCTAACCAAGCGGCGTGATCTTCTACCACAAATGTAAGAAGAGAGAAGAAACAGAAAGATTGCCTTCCGTCGGTACGACAACCTAATCACTTACCCCGACAGACAATACTGGCAAGACCGGCCATTCCAAGCCCAAGGTTATCCAGGATTGGCAGCCGAATTCCCAAAGTCAGTAAACTTAAGAGAAGGTTAAACCAAGACATGGATATGGACCAAAGTTGAGATAAGACTTTGCTTCACTTATTACTTTAAATCGTTATTACGTCTACCTTACAAAATATATTGCCTTACTATACATTAGATGATGAAAGTTATGATTAAGCTCTATATGAACAACATGGCCTGATATAGTTTCACCCAGATTATCAACTTTGTCTTTTAACCTTTAACCTTTAACCTTTTAACCTTTAACCACCTCACTTTGACTATAGAGACCTCGATCCGTACAATAATTTATTTGATGAATTGAATGAGATTCCTGCGTTACATTCAACTGCCCTTATAATCTCGCGCATGGGTGGTCAGAACTTTATATCTCATAAATAGGACGAGGATGAGTTGTTGTATACGTGTGTGCAATATGGTGTCAATCGGGTTTGTTACGGGGCCGTAATGATTTTTCGAATGTTACCCTTGGTTTTGTTATATAAATTTACTGTCACACGCTGGCTCAGGCTCTTTCTAGCGTGACCGTCAGATCGGTAAGTCATGGAATAATTAGCTCCTCGGTTTTCGGCCTGTCGATCCCACGCATCAACTGCTATCGATAAACGAATGCAATGGACTAGTGTCTAAGTAGTTTGTGACCACGGAGATACCGACTTTTCAACATGAAGTTGTTTAGATCTCCAGTTATGAGACATTCTTCTCGGTAATATTGTTGTACCTCGAGGCAGGCGGAATCTTGGTCGTGTTGTCCGAGAGGGAGTGGGTTTCACTGAAGTAACGCAAAAAAAATCATATCTCTCCAACGGATGGGTCGATTTGCACCAAATTGAAGTCATATGAACCGTCGTAAATAGTAGCACGAAACCGTGGTATCAGGGGGGGTGCATTCCCATAGTGCGCATGCGCAGTAGTTTTTTAACGGTTTTGATTGCCTTAAGGTATCAGGGTACCCTAACCGACCGGTATGCATTCAAGTCGCCTTAACACAGAATCCGTCCATTTAAACCCCAATGAAGTATACATTTTCTGAAAGCTAAATAAATGGAGATTCCAACTAATTGTATATTAACAAAAAAGAAACAAGCGTTTTAGAAATAAGTCAAGATCAACGAATTTTCATATAGCATTATACGGTGAGTTCCTTGGCAGTCGCATTTTATCGGAAATTCAAGATAATTATGTTTATGCATTCTAGAGATATCAATTATCAAAAGGGTGTCTCCGATTTTCGATAAGTTGCCCCATTGCTTTTTTATTTGCCGCTAAACTTTCGGTACGCTAAATAAACATTGTTTTTCACTAATCAGTTAATAACTCAACAGAAAAATAAAATATCAAAAATCGGAGACATAATTGAAGATCAATTATCCGACATGGGCTTTGTAAAGTTTCAAATAAATCCGATAAAATCCCTTTGGCAAGGAACTCAAAATGTGAGCCTATTTGTTGGCATTTCGTCTTTTGAGAAAAAGCCGAAAGAAGGTCAATGTGCCTATGTTTACATAAGTAGATTAGTCCATACCATGACAATGGAATCTAATTACTCACTGACAGATTGTGACCAGATAGTGACCAGAGTATCAGTTGCAATCACACAACGTGCAGTACTTGTTGCCTAATCATTTCGTGCTTGCGGGAAATTACATACATTGTTAGTACACATTGGTACGGTATTCAAACATACGTAATTTCATGTAAATAATTGTGAAATCTTTGCGGGAAGTCTGTTGCGTGACTAATTACCACACTGTGATGTAGGTGTGTGAGTGCTCGCTTGTCAACAGCTTTTCACTTCAAATGAAATCCAAAATTTTAGGAAACTAATATTTTTAGATTCTGTTTTTTGGAGATGATAGATAATATTCAATTTTATTTGATTGTCAAAAAAATCTCAAAACCTATGGTTTGAGAGGGTTTTGGGGTACCCTGATACCTCAAGGGTCCTTATATGTTACTTGCTCACCGCCATATGGACCGCCATGAAAAATAGGACAAGACCATTGTTGGAGGGGGGACAGGCTGCGAGACTGAGCATGCGCAGTAGAGTTTTTGTCCATTTTTGCATGTTACTTACGCTGTCCGTCTTTTTTATGACTAGAACTCAAAAAGATGTCGAATGAAGAAGAATTCTCAGAATTTAGGCTGTATTATGATTATTCCTCAGATGAGGAACAGCTCAAAGAAGAGCCAGAGGTTGCTGTAAGTATTGATAATACATGTATAGCGTTTGATGCACTCTTATACTTGAAGTATTTTTTTAAATAAGAAACTTAAGCCATACAAGCGTAAGCGTAAGCCGTACAAATTGGCAATAAAATTGAAGACGGCAGATGATGATGATGATGATGATTGCTCTTGGGGCGAACCATTGGTAAGTATTTTTTCTCAATACGGTTCTAGCTTTGAATGCTCTCTTATGTTTGAAATCCTTCTTTCTAGAATGCAAAGAAGACTGGCACTACGGCTGAGTCGGCTTCAGACGCCACCAGCCCGCCCGCCCGCCAGCCAAGAAGACTGACACTACGGCTGATTCTGATTCAGACGGCAGCTCGCCAGCCTTTTGTTGGTTTACAAGCGGGCCATGGGTAAGTATTTATCCTAACACAGTTCTAGCTTAGAATGCTCTCTTATGTTTGAAATCCTTCTTTCTAGAACTCAAGACAGAAAAAGCAAGAAGGATCAGTTTAACGAAATGTTTAAAAAGGAATGCAAATCAGCTAGCACGAGTTTCTATGTTTTTCATTTATATATTGGCAGCATTTATCAAAACTCATCTCATCTTACTGATTTACTATGTAGTCTCGATATTCATTTTAGTGTAATTGACATAAGCGAATCTTGGTTGAAGGATTCTGATCACTCAGTTGATATATAAGGTTATAACTTTATTCACAATTATAGGAAAAATTTAAAGAAAGGGTAACCAATTGCGATTGGTCCTCAATTAGTAATAATATTGAACCAACAGAAGCCTACTGCAAGTTTAGTACTGAATTTATCAATATAGATAATGAATGTTTCCCTTTGAAAAAAAAAAATACAAAGAAACGTAAAATCTGCAAACCTTGGATTCTCAGGGTCTTCTGAAATCCATAAAAAAGAAGAACAAATTATATACAAAATATCTTCGAAATCCAAATCCAACTAGTGAAATAACATACAAGAAATATAAAAATAAGTTAGGTCATTCTATAAGAATCGCTAAACGTTTATATTATGACAGGAAGTTCGCTGAAAACTGTTCATATCTGACAGACATAGAGGCATTGCTAAATGGATCCGCGAATGTCAACCTCAAACAAAAAACTTTTATCACATTTGGCACATAGCAAGAACAATAACCAAAAATTTGCTGAAAGCCAGTAAGAAGAAAGGGTGTGAAGTTATAAATCCATGGATCAAGTCCATCAAAAAGCATCTCTATTGGTGTGCTACATCTACAAAAGTTGGGTTTCAGTCTTTAATTAACTCTAAAAGCCAAGCAGCCAGAGGAGAAGCAGGCAGCTAAAGTATCGCAGGAGGAATCAGCGGCCAAGACGCCCAGACCACCCATGGTGTGCTATTATTGCGGGACTCCGAGGCACATATCCTCCTTTTGGTTCCGCAAGAGAACGGCTTATCCTAGCTGGGTGCGATTTTCCCCATATCCCCGACAAGACCGGTGTAGGGGAGGTCGCATGTGATCCTACATTTATTGACCGCTACACAAAAGAACAATATACTATATCTATATTATATATATTATTATATGTTTTGTTGAGACCTTATTTGTTTGTAACACAAGGTTTATGAGATATGGTTATATTGGGTATGCAATAAAATAGCATCGTATACTTCGTAACGATTTGTTGGTTACATCCAACCCCACTTTGCTTGGTAAAAGTTGTTTATCGGTGCCCCTACCAGATCCTCTTTATATTTAACAATTATTCCACGAAATCGAGTCATACATGAGTTGATAGACAACGAGGCTCCTGCCGAGTTGGCTATCAGCCATGTTCGACGAGATTGAGTGGAATAATTGTCATATTATATAGACAACCTCTGGATTGTAAATATATTTTCTGTAATTTTTATTTCCGCTTTTCGTACAAAACATTTCCACAATGCGTACAACGTACAACAAAACCTAGCGATGTGTTTACCAAACGTTTCTCGATGAAACCCAAGTTTTAAAAGCTTCTGTGCTACTTTATCTTCCAAACATGTCGTCTGAATCACACCAAAAGACTTCAAAAACATGCTAAAGGATTGAGAAATACAAGTTCAAAGCTGAAATTCTTGAAATCTTGGACAGTGGAGAGGAAAACATCGAGGTTGTTTTGACGAGTTTACTTCACGGCATTCGACTGGGTGTTCGGTTATTTGAAGTTATTTTCTTTGTAAAAATATCAGTCAACAAATTTCATTTTTTTCGTCCCGAAAACCATGTAAAAAGCATTTTAGTTTTATATGTACTCAGAGAATCTATTGAGAAGAAAAGGAAATCTTCGCTCATAAATTTAGAAAATTGTTAAGCCATTTTGACAGATTTCTCTACTCACGGTATATGAGCTGATAGCCTAGTAGTAGCGAACCAATCAGAGCGCGCGATTGCTCATATCCAGTAGTTGTCTATATAATAATACCCATTATCCCGGATTATGCGTTTTTTAAGGATCGCTCGTTTATGCTGCTTTTGCATTCCCAACTCTCCCGCTATTCGTCTTCCCATTCGGGTGCTTTGTGGTTGTCAGTTTAATTAACCGTATTCCCTGTCGGCTCTCGAGCGGGTGCATTAATTCTGTCACCCTTGAGCAACCCTGTTTCCAACTGCGCTCCTCTCATACGCTCTTTGACTTGTTTTCATTTTCAGTGCGCTCCGCCTAAGAGCACATACCATCTCGTGGGTGCAGTCAGATGGGAAACCCCTGGTTGCTCAAGGGTTGGCGGCATACATTGCCAATATATCAGATGAGTTTGTGCAGTCAGTTTTGGAAGGTCACGCCTCTGCAGACGCGCCTATGAGACCCTAACTCGTTAGTGCCCGGAAATTTGCATTTGCACGTGGATGCATGGAGACGCCTCGCAAAAGCAGCTCCCCGTGATTTGGCTAATACGGTTCTGTTCTGGGTCACCAACAAATATCTTCGATTTCATCCAGCCGTTCAAGGGCTTTTACAGTGGCGAACAATTTCACTCTGCAACTCCTCCTCGTCGCGTTTTCAAGAACAGCTCATCATGCTTAGCATTTGGTGAATTCATCAACGACACCATCGCTGCTGGGCTTGCATCGGGTGCCATGTCCATGTGGGGTAGGGTAGGGGAAGTACCTCCCCCCGCTCTGGTTATGCCCCTTACGGTCGAACTCTCCAAGCCACGGTTATACTACGATAATCGCTTCCTCGATTTTTGGACCAAGAACACACCTTTTAAGCTTAATTCTCTCTCTCTATCGCTCGCTACGTAACGCAAAATTCATTTCAGACCGTGTGTGACGATAAATCTGGTTATTTTCATATTTTGCTCACCAAAAGAAAGCAGGCAATATGTTGGTTTTCAATGGTCCGGGTTTTATTATATTGGTAACGCTATTCCTTTCGGTTGGAAATTGTCAGCTTTTATATATCACTCAACCGGTTACCTAGCAACCCACTACTTCCGTTCAGTGGAATTCCATGTATCCTCTACATTGATGATCGCCACACTGGCGAACTGCAATTGGCCATCGGCGCTCCGGCGTACACCGCCCTGTCATCTGCCCGGGATCGCTCTTTAGCTAGCGCTATTTCTGCCGTTTTTGTAGTACGTTATACCCTCACGTCACATGGCTATTTTATTGGGCTCAGCAAGTCCACGTTAGAGCCAATCTTTTCAGTTAGTAGAGGAGAAAAGGCAAAAGTTATTGGCACTTATTGAGGCTCTGCTGGCCTCTAAGAAGGCAAACGTTAAGACTTTGCAGCGCTTCGTGGAAAAAGCTATTTCTTTTTCTCTAGCAGTTCCTGGTGCCCGCCTTTTCATAAACGTAGTCAACATCGCTATTTCAAGAACTATTAAGTTCTCTCGCCCCATTCCCATTGTGGTCCACCTTAGAACGGAAATTTCGCAATGCAAATTCTTAGCAGACTGGGGCGACGATGCCCCGTGAGTGTCCGAGGCTCATTTCCCTATAGCTTTAGCCACGGATGCCTCCGCTTACGCCTGGAGCAGAATACTCCACCCAGGGGTGAAGCCTATAGCCATCCGAGATTACTGGCCTCCTACTGACGCAGACCAACATATCAATGTGAAGGAGACCCTTGCCCTAGTCAACATCTTAAGTGCTTTTTCATCAGCGACCAAGGGTCGGCGGGTCGATGTTTATACTGATAGCAAGGTGCTTATCGGCATTTGGAGAAAGCAGGGCTCCAACTCACAACTTTTAGTGCAAGCATTCAAACAGCTCTTTTGGGTCATCTCAAAATACAACAAGCATCTTAGTCTTATTTACACCCCATCTATTCATTTCTCTCTCTCCAGGATTCCAAACTGTCCGACCCCGCATGGGCAGAAGTGTAGTCACGTTTTGCCCCTCACTTGGCCGATTTGATGGCTCTTCCCTCTAATGCCCAGGTCGACGCACGGGGGTGTTGTTTGCCCTTTTTCTCCCCGTTCTGCACACAGGGATGAACGGTATTTTCGCAGACATCTGCCAGACCACAAGTCTGCTGACATAGTACGTGAACAATTAAAATATCTGAGCTACAAGATACATAAAGATCTACAGCCAGTCTTTACAAGCAAGAAGATCGAAAGCCATCTGAAAACATGTGAAGAAAAAAAACCTCGTCAGCCAACAGTGTGTGGTGTATATGTTTCAATGTGGCATGTGCGATGCAGACAATGTCAGATATACGCGACAACATCTTCATGAAAGAAGAACACAAAAGATCATCCTCGTCAATTGGTAAACATCTATTGTTCGACCACAATAAGGACACACTCAACTTAACACAGCAATTTACCATCCTGAAGCGCTGTAAAACCAAGTTTGACTGTTTAATTTACGAAATGCTGCTCATCAGGTAATTGAGACCATCATTAAATGTCCAATCAAACTCAGTCAAAGCCAAGCTATTCTATTGAATGCTTTGTTCTTCAATTGTTTATGTACAAATATTCTGTATATATAAACTTCAAGTCACTCATTAAAAATTGTTGATAATGATGACAGGATATCGTCGAAACGTCCAGCTACTTTGTTAGCGTTTGTTTTCTTAGTTAAATGTTTTACCAAAACTTTACTGATGTATATTATAGCTTGTTATTAATTAGACCTTAGTTGCTCATTTTGCCTGAATTACTTGTAATTTGCATGCTATTGTATTTTATCATAGTTTTACGGTATTAACCCATTGACTACTACACCGGCCGAAACCGGCCGTAAACATCGATACTGCTTTGAAAAATTCTAACTTTCTGAATTTTCGTAACATCGATCTCATGGCCAGTTATTAGTGACAACTAGATAACTCTTCATATTTTAACCTCAAGTAAACTGACTTACAGTTCCGATTTCTGGGCATTAGTTCAATTTGTTTGCCATAAAAATCAAAAATGCGTGTTTTTGACGCAATTTTACACCTCGAAAATGAACGACATTTGACTTGGATTTTCTTCCAAAATACATCCTTGCCAAACAAAACGCCACTTTCTCAGCAAACTTCCATCTCTCTTCTTGATATATTCGTGAATATTTCCCTCTCTCTTCCTTAACTCGCCGAACAATAGCCATTTCCTTAGGACCACTTTCGCTAACACGTGTTTTCATTCTGCACGCCCGAAAAGGATGCCGGGAAACATCCGGGAATTTCGGCATAGATTTCCCCGAATATCCGTTTTTTAAGAATATATAGAGTGTCGAGCCACTCGGTCCTACAGGCAAAATATTGCACCGGTTGCATTCTTTACAAGTCCAAAGTCGCCAAAAATGCCTTTGTAGGTCCTGGAATCCACCACAGAAAGACCAGAGAGACGATTTCACACTTGAGTCCGCCATTTTGAATTTCCAACGGCACCGCCGAAATCTGTTCGTGAATTCGTATCTAAACTCCTGATTTCTTCCAGGAGAACGGTCTCTACCACACCAGTCAAGCTTAAAGATGCTGTCCTGGGGGCTTCTGTGGTGAATAATGGCTATAAACACTCTAAAAATGCAAAATTGGCCTTTTCGAGTAGTGATTACTACTAGCCCCTACCGGAACTCCCAAGAAGAAAGGCAGCACACGTGAAGACGCGAGCCCACAGGCATTCAGAACTGTCAAGATTTCAATGGAAACCCCTTATATGGAATCAAAATTTCCTACGACGTGATTAGGTCCAGAAAATCGCTAAAAAACTCAAAATAGCTCAGGAGCGAATGGGTTAAAGAATATCAGTGAGAAACCCTAGCCATGCCTACGTCGGTATAAGTTGCCTCGTAGCCATAATTATATTATATCCCTGTGCTACTAGTGTTTACATGACTAAGGCGATATCCAAGGCTACAAACTTTTGCTAGTATTTTCAGCATAGCCGTTTCCCATGAAGCAAGACAAAACTTTAATGCATACATAACCTAAAGTGCACCCTTGTTTATTGACTAAGTGTGGCATTATTTGTGCGAATGGCAGTACAAACAGTAACACCAAGAAATCCCCACAGAAAGTGAACACAATCAACGGCTTGGCTTCTGTTCATCTTACCAAGAAGTGCTATTGTATAATCAGAACGCAGCGGTGGACCAGGGGACGGAAATTCCAGACTATGGGGGAGAGTTCGTACAATATGTAGCAGACAATGTTGATCACAACCTGTGCACCCTCGATGGAAACGACACTTTCCACGGAATGGGAATGATCGCCACCATAACGCCGGCCACGAGACGACTCCGCAGTGTGCCAAGAAGGATGGTCAGTTTAGCTCAAGAAATCACAACGACAGGAAAGGTCGAAATTCATCCGCCGTCTCAGCCAAGACTGACCAGCCTAGAACTCGAGTTTGAAAATATTGCCGTTACAAGGGTAGAGGACCCAACAGCAAATCTGGATATACTATGAAAAACGTCCCTGCTGTTTGGAGTGACCACAAGGGCCAGTCGTCCATCTCGAGCACGGAATCGCCTACCCTATCATCACGTTTGATCAGCCTCTGTGGTGGAAGGCTTTCTGTCTGATCAACACTGAAACCGCTAACAGAGTGATATGCAGGATTATCGTGCGCCTTGGAGGATTCCACACTCAAATGAGCTTCCTTGGAAGCATAGGACACCTCATGGCGGGCTCAGGGCTGAAAGAGTTGCTGGAGTTGATTTACGCACCAAATGCCGTTGAGCATATGTTGGCTGGGAAGGCGGTAGCGCGTGCGGTCCGTGGTCATCTGATCGTCGATGCCGCTCTGAATGCAATGCTGTACTCGGCTGCACTGGGAGCACCGATACCTCATGTACAAACTACAGGTATAGCCTCTGTCCTGATAGTTTACTAGTTACGTGACTCTTATTATTCAATATTTATATAATATCATGAATAATTGGCTCATCATTCTTGTACTCTACAGGCGAATCATCGTTAGAGGAGATGGAGACTTCCACTCAGTGCGATCATGATGTTCCTCTACCAGACGCTGGACCCAGTCAGCGGGGTATGTTGATTGTTTAGTATATGGTCACATATTTGTCTGAAATTGATTTTGTAGACATGCCATGGTAAAAGCATCAACTAACTCGTTTTCATTTCAAATGAAGGAACGCACGAAGAGCGCCCTGCCAATATCACTGCCTCGCCCACACAAGAGAGAGATCCCATCAGTAAGTTTTGCGTTAAAACTCACTATCAACCACAATGCTAGAATAAATACGATTTTTGTCTAATATTCATATTCATAGCTGACGAGAGTACAACCGAACCTGCTGATGCTGAAAGCAACAACGGTCAGGAGTCGGTTTATGAGGCAAAGAGTCTGTATACAGACCTCATGGAGAATACGAAAACGGCAGAAAAGTCAGTACGTCAGATGTCCTTCACAAAATTAGAGATCGCGTTAGCAAAGAACGAGATAACAGTAAAGCTGCCAGTCGAACATCTGCACTCTGGCTACAGTATATGGAAATGGTAGACATATTGCACACGTTTATCAAAGCTGAACGCACTGCGAACTGGGAGCTGCATCTGCAAGTGGTATCACAAATGTTGCCATACTTTGCTGCATCCGGTCACAACCTATACACCAAGTGCGCATATCTCTATCTCCAGTCCATGAAGAGCCTTAAGGATAAGAATCCTGAAGTCTACCAAGAGTTCGTATCTGGCTACCATGTGGTGAGGAGGACCGATCGCTTATGGGCACGGTTATCGACCGACCTTATCATCGAGCAAGTCCTCATGAGGAGCCTGAAGACGACTGGTGGCCTGACACGGGGTAGCGGTATGACCGAACGACAACGGCTTACCTGGTTGTTATCGATGCCAGCATGTGCTGAAACCAACTGCGCCATGCAAGAGCTTACAACTCCAGTGAGCAAAAAAAGATATGACGAAGTCTAGACAGAAGCGAGACATGGACAATGCCATTGTAATCCTGAAGACGCTAGCCGATGGCAAAACCCCGTTCGCACCAGATCCAGTTCTCAAGAACATCATGACTGGTGTCAATGCTGAGGAGTCAGTCGACGTTGATGAGGCTCGGGCTAAAGGAGAGAAGATCTTGTCTTCAATGGCCGGAGAGTCAGTTGCTACATACTCGTTCAAGCGAAAAGAGCAATCTGTTACACTTGCAGCAAGGTCATCAATAAGAATAGAAGACGACAGAGTACACGTGGATCCTCAACTTTTATTCCAATGGCTGGTCATCGCTTGCAATACCACCGATGACTTAGAAGACGTCTTCAGATACGAACTGTGCAGCTACCCAGCGGCGCTTTTTGATACTCCTGTGACCATACGCCAGCCCCAAAAGGCAACACTTGCAGATGCTTTATGGACAAAGCTATCATCCGATGCCAAATCAGTGCCATCAGGCAACGTCCAGTATGTCCTTGATGGCGCGGGTTCCGTGGCCACGGCAAGTCAAATACCAAGAGGTTTGCCGCATATACTGCCAGTACGTGCTACGGAAGTATGGAAACCAAACGGTAGTTGTGTTTGATGGCTACGACAACCAGCCCTCTACAAAGAGTATGACCCAACAGAAGCGCTCAGCGGGAAAGACGAGCACAACCGTCACCTCAGATGGTATGAAATTTACACTGAAGAAATATGCTTTTCTGTCGAACACGGAGAACAAGAAGCGGTTTATTACCATGCTGCGCCGCTTTTTACAGGAAGTTGGCTGTCACACCATCCAAGCAGAGAGCGATGCTGACGTTCTGATAGTGAAGACAGCCGTCGAGAGCAACAGAGCGTCCCACTGTACTTGTCGGCGATGACACCAATCTCATTGTCTTACTTTGCTATCTTACACGACCAGATCGATACGACTTGTATTTCAGACCGGAGCCTAAGGCGAATTCCAGACAGAGTAAGGTGTGGAACATGAAGCAAGTGAAGGAGGAGCTCGGTCACGCGGTATGCCACAACATGTTGTTTCTTCATGCTGTTTTGGGCTGCGACACAACTTCTCGCCCTTACGGGATTGGAAAGGCCGCGTCCCTTAAGAAGTACTCTGACTCTGTTTACTTCCGAGACCAAGCGAGGGTGTTTGACGCAGACTCAACTCCAGATGATGTAGCGACAGCGGGGGAGAATGCACTTTCAGCGCTGTATGGGGGGAAGCAAGGAGAAAGCCTAGACAGTCTCCGTTACCGCCGATACTATGAGAAAGTGGCAACGAGAGGTCGTCAGGTGCAACCGCAAAACCTGCCCCCAACATCGGCAGCAGCTAGATACCACAGCTTCAGAGTGTTCCTGCAGGTGAAGCAATGGCAGGGCCGGCATGAAAGGATGTCACTTGAAGACTGGGGTTGGAAGCTGAGCAGCGGACAAGTGCTTCCCGTGACGACTGACTTTCCGGCTGCTCCAGAGTGTCTGCCGAAGATCATCCGGTGTAACTGCGCGAGTGATTGCTCCACCGCGAGGTGCACCTGCCGTATGAATGGCCTCGACTGCTCCCCGGCATGCGGCCAGTGCCGAGGCACCGGATGCACGAATAACATTCTCTACGACAGCAACGAAGATGATGACTAACCATAGAAGCCGCCCGGTCGATTTAATTCTCAAGTTTTCGCTATGACAAAATATAAATAAATATCTGTATCAATAAAATATAAAATAATAGTGTTTTATAAGTTATTTGGCAATCCCTTGATATTGACCGATATATTCTTTTCCACTTTCTGTATGCTAGAATGATTGGGAATAACACGGCTGCCAAGGCATATTATGTATGCTAAGAACGAATAGTGACATATTTCCCCAGTTTCCTGTCGTTGTTGTGACATTTTATAAACGAATACTATTTACCAACATGCTCTCTATCACTGTTCATTGTTTTTATGCGGATTTCATTGAAATGAAGGTGAGTAAAAGGTCACTTCCGGTTTTAGCCTCGTTTTCATGTTGCAGCAGAGAGCTCGTTAGCGTTTTCTTAAATTTCGGATGTTGCCATGCTCGAATTTTTGGGGACTTTTAGTTCATCAAGACATTCATTCTGAAAGGTTGTCGAAGAGAAAGCTTTTGTGGGAATTTGTTCCATTTTATGATTGGACTATATGTGTTTGAGAATCCTGAGCAGTTAAGATATTTATTTTTTCTTCGATATTGTACACAAATTTCAACCATTTGTCGTCGCTTCTTGAAGTTGAAGCGTAAGCGTATTGAAATTTTTGTTATTGACAAAACTTGAAGTTTCTCAGTTTGAAAACAGCGACAACATAACTGGACAACACTTAAACTAGAGATAACAAGAAAGAAATATGATTCCATGGTTAAAAATGTATTTAGTAAATAAAATGATTTTTGACAACAAACAAATGTCGTTCAAATTCACTGAATCGCTCTTTGACATGTCTTGGCCGAAAACCGTGTTTGCATAGCCTCATGAAACACGGCTAATCAGCCAATCAGAGCGCACGTTATATAAAAGTTATTTTATAAACATGTATATTATATTCAATTAATTAACCATAACTAATATTGGTAGATTATAAAGTACTTACTGCAACTGCGTGAAACCAGGCACTTCAACTTTCCTTATTTCTCCATTTCTGAATTTCCTATATTGGCTACTTACTTTTCCAACTCCTATATAAACCCATCATGGATGAATTCATTACTTTCTTTTAATTACTCTGATGAACGACCTGGGCTCGAAATGTCAGTAATATGAGTACTCTATTTTTATACGTTGTTACAGATTTCCATTCATTCTCTATATTATTTCTTATCATGTATTTCATCTAGATATCGAAAAATCCAATGTAATAAAAGACATTCAAGTTCCGTAACACTTGGTATATCCAAAAAAAATCTAAAAACCAGATGTTTTGGGTTTTGTCGACCAATGGTAAGCGGATGTGACAAATGGCTCAAGAGGACTGGGTTTGTTGTCTGGCTAAGGGAATCTTCTGTGTACCAAAGACCACTTGTGGAATCAAAAAGTGCCTTCTCATAAAAGCTTACAGAAGCCCACATGTACTGTAGTAGAAACACCATAGACCACTACTGTATCATACTTTGGGTCCTTGTTACTTGTACAGTCTGATAATAATTATTGACCACCTGAACATTCTCTGGGCAAATAAATTCGCTCAATGATTACAAGTTGTACATTTGTGAACATATGTAGTAGTCTCTTGGCTGAATACTCTTTCGTATAGTCAACATTTGAAACTCCGCACTATAGCAGCTTTTATAACGAATCTTTTATATTAAACGTGTACCTTTAGCCAATGTTACTTTCTGATCTTCATCACAGTTGAACGATACTTCTTCTACATCATTACATGTAGAGTCGCTTTCGCAAGTTTTTGATTCTTGGTTGTTGATAGACTGATTACCAGGGTAATGAAGCGAAAACAGTGACTTGTGGAATCAGTCTTGGTTGTTGACGGTCCTTGTCTGGATTTCTTTGAGTTATAAAAACCGTATCGCTTATAAAGAAGCTTAGACGTCCGCTTAGATATAAACAATCATCGTGTTTGTCCGCCATTTTGAAAATAGCGAGAAGAGAGGGCCCTGGGGATGAGGTGTCTGATAGGTTCTTCATATCACGTGACTAGAAGTGGCGGTTTATTTGGATCATTGAAACGCTTTGTATTCTGCTTTGTACCTCTTCAGACTCTTCAGTATTTCTCATTATGGAACAACTGAAATCTCTAATTTGGGAATCGGGAATTCCACACAATGTCATCCAACTTCTACTTGAGGAAGGGGTAAATATATTGCAAAGAAGCATGGAGTTTTTATATGGCAGTATAAACAGTAACACCAAGAAATCCCCAGAGAAAGTGAAGACAATCAACGAGAGAGCAGAGTTGAAAGCTGTGAGAGCCTTTGGAACAGAATCAATAACAAAGTTGTATGCCCGTTTCAAAGAAGCTTAGACGTCAGCTTAGATATAAACAATCATCGTGTTTGTCCGCCATTTTGAAAATAGCGAGAAGAGAGGGCCCTGGGGACGAGGTGTCTGATAGGTTCTTCATATCACGTGACTAGAAGTGGCGGTTTATTTGGATCACTGAAACGCTTTGTATTCTGCTTTGTACCTCTTCAGACTCTTCAGTATTTCTCACTATGGAACAATTGAAATCTCTAATTTGGGAATCGGGAATTCCACACAATGTCATCCAACTTCTACTTGAGGAAGGGGTAAATATATTTCAAAGAAGCATGGAGTTTTTATATTATGTGATTCTTAAACAAACTCTTGTCTTTCAAAAATGTGAAAAATGTAAGATAATACATGCTTGTGTTATCTTGAAATCAAATACTCTTGATGTTCAATAAATCTCTTTGCATCAGTGTGGTCGAGAGACATAAAATATCATAATAATCGCTTCCCGTCAGTGTGCTTCTCAAAATATTTCTAACGATAACAATTAAGTACTGTAAGCTTAACAGTCAAGATAATCTAACACTAATATGCCTAATGGCTATCACTTTCTTTTTTTCATATGAGTTCATACCCCTGACTTTGATTTATAACGTTTGGATCAATATAGATCGATGATGAGAGGGGTAATCTCTTCAATCAAAATCAATGATAAATAATTAAAAATTTCAATGTAAGTTAGTTGTATTTTAAAAAGATGCATAAAAAATTAACAAAACTATCAAAACTATCAAAACTCGAGGACTCACTCTTTCGTTTTCTGATACGTACGCTCGCATTTTCCATCAAGTATTCTCTATATATTTTAGTACTTTATGAATCACGATGTATGAAAACATACCTTCTTCAAATGATTTCGTCTTAAAACTCACAGCATTATTTAATACTTTTTCTTGTTTTGGTTATAAAATGTTTTGTTACACTAACGATCTAGGCATTGAGTTAACTATGGTTCAACTATTCATTAGACATGAATCATAGCAAGAGAAAAGAAGATGCGCAGAGGAATGCCTTCTTTAAAACAGAGAAGATGGCTCAGAGGTATTTTACAAGACTAATGTACCCGTCATCACCACAAATAATGGACATGCCGATGAGCGTGCCTACGCAGTAGTAGCCGTAATGGCAACAGCTTCGTATAAGAAAATGCATGGCCAACTTCAGATTTTTGCAAATACTTAGTTATAACAAGCTTATGGTTTTCTTTTGGCGGACCAAAAATTGACAGCGAATAAGCAAACACATTTATTTAGATCACCATAACTGTGGCTAAAATTAATGAAAGAATCTCCCATATATCTTCTGTATTTCAAGTTGGCCCCCAAGTCTATTGACTGTTATCTTGTCTCTATTTTACACGTGCAAATCAAATGCCCGTCATGGTTTCTCATAAACCATGTCTTAGCCTTACTGATTTGTTAATATTATAAAAATGTTATATTTTGTTACACTAACGATCTAGGCATTGAGTTATACAAACAAATCCAAAACAGAAGCAATATTTTAATTTTACAATGATAACCAAACAAACTTTCCGACACTTTACTAGTGATAACTGAGCCACTGAGCTACTCACACATTTATTATTAATAATATTATTATTATTAAGGACAATCATGTAGTCAATTCTAGTCACATGGATGGACCCTTGTACTGTATTAAAGTTTCAATCCCTTTGTCTTGTATATAATAAAATCATGTTTGTTGTTTTTGTATTTTCAGAAGTAGTCGTTCCATGTACCAAAAATAAAACCTCAAGGTGTTATGATAAAAGGCAGTGATGTTACTTCTGCAACAAACTCCTATTTGGAAAGATGTCACATCATTTTAAACACTGTCACACTCCAAATGCACAGTTGTTGTAATATCTTTGTCCAGAAAAGTTGTAGAAATTCCAAGTTTGAGGAAAGCAAGTGGAAAGCAAGTAGGAATTCCATCTCTTGCACTCCACATTGGCCATTCCCTGAAAAAATGCATTGGCGGGATGACAATCAGTTGATTGATGGGAAATTTGAAAAACTAACACATATTGAATCAGCCACATTGTCTATGTTGAAGTTGAAGAAACACATTTATGCCAAAACTGTCCAACTCTTCCCACCTGGCGAGAACTCAGTGAATTGGTCCTAAACAGAGGCTATTTTATTCAACAAAAGAAGAGGAGGTGAAACAGCAAAGCTGCTGGACACAAAGATAGACCCAATTGACAACAAAAACGAATGCAGAGGTTCTGAATTGCCTTAGCAGCATTGAACAACAAACTCATAAACGCTTAAAGGAGAACTCCACTATTTTTATACGATCTTTTTATATATGATAGGTATTATGACACTTAACTTGTTTGCAAAGTTTCATTGTCCTACCTTGCAATAAAGTCGAGAAATAATTATTGGAAGTAACGATAAACTGCTGACATGGAGGTCGCCATCTTGAACACTCTTCTGAATCTGCAAGCAGTCAACGGTTATCTCTCGTGACGTCACTGCGCGCTGGTGAACGACAGATCGACAGGAGATCGAAGGAATAATCAGCTCTACAGACTTTGTTTACAGTAGTTTCTAGTATAAAAGAAAGCTAAATTTTGAATGTGATCGAAGATGAGTTCTACTGATAGTTCTTCTAGTACTACTGATATTTCTGATGTTGATTTTGATGATTCTTTGACCGAAAGAGAGGACAGTCTTCATTTACAAGGCTATCAGTTTCAACCTACACGTGCCATCAGTCATCACTAGACACTACATGTTCATTAACTAATTTTTTCATCGATTAATTACGCCGGGACATGTAATTTTGTACTCAGTAAGAGCTAATAATATTATTTTCAGGTGTACATGCGAACATTGTCAAATAATGGACAGAGAAGTGGAATGTGTTTGCTGTCAGGACATTCCCCAGATAGTGGACAACAATCGTAAAGTCTCTGAAGAAGAACATATCAATGATCCTATCACATGTATCACTAATAATCCTGGTTTTAAAGAGAACCCCGATTGTTAAAACAACTTGCCTTTAAAATGTTGGTAATATACCCTGGATTGAAAATTCGAAGAAATAAACTCCAAAATATTTTTTGTTATTTTTAAAATCGCGTGCGAGTACGAGCCATTTTGAGATTTGAATTTCGCGGGGGCCGCCATCTTGTAAGGTTCGCAATGCATTCTGCGTTGATGACATTTCACGGTTGCAAGCGTTGAAGGTCTGGTTGTTTGTATACATACAATCCCTTGTAAACTAGAGAGGTCGAGTCTGTACGCCGAAAGTTTGTTGAAAATGGACAAAATACAGCCATTCCAGTTCGAGCCAGAATACTCTACAGATGAGGAATAATTCGACTGACCTGTATCATCGCAATCGAGCACCGAAACCACAGAACAAGACGAAAGAGTCCGTCAGTTAGGTGAGCGATCGTAGTGCCAATGTGGAGGCTGTGCTGCTATGCCAACAGAGAAAGAGTGTGTTTGCTGCAAGGAACTTCGCTTTTTTCTATTACCAGTTATTGAAGGTATGTAACTTGTAGAATTATAATTTTAAAGTGATGTGATGATCTTTTATTATGTTGTTTTGAGACGAGCATTTTTGATCAACAAACCATTCAATCATTTACTTTGTTTACCTTCGACTTTGAGTAACTTGCTTCTTCTTTAATTCAATTCACTTCAATTCAATTCACACTACTGACCCAAAACTACTGCAATTGGATCTAATAGTAGTATTTTTTTAATAAAGATTTTCCATGTGTTACAAGTCACAGTAGTTTTGAGGCAGTATGCCTCAATCGAGATGTGCTTTGGACATCACTGGTAAGCCTCCATGACAGAGAAAGTGCTGGTCTACCAGACCGAAACAACGTCAGGAACAGGTGTGATGATTAATAAGAATAATATATATTATATAGCGCTGAGTATAGAATATTAGATTACATATACAATACAGTATATTGATCAATTACTTTACAAATATAAGAAAAAATTCAGTTGAATCAGTAAATACTGTATAATATATGTTATTACAACCTTCTCCAGTTCAAAGATCAAATACCATCTGAGGTGGTAGGTGCTGAACCCCCTACCGAAGAAAGCCCTAGTTACAAAGTCCCCCACAGAATGGTCTCTTGAGAAAATGTTGTCCATGCATGCCACATATCAGCACTTTGTACCTGGTTTGTTGTATCTGGCAGAGGTATGCCTTTCACTTCCAGTGAGCAATGCGTGGCCAGAAAGAGGGGCGTCTGCAGTGAAGAGGCTTAAGTCAAGAATGAGAAGCAGAACAAAGAACGACATGCTGGGTGCTGATCTTGATCCTTGGAATAACTCCAAACCTGGAAATATTGCAGCAAGCAGAATTGTTGGAAAAGGAGGCACAAATGTTGGAGGAAGAAGCAGAAATATGGGAACAAGAAGTGAATTCAGCTTTGAAAATACTGAACTTGCACCAGCTAGACACTTTTTCTGATAGTTCCAATGGTGATTCTGATGACACAGAATAGGATATTAAGATGTTTTAACAAGTTTAAAAATCGGTGTGGTGTACCTGTGTTTTCGCAAAGTTTACAACCTTCAGACCACAGCACTTCACATTGTTCCATGATAATGTCAGTAGAAATCATGAATTGTCAGTGCATAGGCTTATATTCAATAGTTTTTTAGTTATGATACAGTCTACTGACATTTTGTTAACTTTTAAAAGTGCAATAATTGTAAAAGTATTTAGTTTGTTTGATGTGCAGCTCTTTGCTCGCATTTTCTTAATCTTATTGTGAAAAATTAAATTGCACAAGTATAGAATTGTTTTCAGATCACAGGAAAGTGCATACTAGCTGTCACTTTCGGCTCTCTGATACACTCAATTTGATGCCCAGAATGATGGAAATTGTATTTCCGAGCTTCTAGATTTCAAAATTCCCCTAGAAAAAGGGGCCGCAATTATTGGATACAGCCGCCTAATTAGTCAACCATACGCCTACTTGAAATTTTAATGAAATCCCTGATTATGGTAACGCTATAAGAAACAATGTAAAGAAGGGGGCTTTGACAACTGAGCAGAGGAATAAAGCAATTACAGAGATGAAAAGAGAAATAAAGGCTGGACTATATCACAGTTGTACACTACCAGACAAAGGAAAGCACCAGTTCTGCCCTGATAACTCCTGGTGTGGCTTCAAGAACAGGGCAAATAAGTTCACCAACAAGAGGCACCATCTTGATCCTGTTTTTGTTCAGTTCCTTTTGTTCAGTGCCTCTCACACGAGTTCCACTGAACTTTCTTCATCCTTCTGGTACACAGCTAGTAGACCGGCAATCTTGCCAAAATATTCGCTGTTGAGCCTTCGTTAAACATATTGTATATCTGCCAAAGACAAAATAGAACGTGTTATAGTTCGAGCAGCATGTCATCATGTAAAACGTCTTACCAACGTTGGTCATGTTGATCACCGGTCTGAAGTACCAAGGACCCAGAAATCATCTTGATCGATTGGGCCCAGTGCAAACGCGTCCACGTACAACACAGGTAGCCCATGTCAAGATTAGCTACAGTTATTATTATTATTATTATCCGAGAACTGATTGCATTGAACCAAGGATTCATGATTGGGTTACCTGTCTTTGGGATTTCAAATGTTTTCTCATTACTGAAATACTCCGTGAAATACATGTAGTTGCAGAACTTGTCAAGGAGCGACCTTATAAAACGATTTCGTTGCACACCCACCACACAAAAGGTTTGACTTCAGATTATGATCAACTGATACCCATAGAACATTTCCAGCCCTGTCGTACTAATAAAATGTGGTGTCAGCAGTATCCATCATCAAATCAGAGGTCGGACATTTTTACTTGCAGACATTGTAGCTCAGTTATATTATCTTGTTTCGGATGAACAAACACAATGCAGACATCGATTTTAAACGCTACATAGTTTGTCAATGTATAAAGGAAGAAGAGCTAGTAGAAAACCTTTCTTTGCATGAACAACTAGTAGCAGCTATCAAAGATAGTACTGCGTATGGTGACTTCCGAGGCTTGGTCTTCACTGGAAAAGCTCTCGCCTCAGGAGCTTGAGCTTAAAACAAAACTGATCAAACACTTCGAAAGGCCACACTGTCAGGCTTAGACTCAATTTCAACAGCATCGAAAATTCGAAAAGACGATGTTTATCGACGTATATAGCTAATTGCATAATCGTTGTCGGGTTGAAAATCATGAACGCTATGACCAAAAGGAATTCTGGGAAATTAAAACTCTCAAATAACACCGTCAAATCATCGACCTTTTTATCCAGACTTATAGGATCTTAGTTAAATAGCTCATATACCTGCAAGTTTTACTGATCAAATTCTCACCTCCATGGACAATGGTATGGTCGCTGGAGCTGTATTTCTGGAGTTAAGTAAAGCATTCAGCACGGTAAAGGTATTTAGACTGGGCGAACCGTATGTACCTGGTAAAGAACTGAAACTATGCAAAGGCTTTTTCTCTGATGGTACCGGTACAATTCAGATCGACGTGTGGGAAAACTACATACATAACATACGAAATGGGCACGTCAACAGTTTAAGTCCAGTCCTTCTCTGTTTGTGGCAGGGAGTGAAAAAGATCACAACCATTAAAGAAAAACAGTTGTAAAAGAATTAGAGAACCTGAAAGGTCTAACATTCACACTAAACATTAACAACCCAACTGTATAGTAAATATAATATTTCTGCATATTCAGCACCGACTGTCCCTGTGTGTTCTGAGCTTTAGTCATTTTTCACATAAGAACCTGCTTCATTTGTCAGGCTGAACTGGTTCTTATATATTTGGTGCTTAATTGGCTAAATTTCAGCCTGGAGGTTCTTAATCCGCAGTTTCTTATATGCGGGTTTCTACTGTATTATAATATTATATTCAGTACTTGACGTGTTAGTACAACACTTTTGAAGTAATGGTCTGAATTTACTTTCTTCATGCCTTGTTACATGTGTATGTAAGCTTAACATAATGTAATAAATTTGGGTTTAGAAAGTTGTTTTTTTAATTACTGTAATATTTTGTAGTGGTTTATGAAGCGTGGCGACTCAGAGGCCCAATTGGCCCCAAGTTTGAAAAAATGGCCCTTAACTTTCTAAATTTTAGGGCCATTGGCACTTGGCTGTTTTTGTCTATCCTAACCTCTGTAAAAATGTTATAAACTTCTAACACAAGATAATATTCAGTCTATTATTCTTGAGCTGGCCCATCAGGAAATTGTACAAAAACCAAGGTACATATCTGACTGCCTCATACCTATAGCTAATATTTTGCGTAGGTATCACTCTTTCCAGACACTTGCAGAACTGGAAACACTTTATAAAGATAGTAAACCTAGTGCCAAAAAAGTCATCAAGTTACTTTCAGCAAGCCCACAAGGTGGAGCTGAGCAAGAATGTTTTGAACACCTTAAGAGATATATAAAAAATCTTGAAGGTAATGAGCTAGCCAACTTTTTACAGTTTTTAACTGGAAGCAACATACTTGTATGTAACTCTATAGATGTTACTTTTACTAAACTAGAGGGTACTGCTCGTAGACCTGTAATCCACACGTGGTCCAACACTCGAATTGCCCTCGACTTATCAGTCTTTCAATGAGCTAGCAGAGGAGTTTTCTTCTCTATTAAGGGAGAAGGATTCATGGTATTTGGACATAGCATGAAACTAAGACAGTTTCAAGGGACTTTACACATATGTGACATTTCAGTGAGTCAACACAGAACCCTGTTTTTTTCTTCATACTGACTTACCCATATATGATAGGACAATATAGACTGCAACAAATGTGAAAGATCCCTGGTAATCTGTTTGATTTTTACTGAATGTGTCATCATAGTTACATTTAGTTATAAACACCCACATGTTCGATTTTTATTACTGAATGTGTCATCATAGTTACATTTAGTTATAAACACCCAATTACGAGTTTAATGTAATGACAAAACATGTTCGGTTTTTACTGAATGTGTCAGTAATTACATTTATTCAAAACAAGTAGAGCGCAGTCATTATACCTGTGAAACAAAATCAAAGAAGTATTGTTTAATTGTTTTTATTTATTGACAAGTAGGTGCTATCATTGAACCATAACATAATTCCTCGTGGCCTCTTTTAATGTTCTTATCGTGAAATTAGTTTCTATTTAGTTGATAGTTTGGTGGTAACTATTTTATTTTTGTTTCACAGATATAATGACTGCACTCTAAATAAAAAATTGGGCGAGTAATAGAAATTAACCAATATATATTCAACAATACATGTGGTTGAGCAGTTTACAATAACGTATCAATTTCTTTTCAAAATAACAAACAAAAACATCTTAGTGAATACAATATGCTAATAACTCATAACAGGAAATAACATTTCCTAAAATACCACTGTGTCTTAGCAGTTGATATTGTCAGTTTCATATGTTACAATTAATTGCAGTTATGATTAAATAAAAAACTTACACCCAAAAATATGGCTTGTCACTTATTCAGAATTGTATTTTGGAAATCACAAACTTTGATGTACATATCTATCCCTCAGTTCCCATCATCCATCAAAGGGTCTGGAACCTGGGTTTCCAATGAACTGATTTCTTGTGCTGTGAGTTGAAATTGATTCTCAGGAACAAAAATACTGTCATTAGTGTTCATCCCAGACACACTTGAATTAAAGTCAATTCCATAGAGCTCTGGAATACATTCCTGTGGACTTTCTGGATTATTCATCATACTTGTCTGCCACATTGACATTGGTGAGTAGAATCTTGCAGTTCTTAGACCATGGTAGTTCCACTGAGCCACAAATTGTTGTAATGAAGATTGTATCCTAGGAAGATAGATGTAATGAAGTGCAAATAGATCTTGCTCACTATTTGAATCCAGCAGGTTCGAATCTTCAAGAAAAGAAAATATATCTTTATAATATCTTATAACAACTCTGTTCATTTCTCTCCAAAGTCTTTCTATACGAACATTATGTACACTTCTTCCTGCAATGAAGCTTCCCCTATTTTCACATCTGTTCTGAACCATGAACCTGGAAACATCCACATTTTCTCCTCCATGATCACCTCTTACACGAAGAGGAAGTCCAAAATCTTTGACACCATCAACAACAAAAATTAAGCACTGTGGATGCCAAGTTGTTTGTAGCACACTTTAAGTAGATAATTGCTCGGCTGTAACCATCTGTACAGCCATGTATTACAAATCTCCAGGCAACAATCTTATGATTGCCATCGATATGCCATAAGTGATTAGGGGCCTTCACATTGTAATGTCTCCTTTGGATTGCAGTACTCCTTCTCAATGCTCTTCCTATGGGGTCAGCATGTTGTAATATGTCTCTTATCCTGTATCTTTGAACGAAAATACCTTTAGCCCGTAGAGCACCAATTACATATGATTCTCCTGCATAAGGAGTCTGTCTTAGAATTTCTGATATTGTTAATAATAATAATAATAATTACTTATATAGCGCCTATACAGGACTGTTCTAAGCGCTGACAAATAAAATAAAATAATATAATATAAAGGTAAATAGGACTATTGCAGCTTGTAGGTCGATTTAAATAGAAAGGTCTTTAGTTGGGACTTGAAGCTGACAAGAGAAGTATTGTTGAATTTAGTTCTTCATCAGATATATCTACAAAACTGTCTTGCAGTCCATAAAGTTGCCGACGACGAAATAGAGTGGTCTCACTTATTCCAAGTGAAATAGATATTTATTTCCAGTTCATCCCGCTTTCTCTAAAGTTTTCAATCATCTCCTTACTGATATTATACATAGGTCTTCCTCCATTACTGCTCAGTGTATTTGGCGTCCACGTTATAACATCTCTGTCTATGTTGTGCCTCTTTTCTTTCTCTTCGTCTACTTCTTTCAACAATTCCTGTAGCGCCTGGAGGAGATCTTGTAGTAGCACAAGCAGTTTGTTTCTGGTGTTGATATTTTCGCGTAAAGTAACAAAAATTGCCAAACATATTTGAAAATGTCCCTCCAATTTAGATTCCAGGTATTCAATTGGAATACTTCCACTATTATTAAGACTTTCCTGTACCTTATCAATACACAACAAGGAAGAAAGAAACTCTTCTACTTCTTCTTGAACACTTATGGACGCCATATTTTTTCTTCACAGGTTTCTGCCACTGGGGTCCCTTTACCTCGTTTAGACCGAAGAAACCTGGAGGAATAGACAGGAAACCCATAGAGAAAATAAGAAAGTAAGTAAGTAAGTAAGTAAGTAGACTTTATTTACAGAGGGTGACACATGACAGTATTGGAGAAACTGATAAACTTGTGGCCCTAACAAAAACTCAAAAGAAAATAAATATAAATATATACAGAGAGAAAGAGAACAAAAGAAAGAGATTATCATTCTCGTACCCAGAGCCCACTCCTCACAAGTCAACCTCGTCCCCAGGGCCATCCGCGGTTGGTTTACCAGTCGTAATTCTCGATCATCAATCGTAATTCTCGACCACCAATCGTAATTCTCGATCATCAATCGTAATTCTTGACCACCAATCGTAATTCTCGATCACCAGTTGTTATTCTCGATCATTAATCGTAATTCTCGATCATAGCGATCGTGTTTTTCAACCACTGATCTGGTTTCTCATTCATAGCGATCGTTTTCTCGACAGGTAGTTGTAAACTCAACCCTATTGATCAGTTATCTCAACCATCAAATGGAAACTCGATACACTTTTGAATGGTATGGCTTGCCATACACAACTGAATAAATTAATTACGAGAACAATTACCAAAATCCTTTGCAGTCTTGGAGTGTTGACTGTTGCTTCGGCTGCGACAACGATTTTTGAAATAGGTGTATAATTTCCCCACACAAAAAACTGTAATTTCTTGGATCATCAAGTTATTTTTCATGATTTAAACTAACAAGGACTAATTTATCAAATTTCGTAAAAAGGATGCAAAAAATATTTCTTTTCGGAGAGATATTCTAAGATATTGGTTGAGCCGGAAGGGTGAGTGCTTGGTCGCTTGGAATGTTTGGACGCTATTTTCTCCGCTTTGAATTTCGAGCTAATCGGACTAACATTTTTTACTTTAAGGGATACTAAACATCAACAGATTCCTCTCAAAATTTACACAACGCAAGAATATTAGTTGATGACCAAAACCGTGTCGCCAAATTTTGAATTTCGAAATACTTTTTGAGATACAAGCGAAAGTGCAAAGGTCAACACGAAAATTTATACTCCAACTTATATATATTTTGAAAGAAAACATCAATCAACAATCGGCGACATGGTTTTGTAGAACATCATGTGTTGATTGACATCAACCAGATCATTTACTGTAACAATAAAAGGCCATTGCGCGTAAGTCTGTCAAAGACACAGGTAATTTTCTCTTTCTAATCAATTACATTCGTTGCATTTAAAATAATCCAAAAACTAATAACACAAGATTCTACATTATATAAGCTTTAAAATGATATATAGTTTTCTATAGGTAAATTTAAATGGAGCTCTTAATTATTAGTTTTCCTGTGGCCTACCCCTGAAACTAGTCAGTAACCTTAAACCTACAACATTTTACTTTGTTTGAAGATATTTGTGGTTCTTCTGATGATGAATCAGAGGAGTTTGAAGGCTTCGAAAAAGAAGATTCTGTTGCAGCAGGAGGTGCCGTTGTTCAAGACGAAAGTCATGGCTTGCCGTCTGAACCTGAGGATGAAAATGATTGTGCTCCTCAACTTGACAATCTACAATGGTCTTGAACTGCTTCAGCTATTGAAGTGCCAGATTTTATCCCATTTTTGGGGCCACAAAAAAAATCATCCTTCAAGAGACTCTGAGATGGGATTCTTTGAAGTATTTTTCTCGAATAAAGTAATGGCCCTGATAGTGGAACAAACTAACTTTTATGTTGTACAAGAAAACACTGGAAAAGCGAGAAAAGAAATAATGGGGATAGTTCGATTGCCAAAGATTCTATGAAAAACAAATCGAATGCCCAGAAATCGGACTAATAAGTCAGTTTACTTCAGGTTAAATTTTGAAGAGTTATCTAGTTGTCACTAATAACTGGCCATGAGGATTTTTCAAAGCAGTACCGATGTTTGCGGCTGGTTTCGGCCGGTGTAGGACAGTGGTATTTTTTTCCAAGAAGCATCATTTTTTTCATTTGCTGTAAAGCGGTTTACCCAAGCGGCCTTTAAAGATTTGTTGATTATATCAAAATCAGGCATGCATAGACCACCATGCTTTTTCTCTCCAATCATAGATGTGCTTTTAATTTTTGCGTTTTGTGATTCCATACAAAGTTTGTAATTAGTTTATTGATCTTTTTAACAAGACTATCTGACGTCTCTAAAACAGTAGCGATGAAGACTAGTTTTTTAAATAACGATTTTTCCTTGCAAGGTGAGATCCCTATTTGACCAAATATTGAGGGTTTTTTCTAACAGACATATTCTGGAGCTGAAATTTATCTCAATGTTGACTTTCTTTGAGCGGGAAAAATGAACGCCTAAAGCATATACGCCTTCTTGAGGCCATCGCATATTAAACAAGGATGTATTCGAGTCATTGGTATATCCTAACCTCAAGCCTTCAGTTTTTGTCCTATTTATAGCTAATCCTGAGCAAGATTCAAAAATTTCAAGTTTTTCCAGTAGACGTTTGACAGAATTAACGTCTTCTAGAAAACATGTAGTGTCATCAGCGTATTGGGAAATTTTAAATTCATTGTCTTTTATTTTGATACCTTTGATGGTATTATTGTTCCAAATAGAACATGCCATAATTTCTACTGCTAAAACAAATAAGGTGCCAATTAGAGGGCAGCCTTGTCTTACACCACGTTCTAGTTTAAAAAAGGGCGAGGCATAACCGTTATTTACCACAGTACTAGATATATTTTCGTAAAAACATTTTGGCCCAATTAATTAAATTTTCTCCGAAACCAAAAATATTTAGTGTTTTGAAATTGTAAGTCCATTCGACGCTATCAAAAGCTTTTCTTAAATCGATAAATAGACCAATACCTGCTTCATTAAAACTATCTGTTGCTTCAATGATATCAGATATTAAACAAATATTTTGCCCAATGTACCGTCCTTTAATATAACCTTTTTGATCACTATGTACGAGGTCCTGAATGTGTTTTGCAATCCTAGATGCGATGGCATTTGTTGCTATTTTGTAGTCTACATTTAGAAGAGAGATTGGCCTCCAATTATCAAGGAAGGCTCAAATTTTCTTTCTTTTTGGAATGACAGTAATGATACCTCTCTATTGTGATATTGACATCTCGCCTTTGTCAAAAGCGTAGTTGAAACTATCTACAAGGTTCTGTCCTACTAGTTCCCAAAATACACCATATAACTCAGCTGTAAGCTCGTCGGTTCCCGGTGATTTGTCTTAACCAAATCGTTTTAAAGCGGCGAGGCATTCTTCCTTTGTCAGCAAGTCATGCAAGACATAGCTTGTTCTACAGAAAGCTTTGGAGTTGATGTGTTGAAAAACACGTTGAATTTAACGTCATCAAGGTTTGGCTGTGTAGAAGTGTATAGATCTTCATAAAACTTACGTGCTTCATTTAAAATTTATTTGGGGTTTGTTATTTTTTTATTGTCATTTACTATTACCTCGTCAATGTATTTGTGTGAATAATTTCTCTTTTCTAAATTAAGAACATATTTTCAGTTTCGTTTGCCATATTCAGACCACTCTGACCGACTTCTTACTATGGTTCCTTGGGTTTTTTGTTGTGCTATTTGGTCTAGTTTCATTTGTGTCTCATAAACAATTTGAGATATTTGTTTGGGATGGATTTTGGTTACCACCGATTTCATTACTACGCGCCCGACAGAGAAAAGTTCCTGGTGCGAGTTTGGCGATTCTCTTCCGTCAATCAAACACATTTGGCGAGACTATTACAACCAAGGCGCTTGACTCAATAAACATTCGGTTGTTTGAGAGATTAAACTGGTAGGAATATAAATGTTTCGTTCCTATTTACTTTTGTCGATCTGATAACTAGAGGATATACTGAGTTAGAATAAAATACTTGCTCATTTGGTGTCGAACGCAGCTTTGAAGTTCTGCGAGACTAATTAGGACTAACGGTTGTCAATTTCAATCAAATTTAGCAGTGCAAATGTTCCTCAAAATTAAATGGAAATACTTACAAAATTATTTCTCTTTGTCTTTTGGAGTTATAATAATTGCAAAGGCACTTTTATCTCTCAATCGTACGAATGTTATTGAGCCAAACTCCTTGGTTGTAATTGGTAGTCTCGCCAAATGCGTTTGATTGACGGAAGAGAATCGCAAAGTTTGCACCAGGAACTTTTCTCTGTCGGGCGCGTAGTAATGAAATCGGTGGTAACTGCACTTTGTAAGGCACACAAATGTTTTTCTTCATTTCTATTTTGCTTTGCTTTTTGTTTCGCATAACAAAGAGTGAAACCTCTTATTTCCATTTTTAAGAGGTCCCAGTAGAGACCTTTATCTACGATGTCGTTGTATTTTGTTTGGTATGTTTTTTTGTTTTTGTTTTTTTGTTGTCCCCCCTCCCTTGAAAGGCTTTTTATGCTTCAAAACCAAGTGCCTATTGTTTATGAGGATTTAACCAATCACAAGCCACACACTGCACATAATAAAAGTCTCCCAAGGGATAGAGGGAGCAGGCCAAAGTTTGTTGTGATTTTAGCGACAAGAAAAAATGTCAGAGTGAACTAATGACAACGATTATAGGGACAATTTAGGTTCATCAGATGAGGAACTCTACACAGCCAATATGGGGGGGAGTTGATCGCGCTGATCAACTCCGTTCATATTATTATATTGGCAGACAGTCTCGAAAGTGGTACCGATATATCTTCTGGTTTTTGTTCAACGTTTCTGCCTGCAATGCCTATGCCCTTGAATGTGTTCAGCGTGGCCAAAACAAGAGAACACAGAGTGACTTTTGATTGGAGCTGTCGAAGGGACTGATCAATAGCTACAATTCACGAAAGTGACCAGCAAATGAAGCTCACAATATTGTTCCAGATTTAGCTGCTGCCAGCCACAGATCTGTTCACAATGATGGCCACAAAAGGCAGTGTGTCTTTTGCAACAACAAAAAAGACAGACAAACACCTAAATTATATCCAGTGGAGACGAAGGTTAGGTGTCAGCAGTGTGACATCGCACTCTGCAAAGATCCGTGCTTCCAAAGCTACCATCAGAACTAGAGAATAATGAATCATTGGGGCCCGGGTTACCTGTGTTATCACCCGGCCGTTAAGTCTAGGACTGAGACTAGGACGTCGTTGTCACTACATTATTCCTTCGTCATTCTGTACTTTGAACTATCAATAAAGCATTCCCATCGAAATGGATTGACTCCTATTTATGACGAAGGAATAATCAACATAGGACTGAGCAACTCACGAAGAAAAACAAGCGACAAACGTCCCCTTTCTACGAGAAGAAACGCCATTTACCAATCTTGGCCGCCATCTTTGTTTTCGCTGAAGGTTTGAAACCGACCTGTAACCGACCACAGCGGGAAAAGGCAACTTAAATAGAAGGAAAACCATTGCAGAACACCACAACAATGCCAAAACACAGGTGCCCCTTTCCTGACTGCACGTACGAAACAGCAGACGTCACAGATGAACTCGCAGCTGTACATATCTCCATCCACTCGACCGGCACACACTCCACACACACTGCTCCGGCGACCACCGCTACCACGAACTTCGCAGCTAATGTCGAAAGAGTCTGGCACCCCACAGTGTGCACTGCATGATCAAGCGAAGACTGGTCCTATTTTCTTACCTGCTGGCAAGATTACGCTGAAGCAACCAAATTGACAGGCAAGGACAAGGTTGTACAACTACTAGAAAGCTGCGATAAACAACTACGCAAAGACCTAACACGTAACTCAGGCGGATCACTCACCAACAAAACCATGGACGAGGTAACGGAAGCAATAAAAAAGCTCGCTGTGAGAGAGAAAAATACAATGGTAGCTCGCATCCAACTCCACAACATGCACCAAGACAGGGACGAAACAATCCGAAGTTTTGGCGCCCGCTTGCGTGGTCAGGCTGGCGTTTGCAAATTCATTGTCAAATGCACGGGATGTGACACCGATATAAACTACACCGAGAACATCCTTCGTGATGTACTACACATGGCCTCGCCGACAATGAAATCCAACTGGATTTGCTTGGAGACAAAAATCAAGACATGACACTAGAAGAAGTATTTCAATTTATCGAGGCAAAATAATCTGGCAAAAGGTCTGCTGGACGTCTTTGGACGTCTAACACCTAATAAGACTACAGACTTGAATACCAGACTCCTGATGTGAAGATCGCAGAAGCTGAACCAAATAAGTCAACCACAAGGAGCACTTTTAAACAACAGTCGCCATATTGGAAGCACACGAAGCGAAGGATACAGTACCGGCCTTGCGCACGGAGTTGGTGTACCACTCAAAAACGACCAATTTTAAAATGAAAATTTGTTTAGAAAATCCTCTAGTTTTTGTTTTACAGTACAATTCGTAGAAATTTTTACATATTTTGAAAGCGACGTTATCACTCTAACTCTTGTCTAAAAATCGATTTTAACGGCATAAAAACTCTTAAAGAAAACAATTAAGATAGTTGGCTGTCTTGAGTGAAAATCTTGAAAATCCGCGTAACATTGAAGCTCAATTTTCGCCGAATTTCCCCTCTCAACATCGCGCATCTTTTTGCATTTTTTTGCCAAATCGCGCATTATTTTGCCCAGGCGTGATTTTGCCAAATCACGCATATTTTTGCCAAGGCGTGATTTTGCCAAATCGCGCATTTTTTTGCCAAATCACGCACTTTTTTGCGTGTGTTTGATTTGTATAGGAAATCCTATTAAGCTTATTATTCAGTCAAGCAAATGGAATATGAGCTCTCTATATAGTTTTATTTATTTTTAAATCTATGATATCATGAAATGAATTAAAAGAAATAAAACTTTCTATCATAGTAAGTTAATATTACTGAAAATAGACTTGACGATCGAAGACTGAAAAAGGCTGCAGATTCAAAATTCTTCAAGCAGGCATTCGTTTGGAGCAAAACTATTTTATAGTTAAAAGCTAAAAGTTTCTTACATGTGGTACTTACCCTGCGCTTCCTGGGCTAGTACTAGTAGAGAAAAACGTTATAAACTTCTGCTCGCAGCCTGGTAGTATTAGTTATTATAGCTCGGCGAACGGCTATTAAATCAGCAAAGGATCCGTACTGACCATTCAATAAAGTCTTCAAACGAAGTAGTGAAACCGAGGACGAAACGAGGTAAGACTATTGTGTAAATTTGGTAAGATTAATTGTAAGCTAACATGAAAGATGTAAGCTTAAGCTTAACATATGTTATAAAAAAATGATAGTGCTGCTGCCTGCATGCTGGCAGAAAGGCACAAACGATTGTAAACAAACTGACCAAACTTGTCTATTTCACGGCTAGACAGCTGACAATGCAATTCAGCAGAAAATGTGATTGGCCGGTTTTGGGGCGGTCGTTGCTGTCGCGTTCAAACGTCAATCACGATAAAACGGCTTCCCGCCGTCCTGCCAGAACAGAGCGGTTACTAGACCACGTGAAAATTTGAAGCTTTCCGTGGGAAAGATGGCTCAGAAAGTGCTTATAATTCCTATTATTTGTGATTTCAATTTTAAGGGGCGTGTTTGCCCAGGCGTTTGTTATTGGTGCCGCACTGAAGTGAACAAAACTTTCCTTTCTGTCTGTAGTCACTGCTTTTGACGATGCAACATAGTAAAATTACATCCACGGTTGTAAAAATAAATTGCAATAAATAAGGAAATATCAAAAAAGTGTCAAAGCTGTACATATTTTTAGGAAAAAAGTCTCCATCAAGGTTATTATCTCTGGGGAGCTCTAGGGACGAAAATGTTAGCGACACGTGTCTGTTACACAGGAATCCCGTAAAACATGGCGATTGTTGATACGGACTTTGAAAGCTTTCGCTTGATCTAGCTAGATGAAACCATCGTCGCTTTGCCAGAGTCCTATATTTTAAAAAAAGCAACAAGTGCTTGCAACACAGCAGCAGAAAGAAAACCGATTACCAATTATTTCAAACGGTTGCATATATTGAGAATTTTGTCGACTGAATCGAAGTTGAACATGCATGCATGCAATGGCGGAGTTCACAATCTAATATTGGGTTCATATCCAAGACTTCAAATTTGTTTTCTATTTTCTGTTACCTAAAACTCGAACAGTTAAGCCCACTGCCCATTCAAGTAAAAGCTAAAACGGCCACTTCGAATCTTGTAAGATCATCATCAGGTCAGTCCTTGTAATCTTAGCAAAATTAGGCAAAAAAATGCGCGATTTCGATGCAAAAAAGTGCGCGATTTGGCAAAAAAGTGGCCGATTTGGCAAAAAAATGCGCGATTTGGCAAAATCACGCCTTGGCAAAAATATGCGCGATTTAGCAAAATCACGCCTGGGCAAAAATATGCGCGATTTGGCAAAAAAATGCAAAAACATTTTCGTTCAATTTAATCAATTTTATTACTAAATAATTTTCTCACGCTAGTTTGTTTCGGATATTTGACGAATATTTGAAGTTCAGATGTAAACCAAAGCATGAAATGATAGAGAATTTCAAGTGCATTCCAACTATCAAGTTGGTTTTCTAGAAAAGAGAACAAGGATTTTTACAATTAGAAAAATCGATGACCTGTTGAATGAAAAAAGTACCCTAAAATCGACTAAATTTGGAGGTAGAGTTCGATAAAATTACCATTTTTATCAGACTAAAATATTTGAAGTAATGAGCGATTGTATTTTGGTGCACATTGTTTTTACTATAATTTTACAAATTTCTGTTGTGATTTGAGATATTTTTCATCAAAAAAATCGCTAAAAAGTAGCGTGAGACTTTTTTGTTACGCACTGGTACACCAACTCCGTGCGCAAGGCCTACCGCCTAAAAATATTGCAACAGCCAAGAACTGCAATGGCGTTTTTTTGCAGTTTCCAGTTTGCGGGCCACAAAAAAGCGCAAAAAGAAACCGCAAAGCAAAATGGCGTCCAAACTCATTAAAAACTGAACACCGCAAATTGCGCTTTCTTTTAGAAGTCTTTTTGCGCTTTCATTATTTGTGTGCGAATTGCGAATAAATTATCTTTGCGTTTTTAGTCGATCTACTACATGTAGACTTTCAATCATTTCAACAATAACAACAACTCCTCGTAATAATGCTCGGAAACTCATGCAATTCCCGGTATACGTAGGCTGAGGATAAAATATCGCAACTTCTAAAATAGATTTTGTAATGACTGTGAAAAACATACCATTGACCGTGCAGGTTTTTTCCCAGAGGATTTGAGTCCGTCCATTTACTCGCCCAAAGTAACAAACTGTTACTAGTAGATCGGTCAACGATTACTAAATCTAGAAACCTCTAACTTTTCATCTCTAAAACACAATGCTGTGATTTACGAAAACACAAATGCCGTGATTTACGTTGGAGAATTGTAGACAGTTTGATTGACACGTGGTGTGTTGAACCCGTGAGAATGTACGGGAAGCTTGGGAACTTTATAAAAACTAGTCAGATAAACTCTGAAATATGACAAAATGTATTTCAAAAAGAACTTTTAAATTAGATACGGTTACTTTCGCTCATTTGGTAAATCAAAACGACCAGAGAACGACTCATCAAACTATCAAACATAACCAAGCTCAAGGTGTGAAATGTTTGTTTACGATTACGAAGTGAGGTTGAGAAGATTATTATTCACATAAACGACTTGTTTGATCCTAAATCTTTTGCTCAAAAGCCTTTATTACCAAATGAAAAACATTTATTTGGAATCTGGATGAATCTGAACATTTCTCAAACTCTTTTTTCGGAGATACTTGTGCAGCGTGAACCGGATCAAACCGGTCATGAACTTGAGAAAGTAAAGTTTGATATCTTCATACTCCTAACCTTAGTTCTTCACAAGGTATAATGTTAAGATGTTTTAAGACATGAATTCTAAGTCTAAAGAACGATCAGAGCGGCTGTCAGTGAATAATTTTCATAAACTTGTCATCACTACGCATTTCAGCGAACGACAGACTGATCGTAATTTGTTCGTCAAAGCAGATAAAACATCAAGTGCTTTCATCTTATCGAATAATTGATTTGTTGTGGGATTCCTTGCACATTTGAGCTTCAACTCGAACGAATATATTATCTTTGCGGGTGAATCAATTAATTTTGCGTATTATTGCATTCTATTGTCTTTTGCCGTGAAACACAAATTGCGGGTTTTATGAATAATGACCGTGTGAAACACAAATTGCGGTTTTTATGAATAATGAATGACAACAGAAAACCGCAAAAGTCCGCAAATTGCGGTTCTCTTAAAGGGGCAGTGTCAAGCCTCACGCATGCGCATTAAAATCAAAACAATAACACTCGGTTGAGAAGCCTACCTTGCCCGGAAGCGAGTTACAAAACCCCCCTAAAACCGTTCTAATCGCTAAATAAATGACCTACAGGACTTATGTAGATACTAATCTTTATTTATAACATATCTAACATATAACGCGCGCTCTGATTGGCTAATAGAGCGTGCACCAATTCTCCATGGATGCACGCTAATGACGTCATGGAAAATCACTTGCCAGCTTTGTTGTTCAAATAGTTTCATGAACTGAAAGACGCTTGAAAGAGCGAAATGAACCTCAAAAAAGGCAGGAAAACAATGCATTTAAAGGAATTACGCTTTATCATTCTAAGAAGAAGTCTAGTGCCACGGCATATTTCAAATATCGGAGAAAAAGATGTGGAAATTCTGAAGTTTTGGTGTTTGTAATGTCGCTTCGTTGTGATTCAACAATCCCAGCCGGACTCGAGTGAAGCTGCAGGGTTTACCAAAATCAATCTGTAGAAAACACTGGCTCAAAATCACCATAGTCTGATTCGCTACAGCTCAATGTGGCCATTGAAATGAACTGAGATTGACTACAAGACTATAATACTCGTTCTTCGACTGAGTCCAAACTACACAACTGTAAGTAAGCTTACTGTACACAGTCGATGATTGAAGCTTGGGAAACGTGCAAACGTCGAATTCTCAACCATCTCCAAACTAGCAAATGAAAAAGGGATCTCAAAACGTCTACAAGAAATGTTAATGGATTTTCAAAGATGATTCAATTTGTCCCATCGTTCAAAAACAACCTGTTTCTTTGCCGAAAACTTGCAAAGAATTTTAGCTCAAATCGCAAGTACTCAACGGTCAAGTACAACAATCAGATGTGTTCAAAAACTTTTGTAATGTAAGCTTATTTACTTTAAAAACTTTGTACTTATTTCGATTTCATTCAGAGTTCGAACTAGTATGAAAATGACCGAACATGTGGTGTTAATTTGCCGTTTTATAATTAACTTATTGAGCTTTTTCTTTACGTCGGTATGTAAACTTAAGTCTTAACTCATCGCGCGATCGGCCGAGAAAGTTAGCTTTCTAAAATAAAATAAACAAATAATTATCTACCATTTGATTGTGGCTATGTTATAAAAGGATTGGTGAACGCCTAGCGTGCATCTGTCGAGTTTTAGATGCACTTGGTCGGTTGCTAAGCACTCAAGAAGCTAGAGTCGCACTCGGCTTCGCCTCGTGCGACTCTTTCGCTTCTTTCGTGCTTACAGTCCCGCCCAAAAGTCTGTCACGCTTTTTCGGCGATATATCGCCACCGATATATCGGTTGCAAGCGATATATCGCCACCGATTTATCGGTTGACCAAGCGATATATCGTTTGCCGCCAAGCGATATTTCGGTTACCAGCAACCGATATTTCGGTTACCGGCAAACGATATTTCGGTTGACCAAGCGATATATCGTTTGCTGTCGTTTGCTGCCAAACGATATTTCGGTTACCGCAAACGATATTTCGGTTGACCAAGCGATATATCGTTTCACCATGCCATGCCATTTTGTTTGTTGTCAAACAACAATTTGGTGATTGGTCTGATAAAACATTTCTATATTGATTACTGGATAAAACGTCAAGCGATCTTTCCTTGAGTTTTTAACCCGTTTATAGTTTGAAGAACGATACATGTAATTCATTGCCGGTGACGATGGAGTGTTCACCAATGTGCTGGTATGTTATGTTGTCATAGTGAAAATGCTAATTCACTGCGGCCGTGATTGTCAAAACTCCCATGGGAGCATTGAAATTATCGGCCGTGTTCGTCAAACTTGGTTCCGTTACAATTTTTACATCAAGCGTAATGTTCTTTGCACAGTATTGAATTAATTACAAGAAATCAAACCTATTGTAAAGTATTTAAAGATACATGAAGCTTCTTTCATGTAAAGGCGAAAGTTTAAATGAACTCTTGAAATCACGATCCAATACAATCCTACGACTGCTTCAAAATAAAACATATTTTATACCGGGCGTCTTTCTCATCAACTTTCGGCATTATCAGTTCTAAAATCTCAGGTTCATTAGCGTCCACGTAGGAATGTTATGTTTGAGACACTTGATTGACACATGATGTGTGAGCACGTGAAAATCACGCTGAACTTTAGCAGAAATTTCAATCTTCGTATTCATAAAAGTGAGTATTTCTTGTTCGTTAGATGTGAATGTTTACGGCTTCGTATTTCTTCTGTATTCGTATTAGTTATAATCTCAAGAACATGCGAAAGATTTAACTTACAATCAAAGGAAACACTTTGACATTTACGTATTTGAATCCCACTATCCCAGTGACAAAACTTAGCACTTCAAAAATACAGGTCTATTACGCACTGACGATGGAGTCACGTTCACAAATGTGCCGGCATGTTATGTTGTCATAGTGAAAATGCTAATTCACTGCGGCCGTGATTGTCAAAAATCCCATGGGAACATTGTAATAAACGGCCGTGTTCGTCAAACTTGGTTGTGTTACAATTTTTCAAACTTCTTCATTCAAGATAAAGAAATGTTTTAATCTTGTTGATAGTTTCATGGATCGTAAAAAGATCCATGATAGGTTGAAGAACGATACATGTAATTCATTGCCGGCGACGATGGCGTGTTCGTTAATTGTTCAGGTGCCAGGCAGGCATGTTAGTCTGGTGAAACGGAAGTGTGTTTACATGACAAATTTGTAATCATTTCCTCTATTTTTCGGACAGTAAACTAACTTAACCGAAAAACCCTTTCATTCTTGCAGCAATGAATACTCAGGCGATTTCCTTTAGCCGTGAAATACACTGTCCTTAAATGCCGGCCGTCAAACCGATATTTCGAGTACCGTATTTCAAAATCAGTTTGACTGCCTAGACGATATTTCGGTTAGGCGATATTTCGGTTAGGCGATATTTCGGTTAGGCGATATTTTGGTTAGGCGATATTTCGGTTAGGCGATATTTCGGTTGCTGCCCAGGCGAAATATCGGTTGCCGTCAAACGATATATCGTTTAAGCGATATATCGTTTAAGCGATATATCGCCCAAGCGATATATCGCCCAAGCGATATATCGTCACTTTTGGCGATATATCGGCAAATGAGGCGATATATCGTTTCGGTGCGTGACAGACTTTTGGGCGGGACTGTAGCAACCTCCCGCGTGCATCTAAAACTCGACAGATGCACGCTAGGCGTTCACCAATCCTTTATTAGAAAGCAATATTATAACTTCAATATATCAAAAGGACTGAATTCTAGATGTGAATCACGGCGATATCATTTTCCAACGGCCGATCAAATAAAACACAGGAAGCCCAACACATAAATAGATGGTGGGAAGCTCACCGGGTTTACAAGTCGTTCTACGTGAGTTTTTCTCTTCAAAATTCATGAACAGTACTGCACCTACGATTGATGATCAAGATTCCTTCGCAATCGATCAGAATTGCCGGTTTACAATTCGGTTTTCTTCACTCGAGGATGATGGCGGGCTGACTCTCAATGGCTGTTCGACACTTTTTTCAACGGCTTCAAAGTCAGTTCTAAGATGAAATAATCTCCACTAGGAATTGTTGAAAATGAAGAACATGCTTTGAATAATTACTAGTGATCCATTAGATGCTTGAACAAACATGATTAATGTCGATGGAAACGGATTGAAAACATCGCTAATAATAAAAGTCCACGGTGGACTTTTATTATTTCTCGCTTCTTCGTACCCAGGCTTGCGCGGTCATATGGCTTGACACTGCCCCTTTAAAGACGTCTTTTTGCAGCGCAATTGCGGTTCTTAGCTGTTGCAATAATCTTAGGCAGTACTGTACATAGTCAAAAGAATCATGCGGGGAATAAACACTTTAAACTTGTAAACATTAAGGTGAATATGATGACTATATTATTTTTTGGCATTTTCATTGTTATTGGTACAATAAATGCGTCACAAAATATCACTTTTGCGGTCTTCTTCTCGAGCGTGTATCGCATACGTTGTGCATATCATCAGAAGCCGTTCGATGATCATGATATACTACAGAACGCAATGCAGTTATGTAAATACTCATAATGATAATTAATTCAGTGACACTAAACATGAGAGAGGACTGTAGAATGTGTAGATGTCCATTTATATGCGAAGTTTGTTTGTTTCGGGTTAATATTTAGCATATCAGTCAAGACTAGAGAATTATCCATTTGCCAATTTTGTTCGTAGTGGAAAATAAATGCATCACAGATGTTCACTAACTATTGTAATTCTTGGTTATATTTGCTGACTTTCATACTCGAGCAACGTCAATACAGAAGAGAACATCTAATCAATCTATTTACGCATGCATCCTGTACCGAGTAACGCAACGAGTGACCAAACACTGTTTTAGCCACTCTGCGATGTCATTTAAAATTCAATTCGGTTAGACATAGCACTATGTTCTGAATTAGCTAACCAGAAACCTTGCATTTTTGAAGCTACCAATTCTCGGCTTCATCATCTCATTATCAGTAGTCCGAGTGAATGCTATTGGAGCGTCTAGTTCACTCTAAAGCCATAGGAAAATTTAATTATGAATCGAAACTTTCGTTTAATATTGTGGTGCACTTCGAATACATGATTTCATTTTTGAAGAATGACTCGTCACGCCACTTTGGGGAGACGTAAACAACAATTGTGTTTCACACCAATTTGAGAAACAAATGGCTTCACCTTGAACCCGAATTCCACTCACAGATGGACTTTTCAGACTGTCTTATGATATTAATAATGAAGGCTGAATAATAGACTTGATTTGAAGTTACAATCTAAAAGCTCATTCATGGAGTGAAGAAACTTGTCACATTCACTGTGTGTGGTCGGCGGGTCACACACACGATCGATCGTTTTAACTTAGCAAATTCAACCGAAAACATTGAATACTTGAGGTACCGTACATGTATTTCGTCAGAGATTCAACCAGAAATATTCATTAATTTGCCAATTGTTCACATACATTGAAGTTTATAAATCACGATTGTCGGTGTAAAGAGCGAAACATAAGTCGTGGATCGCCGGTTCGTTCGAACTCATCATACAATCTTCGTGTTGAACTACATCACACCTTCTAAACCTCTAGGGAAATCGTAGAAAGTTAATGAGCAGTTGTTCTGTGTGGGGTTTACTGATCAGCACACGCGTATGGACAGAGCCCGTCCACACGGACGGAGCCCGTCCATACGGAGCCCGTCCATATGGACGGGCCCACACGCGACACACACATTTTATGTTAACATACTTCTAGGCTGTACTGTATACACAGTTGATGATGGTGTTATCCTCTACAAGGACCGCATAGTTATACCACCCTCACTCCAACAACAGGTCCTGGCCGTACTCCATTCAGCACATCAGAGCGTGACCTCAATGACTGCGCGTGCAGAATCAACCGTCTTCTGGCCAGGCATCACCCCAGCTATCACAGCCCTACGTGCAAACTGCAACCACTGCAACCGCATGGCACCTTCACAACCCACTGCCCCACCTGCCCCACCAGTGCAACCAGCATAACCATTCCAGTACATATGTGCCGATTTCTTCCACTACAAGGGGGTAAACTACCTTGTCATAGTAGACTGATACTCTAACTGGCCCATAAGCACGAGAGGGTTCTACGGGATTGATCAACTGCTTGCGACGCACATTCACAACGTTTGGCATCCCAGACGAATGTGCAACAGATGGTGGTCCTGAGTTCACTGCAGCTGCCACACAACAATTCCTAAAGGAGTGGGGAGTACACCACCGACTGTCATCTGTGGCATTCCCACATTCAAACTGCAGAGCAGAGGTTGGAGTGAAAACCGTAAAAAGACTCATCGTCAACAACACTGACCCAAATGGATGTCTCAACACCAACTCACTACAGCGAGCCATACTCCAGTACCGCAACACCATGGCAAATAACTTCCATTCGTCCGAGACGAGTACCTTTTACTTCGGACAACTAAATTTCCCAAACCACTCATCAGACGAGTAAAACGTACTGCATACAATATAAGCTACTATTTTCTTTAGGTTTTGCACCTGGGGGAGGGGGGGGGGGGGGGGGGGGGGGGGGGTACTCCCTTTGTCCAAGTGGTAGGGGTGATCGGCGGTCCTTTTAGGGTTGAAAATATTTTCTGTGTACCTTTTAGGGTCAATTATTATTGATTTTCTTTATAGACCTTTTGCATAAAGCCACTAATCATATGCATATACACGCTTAGCCTCACTCTGACTAAACGAAACAAAAGATCTATCCAACGATGTCATTGTTTTATTGAATCAGAGTGAGGCGAAGTGTGTATCTGCATATGATTAGTGGCTTTATGCAAAAGGTCTATTGAACAAACATGAAAGAACATAAGAAAGATGTTGATCAGTCACTGAGTAAACGATATTTTAGGGGTCGTTTGATCGCCCCTACCACCTTGGACAAAGGGAGTCAACTCTTTTGAATCAACATCCATTAACGTGAGAAAAAAACACCAATTATTTACCTTGATCATTCGGGACATGTCAGGTTTGACTTCTAGCATGCTTTGCACCACGTAACTGCCGTACACCAGGCCCTAATAATAGCCAAGAAGGGCCTAGATGTGAGACATGCATTTTCCCGCGAAATGTTTAAAAACCTTAAGTGTTTAAAAAAAATGAGCAGGAATCCGTATTTGTCCGATATATTGGCAAGGAAGGTAAAGTGACAACCACGTTTGTTGACATTGTCGATCTCCAGTCTGGAAAATCAGAAGTTAATGCACTAGAGCCGTTCTGTATCAGGCGCTATATAATAATAATAATAATAATAATGCATATTATTATTATTATTATTATTATTACACATGAATGCTCATTGTTCTTTACTCAAGTTGAAAGAAAAACAGCGATCAAGGAGATGGTGCATAATTTTATTCGATTTGCATACTAATTAGCGTGAGACCATTCTTTTCTTATTGGTCAATTATTGTAAGGTGACACGGCTGACTGAGTTCTGTTTCTTACCGTGGCCCAGTATTGTAAACAACAATATTATTGACTAAAATTAATCAATCTCACTGCAAACTATAAAAATGTCGCGCTGCAAACTATAAAAATGTCGCGCTGCAAACTATAAAACTGTCGCGCTGCAAACTATAAAAATGTAGCGTGCAAACTATAAAAATAGGCAGTCAAGGACTGCATGTGGCTACTATAAATAAACAAAAACGGGTAGTCTATAACTACATGTAGGTACTGCGGTTTTGAAATATAGAATGTAGTGTAGTTGGATTGATTCCTCTGTTGAACTACATGTAGTATGTTTGAACTATCTGCTGGAACTTGTTCTTTGGTTCTATATAATGCTAATTTACTGAATCAGAAATTAAAATACAAAGTTTAATTGAAAACAATTGTGACAGCGTACAAATAATTGAACAATAACAGTTGATTAACAATCGATATGAACAGCATTGATATATCATTAGTAATTGAATATTAACATTAATTTAACAATGAATTGATAATGGCGTCATGATGACTCCGAAACGTCGCTCAGTAAATCATTTCCTTTCTTTGAGTTTTGCGATATTATGCTTCTCCAAAAAAAATTAAACTGAAGTGGTGTTTATTTATTTATTTGACTTCACCTAAATATATGAAAACTTTAAGTATAATAAATAGAATATCTAATTTGAAGATAAGTTTACACTCTAATAATATACTATGATTTTATGCTATTTTGTACCAGAAACTAGACACATCTCTCGTGTGTCTTATTTGATCGATCGGCAGTATATGGCCGTAAATTCACTTCTAGAAATGAATCCTGTCCTTTTGATATCTTGCATTTCTAAAACTGCTTTCAAAATAAAGATGAATATGCACTTCACTCCTGCGTGTCATTTATTTAGCGATTACAACGGCTTTCAGCGAGTTTTGGGACAAAGACTGAAAGAGAAACGAGAGCCGTGTTTGTTTGTGTCTCGCATATAAACATTAAATAAAGACATTATTTGTTCCTCGAAGAGAATTACTTGACCCTTTAAATCGGTTATAGATCTGGCAGTTTACATGGAGCCACTACACAGACAAGAGTCGATCGTCATGGACTGATGGAGCTATTTTAAAGGCCGAACAAACACAAACACAATCGATATAATTTCCGCTGGAAAATAATCTCAACAAACCGTCACTGAAAAACTTGAAAATATCTTTATGATCAAACACTTGACACTTTGCACGAGAGATTTGTCCGGTTTCTGGTGCAAAATAGAATAGTAGAGAGTGTAAACAAAGCCGTGCAGCGAAAAGCACATGGAAATCCAACACGACGTATTTTGAACGCTATCGAATCGATAAAATGTCGACAACCACGAGAAGAATGTATCCGAATCGATAAAATGTCGACAACCAGACGAATAAACCATCGGGTACATCGTCGCGACATCGTGGCTGATTTTCGATCACCTGACTAGTTCCGAACACTATCCGAAGATTAGGGTTACTTACTTACTTACGGACGGACTTTCACACTCGATGACATAGTGGCTACTCTCTTCTAAGAAGAGGAGTAGCCACAAAAATGTCGTGCTGCAAACTATAAATGTTGCGCTGCAAACTATAAAAATGTTGCGCTGCAAACTACGGTCTTGATGACCGTATTTGGCGCTTGACTGAAATGGACTACCTGTGTGTAAAGCGAGGAACGCCTACAGCATTTTCTTCGACAGACAATTTACTTGAGAAATTATTCCAAAAAGCATCTAGTTAGGAAGACAACATTTTCAAGACTCTTTTTAACGATAAATCAGAAATCTAACGTTTATTTTCACTTGTGGTAAAAAGACCGGGGAGAAGGATTCTACATCGGGGAGCCGGCAAAGCGAAAAAGTCAGTGGCGATCAATATTGCATATGCGCATGCATGGATTGTGTTCTTCTTTCTCACGTGTACGTCCAACATGGTGAACAGGTCGAGTGACTTCATGACCGAAATTCGGAAAGCAGTGAGAGAAGAAGTTAATTGTGCACGATACGACCAGTTCATACCGTTTACACGAAAAAGTCTCTTTATTGTAAAAAAAATGTATAGAATTTTGTCCGCCGGATAGCACAGGTACGTGTGAACATACAACTTTTTGAACGGTTAAAAATTTGTCCGGTATTAGTACCGTGTGTAGGGGGCATTAGACCATGTAACAAAAGCTTACACCTTGAAAGTTAGTTAGGCTTGGCATATGTGACAAGTTTCTGGAAAAGAGTGCCAGCTTCTTGAATAGTTGTTGTTTGCAAAAGGTTATTGTTCTCCATAACATAAATAAAATAGTCTTCCCAAATTGGATCTTCCTTGGTTAAGATCTTGAATCCTGTCATCAATTTCGTTTAGTTTTTGTATTGAAACTTGAGTCAAACAATCTGTTTGCCCATATTCTTCAGGTAGAAAATACATTACATCAGGAACACCAGAAACTGCAGCATGCTTAGATTTTCTGATCCGATGGGAATTCCAATACTCTTTTGTGTTATCAAGATCTTCTTGCAGTAGATCAGCAAAACAAAACCATAGCGCTTCTTTGTGAATTTCGCTGGTAAGATCTAGAAGGTCACATTCAATAAGATCTTGAAAAAAGTCAATCCACCAGCTTGATCGCTGTCTTCTAAAAGAAGACCAGTAACATTCAATCCTCTGGTTAGCTGTGCTAGGCACATACTTGTGAGCTTTAGAACCAGCACAGTCATCTGAATCTTCGGCACGAAAGTAACACTGTACACCAGCGGCAATTCCGTTCTCTGTGCCAAGATCAGTCATTAGACGCACTGGGCACTGAGCCACCAGAAGCTTTGACGCAATTAATAAAATAGCGTGCAATGAGCCTTGGGTTTTTGTTTGATCGCTGTATATCATAACTCAAGCCATAGGATTCTTCTACTAAACCCGTCCACACATCCGTGAATTGAAAAGCCATATGGCTTTAGTTTATCATAGCCGTCCATGTGCCAGGCGAAGTTAGGCCCAGGTGATCCATAAGTACGGCGATGAAATCAACGATGTTTTCTCTCTTCTACGCCATGTGGATCCACCTCTCTCAAAATCGTTTCTACTGTGCGCCTAGGAACATAAATGTGATACCTAATGCGCAAAATGTGCCACATTGTTCGATAACCATTGAGTTTATCAGGATCATTAGATATTTCCCGTGTAATCAGTTCTTTAATCAACTGGAGATTGGTCCCGTCAAGTTTATTCCGACGTTTCAGGCCATAGTCTCCAAGTCTTCGTTTGAGAGTCCTCAAGTTGATGTTTATATCATGATGTTTTTCCAGCATTAGTACTATTTCCTTGTACTGAAATCCTTTGTTGAAGTAATGTTCAATCAATTGCCTTTCTGAACCATTAGGTAGGTCAGAATGGTTGTTTTGCATGGTCAAAGGATGTAGATAATTACGGTCTACTACTTACTACCTTCACAAGAACACTTTTACTTCAATAAATGTATTTGCATTTTTACAGTTTGCAGCGCGACAATTTTATAGTTTGCAGCGCGACATTTTTATAGTTTGCAGCACAACATTTTTGTGGCTACTTCTCTTCTCAGAAGAAAGTAGCCACTATGCCATCGAGTGTGTAAGTAAGTAAGTCCGTCCGTCCGTCCGTCCGTCCGTCCGTCCGTCCGTCCGTCAGTAGGTAACCCTAATCTTCAGATAGTGTTCGGAACCGATTGATATCAATCGAACACTGGGCGAGCACTGGGCGACGAACAGCGACGAAGTCAACGACGATATACCCGACGTTTCACCGGTGGTCTCCGATAGATTTTCGTAGGATTTTCGTGACTATCAGCTCTTTCGGCAGCTTTCGGAAAGTAATCAGCTATTTTCGTGATCTCTCGTGTGGTTGTCGACGTTTTATCGATTCAAAACGTCTGTAGGACGTTTTACTATGACTTTCACGCGTTGGTTTAATTTTTCATGTGCTTTTCGCTTCGTGAACGCATTGTTTAAAAGGGTAAGTTTACACCTCTAAATATACTATTATTCTATGCTATTTTGCACCATAAACAAGACCCATCTCTCGTACAAAGTGTCAAGTGTTTGTTCATAAAGATGTTTTCAAGTTTTTCAGTGGCATAGTCAGTATCATAGTGACGGTTTGTTGAGATTATTTTCCAGCTGTGAATATCGATTGTGTTTGTTCGGTCTTTTATAAATAGCTGTGGACTGATCGACTGGTCAGTTGTGCAGTCAAGCACTTCCATGTGAACCTGTTTAAAGTGTCAAGTTATTACTATAAGTAATTATCTTCGAGGAACAAATGTCTTTGTACGAGACACAAACAAACACTTCGAATTCGATTCAGACAGATTCGGCTCTCGTTTAGTCTTAGTCCCAAAACTCTCAAATCCCGTTCTAATCACTAAGTATGCTTTTGTTGATCAAATAAGACACAGGAAGCCCAATACACACCCAGGGTGGTGAGCCTGTGAAACCTGAAAAAATCTTTACACACGAGAGATGTGTCTGGTTTCTGGTGCAAAATAGCATAAAATCATAGTACATGTATATATTAGAGTGTAAATTTATCTTCAAATTAGAGTTACTATTTTAATATTACAATGTGTGTGTACTATTTATTACAATGTATATTCAATGTTTTCATATATTTAGGCGAAGTCAAATAAATAAATAAACACCACTTCATCAAAGTTGAGTTCAACGATCTTATATACAGAACATTGTTAAATTAATATTAATATTCAATCACTAATGATATATCAATGCTGTTCATATCGATTGTTGATAACAACTGTTATTGTTCAATTATTTGTACACAATTGTTAAATTCAATTAAACTTTGTATTAAAATACATAGATAGTTCAAGCATACTAGTTCAACAGAGGAATCAATCCAACTACATATTGCTTCTACATTTCAAAACCGCAGTAACTACATGTAGTTATAGACTATCTTTTTTGTTTATTTCTTTTTTTGTTTATTATTATTATTATTATTATTATTATTCCCAGGTTTATTTACAGTAGCCACATGCAGTTCTTGACTGCCTATTTTTATAGTTTGCAGCTCAACATTTTTTTAGTTTGCAGCGCAATATTTTTATAGTTTGCAGCGCGACAAATATTTTAGGTTGCAGTGAAAAACGTTTTATTTGCAGTGAGATTGATTAATTTTAGTCAATAATATTGTTGTTTACGCTGTCCCTTCTGGGCCAACGTAGTTTCTGGCCATGGGTTTAATGGACATTCATGTTCTAATATTGACATAGTGATACTCAAATCTTAATTCGGAATATCATTAATTCCAGAGAAAACTACTTTATTATTTCACAGTACAAGTCAAAAAACCCTTTTAATTGAATTCATTGTCTTGCTTGTTTTATTTATTTATATTTCTTTTTTGGTTATTATTAATAAATATTGGTGTATTTCTCTAGTAAATCGTCTCTCTTTTTTGGACAAGTAGATTTATCATTCGGACAACTAGGCGCAAAAGAAAACCGCAAAAGTCTGCATACTGTGGTTCTCTTAAAGAAGTCTTTTTGCGGCGCAATTGCAGTTCTTAGCTGTTGCAATAGTTTTAAGCAGTACTGTATGAACTAAGTTGGCCTAGAAATCCCTGTAAACGTCACCGCAAGCATGGAGTCATCGTCAATGAAAACATACAAGCCATTGAAAAGTTCAACTCTTTGGTTGAACTCAATTATAAGGAGCCCGTAAATGGCAATTTCAATGACTGTATGAGCGAAATACTGCAAGAACTTGGTGCAGAGGAGACTGATTATGAGGACGACCAAGACATTGAATAAGTGGACTCAGAATGATTATTAAAGGCTAATACTTAATTTTCGCACAGGCAAATTTTCACGACACTTATTTCAAGCTAACAATTTAAGAGGATATTTATTTGAACATCGCGTAATATCCGCGAAAAGCGCCAAAAACGAGCGCTTTTGAACAGTTTGACTTTTGATTTTCGCTTTGGAATAACACTCTAATTTTATTTTAACTAAGCACAAACTATTAAAAACAAAGTAAATTGGCTGTTTAAAGCTGTTTTAGCATTGTACAAAGCCATTTTCCTGCTTTTTGTTTCAAATTTGAGCTAATTCAGGGGAAAACATCAGCAGTACTAGCAAATATACAGATCTAGCCCATGTGGACCGTTTTCAAATCAAATTTTCACTTTGGATTAACACTCTAATTTCACTTTTACTGGTCAAAAACCATCCCAAATAACTTGAACTATTTGCTAAAGCAGTTTTAGCCTTGTACAAATCGTATTCTCGATGCTATTGGTTTTTGGCGCTCAATACGCGCATTCGTAAAAAATCTCCTCTTAATACATTTGAGTCATCAACCCTTGTTGAGATGTTTAGAATTGATAACTCCAGAGGAGACAGCAGCTTTATCCAGAAACCGACCAATATTATGAGGTGACTTGTAATATCTACACAAATGTTCGAAAAAGGATTTTCAATATATTCTTGGATTTTATGGTGAAATTCCAGTAAATAGTGTACTGCTATTTTCACTTGAGTGAGCCGCACTCCGCTTTTGTTGATTTCTAGACGTCCACTAATTATTCTGATTGAACTGTCAAACAGTCTGTTTTGGTCGGCACAACGTTGTGATTTGATTTTTAGACATCAACAAGTTCACGGTTCATTGAATAACAAAGCACTTCTCGTCCAACAATCTCAGATTAAAAGTCCCTGAAAGCAGCTGAAAATGAATTATTGATTTTCATGATCTTGATTGAGCGTGATTTGCAAAAAAGCAAAAGCAATTTCAGCGCAAAAGGCAAAAAGGGGCGATGCTGAGGCACGAAAAAGATGCAAAAAATGTGTGTCATTGGGCACGATTGAGCACGATTTCTACAATGAAAATCTTGGCTTGTTGAAATCACTTAAATTTACCTGACATCACTTAGAATAATTATTTATTGATTTCCTTTCGTTCAAGTAACAAGAATAAAGTTATATATTTAACCCATTCGCTCCTACACCGGCCGAAACCGGCCGTAAACATCGATAGTGCTTTGAAAAATTCTAACTTTCTGAATTTTCGTAACATCGATCTCATGGCCAGTTATTAGTGACAACTAGAGAACTCTTCATATTTTAACCTCAAGTAAACTGAATTACAGGTCCGATTTCTGGGCATTAGTTCAATTTGTTTGCCATAAAAATCAAAAATGCGTGTTTTTGACGCAATTTTACACCTCGAAAATGACCGACATTTGACTTGGATTTTCTTCCAAAATACATCCTTGCGAAACAAAACGCCACTTTCTCAGCAAACTTCCATCTCTCTTCTTGATATAGTCGTGAATTTTGCCCTCTCTTTTCCTTAACTCGCCGAACAATAGCCATTTCCTTAGGACCACTTTCGCTAACACGTGTTTTCCTTCTGCACGCCCGAAAAGGATGCCGGGAAACATCCGGGAATTTCGGCATAGATTTCCCCGAATCTCTGTTTTTTAAGAATATATAGAGTGTCGAGCCACTCGGTCCTACAGGCAAAATATTGCACCGGTTGCATTCTTTACAAGTCCAAAGTCGCCAAAAATGCCTTTGTAGGTCCTGGAATCCAACACAGAAAGACCAGAGAGACGATTTCACAATTGAGACCGCCATTTTGAATTTCCAAACGGCAACGTCGAAATGTGATCGTGAATTCGTATCTAAACTCCTGATTTCTTCCAGGAAAACGGTCTCTACCACACCAGTCAAGCTTAATGATGCTGTCCTGGGGGCTTCTGTGGTGAATAATGGCTATAAACACTCTAAAAATGCAAAATTGACCGCTCCTAGTAGCTACGAGATGCTGTTCCTCGCGGAGATTCACGACAAGAGAAAGATTACGTCAGAACCTGAGCCCGTGGGCTTTCAGAACTGTCAAGATTTCCATGGAAACCCCTTATATGGAATCGAAATTTCCTACCACGTGATTAGGTCCAGAAAATCGCTAAAAGACGCAAAATAGCTCAGGAGCGAATGGGTTAAGAAACTACATAAAATTTCCAACAAAATTGTGTTAATATCAAGGACATAAGTGAAAATATTCGTAAACACAAGCATTTCTAAAACAATATTTCGTTGCTTTTTTGTCATTACGGACATGTTACGTTTGTGTACACCAACTCCTAGACTTGCCACAAGTCGACCACACTTTTTATTCTCATAGCGAGCGACGAAGTCGCGAGAATGAACGAGCGACGAAGTCGCAAGTGGTCGACTTGTTCCGCCTGCAGGGAATCGAATTTAATTTGCATAAAACTGGCGCGAACGTTTTTATGACGTAATGTTGTCGCGTGTTTGAAGATTACCAGCAGTTGCCAAAATGTTTAAAACTATCTGTGTGCTCTGCTTGGAAAACATTTTAATGACCCAGATTATCGAAGAAAGTTTTTTTTAAGTCCAACAAGGCTGAAGCGTTGTTTGCTTGAAATATAATATCCAAGTTATTGTTTGGATGGTGGTTCAGATTACAGCCTGCGCTTTTCGAAATAACGGCTGGATAACCTCTGTTGTTTACTTCGATTCTATTAATTCTTAACGGCCATTCTTTGAAAGGTTACGAGTAGTAGCAATTATGGCTAGGAAAAGGACGACAATCGTCGCTTCTTTTGGAGAAGGCCAAAATCTGTAGTACTCGAATTAGATATCTGTCAACAAAGGTCGTTAACTTTGGTGGTTTCCGGTGTTTTTATGCAAAGTTACAGGCTTCTTTTCACTCGATTAAAAACAGCACACTGATCGCAACTTAGTGTATAAATTGAGGTGACAACTTACGACGCGTCATTCACTCTCGACTTTGATTGGATGATAACACTGACACACCTCCGACCAAAATATAGGTCGGTAAAAATGGCACGTTGCAACTGAGAAAAGTCGTAACCCGAGAGATAGGAAAAAGAGGGAAAACGGTCTTTGAGAAAGTCTAACCAACTCTGTGCGCAAGGCCGCTTGGTTCTATTTATGATCAACATCAGTCTTTAATATTGATTGAATTCATTCAACAATAACTTCTATTTACTCTGATGGAGCACAATTGATTGATATCGATTCAGTGATCGAATTTTCGATCATCGATTTCATCGATTGACATAATTTACTAGATGGATACTAGATGTATGTCAGTATTTATAAACCGTCACATAAATGTACAAGTATATGGACAACGATGAATGCATTAAAAGATTGTAAGTACCGAAATAAAGCTTACTATGTTCACAGACAGTTTATTTGAAACAACAAACTAGAATTACAATAAACTAGAAAGACTTACTGTAAAAGAGAGATGGCTATCACATGGTTGCTCACTTCGATTATTAAACATCTCGTGAAAACCGATGGTATCCGTATATATGTACATGTAGTCTTCGGTGCTCATATCTGTTATGGAATAATACAAAGACAGCTTATTAAAAACGTTTAAATCCAGCAATTGGAAGCCAAACCACAGCACCAACGAACGTAGTAAAACTGGTTCGCTTTGGTTCATAACTTTGTTTGGCGCCCGCTGTTTATAGAACGGTAATCACTGAATTGCTAGAAGTAAGGCCGTCAAAATAGCATCATTGTCGTACAAAGATAAGACTAACGAAGTTCTTGATACTTACTCACATAGATTGTCAAGTTCAGAGGATAAAATCGTTGTGAAAGTCTTCGTAAAGCAACTTCGTTTACAAAATGTCCGCCAAACAAACTCGTGGTAAAGATTCCCAAAATGCATTGGGAGATATCTCACCACTTCTCCCCGACAAGCATAGCACAGGAAGCCCAACGTCTGAACGTGTTTTGGAAGCGATGTGCAGTACCCGAAATGATCCCGTTCCCGAAATGATCCCCGAACCCGAAATGATCCCCCAAGACTACCAAAATTGTACCCGAAATGATCGCCAGCCCCAAACGATCCCCATATATCTAGTACCCGAAACAATCCGAAATAATTTTGGAAATGGACTTCAAATGGAGGGTAGAATTCTGGAATCGGGGTATGTCCCAAATACTAAACAATTTACAGTATGGACACTCGAACCGTGAACACTTAGGTTTTTTCTAACACATATATATAGATTATTGATTGAGCAAATTGATCAGAAAAATGATTTATTTTGATCACTAAGTGTATTTAACTCAATGCTCCATTTGAGACTGCTATGAGGCAATAGAAAGTTCGAAAAAAACTGAAGTGAAGGTGAAATGTTCACGGTTCGAGTGTCCACACTGTAATTTTCGGACAAATAAACCATTTTCTCATTCGCTTGACTGCCCTTCAAACAAAAGGACCAAGTTGAGGCTAACGTTATAGCTTCAATCCAGTGTACCTTGTAAAGAGTTCTTTATATTTTCTCGAGTGCGTCTATAACGCATGGGCGCATGGACGCGAGTTGACTAATTGATTTATAATATGGCATCTAGAAGCGTACAGCCCATGGGGAATTATAAAATAACTATGATATAACGCGCGCTCTGATTGGCCAAAGGATGCGTATTGCGCGTGCTTTATGAGAGCACACAGCACGCGCGCGCAGATATTCAAACATTTTTGTAACGAACAAAATTGAAAACTTGCCTTAAAATCATAATTGTATTTTATAAAAGAAATAGAAAACTTGCCCGCTGTGCTATGTACAGATTTATAGCACTTGGAGACTGATCAGAACACTCGAGAAGTATTGAGAAGCACGACGCTACGCGTCGTGCTTCGTCCTAACACTTCTCTCGTGTTCTGATCAGTCCCCGGTGCTATAAATCTGCACATAGCACGCGCGCTCGTTTTCTTCAATAGTTCATAGCAATTTTAGCCAATGAGCGCGCGCGTTATTTCGAACAGCGCGCGCGATCTGTACAGGACCCGAAATGATCCCTGGCTCCGAAATGATCCCTGGCCCCGAAATGATCCCCAAAGTGTCTAGACTGGCTCCGAAATGATCCCGGACCCGAAATGATCCCCAGACTGGCTCTGAAATGATCCCCAGTGAAATTCTGGAATGGTTGTATTCAGTCCCGTTCCTTTCTTTTCAGTTCTCTTTTTCTTTCTTCTGTTTCTCTGGGGATTTTTTCTTCCTTCCTTTCGTCTTTCTCTCTCTCTTTCTTCCTTTCTTTCTCTAATATCAGTATCAAATCATGAAATGTTACGAATCTATTGCAGAGTCGTATTAAATCATGTAACAGTGATTTCACAATATTACAAGCTGGTCCGAGATATTGTAAGAATATCATTCATAAACTAGTCATTGGTTCAACCAAGTTAAGTGCCGTCGTATATTTTTGCATGGTGATTTTAAAGAAAATGTGGTGTAGAGTCAAACTATTATACATTCATTAATAACGATATGTAATATACGTGCCTTATACGTTGTCATCTGCACGGTACGAGTACATGACAGAGATGTGATGTATACATGTGATATTATCCGCGCGCTGTCATCTGCAATGTTTACGTGAATTGTTTCTCTTCTCAAGTAAACTGCGACCTCGGACTGCGACACTCTTGAACTTTCTGTTCATAGCTTCTGAGATATACAAGTGATAGAGATTCTGATTCTTGAATTTATTCACTCAGTGGTTAAAAATAGGCAGTCAAGGACTGCATGTGGCTACTATAAATAAACAAAAACAGGTAGTCTATAACTACATGTAGGTACTGCGGTTTTGAAATATAGAATCAATGTGTAGTTGGATTGATTCCTCTGTTGAACTACATGTAGTATGTTTGAACTATCTGCTGGAACTTGTTCTTTGGTTCTATATAATGCTAATTTACTGAATCAGAAATTAAAATACAAAGTTTAATTGAAAACAATTGTGACAGCATACAAATAATTGAACAATAACAGTTGTTATTAACAATCGATATGAACAGCATTGATATATCATTAGTAATTGAATATTAACATTAATTTAACAATGAATTGATAATGGCGTCATGATGACTCCGAAACGTCGCTCAGTAAATCATTTCCTTTCTTTGAGTTTTGCGATATTATGCTTCTCCAAAAAAAATTTAACTGAAGTGGTGTTTATTTATTTATTTGACTTCACCTAAATATATGAAAACTTTAAGTATAATAAATAGAATATCTAATTTGAAGATAAGTTTACACTCTAATATACTATGATTTTATGCTATTTTGCACCAGAAACTAGACACATCTCTCGTGTGTAAAGATCACCACCCTCTGTTTGTGTGTTGGGCTTCCTGTGTCTTATTTGATCGATCGGCAGTATATGGCCGTAAATTCACTTCTAGAAATGAATCCTGTCCTTTTGATATCTTGCATTTCTAAAACTGCTTTCAAAATAAAGATGAATATGCACTTCACTCCTGCGTGTCATTTATTTAGCGATTACAACGGCTTTCAGCGAGTTTTGGGACAAAGACTGAAAGAGTAACGAGAGCCGTGTTTGTTTGTGTCTCGCATATAAGCTTAAACATTAAGCTTAAATAAAGACATTATTTGTTCCTCGAAGAGAATTACTTGACCCTTTAAATCGGTTATAGATCTGGTAGTTTACATGGAGCCACTACACAGACAAGAGTCGATCGTCATGGACTGATCATGGATCATAAAAAGACTGATGGAGCTATTTTAAAGGCCGAACAAACACAAACACAATCGATATAAGCTTACTTAAGCTTAATTTCCGCTGGAAAATAATCTCAACAAACCGTCACTGAAAAACTTGAAAATATCTTTATGATCAAACACTTGACACTTTGCACGAGAGATTTGTCCGGTTTCTGGTGCAAAATAGAATAGTAGAGAGTGTAAACTTACCCTTCTAAACAAAGCCGTGCAGCGAAAAGCACATGGAAATTTTGAACGCTATCGAATCGATAAAATGTCGACAACCACGAGAAGAATGTATCCGAATCGATAAAATGTCGACAACCAGACGAATAAACCATCGGGTACATCGTCGCGACATCGTGGCTGATTTTCGATCACCTGACTAGTTCCGAACACTATCCGAAGATTAGGGTTACTTACTTACTTACTTACTTACTTACTTACGGACGGACTTTCACACCGGATGACATAGTGGCTACTCTCTTCTAAGAAGAGGAGTAGCCACAAAAATGTTTTGATTTCGCGACATTATCTTGTCCATTTCAGACGTGGGAACGGTCCATTCTGATTGGTTGATTCGGGTTTAATGTGACAGAGATACGATTTTAGAAATCTATTGGCAAAGAGTAAGCCATCTACGCTTCGCTCCGATAAATCAAGGCATTTTCCCCGACTGATGGATAAGCCGTTAAAGGAGCTCTGTCAATATTTGTTTACTCTTGAAAAATAAATTTCGCCACCTATAACATGCTATAATTTTTTTATAATAAATCCATGTCAATCTTCTCCACCCTCAATCATCTTCGTTCCTTTTTGGTTTATTATTATCCCTAGCTCTGTGTTTACTTAGCAAACTGTTATTCTAGTTACCCTCATAAAGTGTATTTATTTATTTATTTTATTTATTTATTTTATTTATTTATTTTATTATTTATTTATTTGTTTGTTTGTTTGTTTGTTTATTTATTGATTTATTTATTTATATCGTGACAGGGCTTCTTTGAATATCATTACAATTCAATTGAAATACAGTTGATAAAAAGTATACATGTATTCTCGTTGAGTCAGTTCAGTTAATAAAATAAATAAACGCTATAATAATTTTCATTGAGAATTTGTTGGCCAAGGAATGAATTCAACCATTCCTGAATTTCAGTGGGGATCATTTCAGAGCCAGTCTGGGGATCATTTCGGGTCCGGTATCATTTCGGAGCCAGTCTAGACATTTTGGGGATCATTTCGGGGCCAGGGATCATTTCGGAGCCAGGGATCATTTCGGGTCCTGTACAGATCAGACGAGGCCAGTGGGAAGTTGACGAGAGCGTGCAGCCCAGAGGAGGTTGGACACTTATCACGTGATTCGCTCGACCAATCAAAATTACCCATTTAAGGTCGCTCTGGTGTGACAATTATTCACTTGGAAATTCTTACAAAGACAGTAAATAAGCAATTTTTCAATCGTATCCAGTAAAACGTCTATAGTGTATCTCTTCAAAATCAATGTTTATGTATCAAAGAATCAAAATAATAGAAAAGTAAGTAACATTTTCAGTAAAAGTTTGCCATCATTTTCAGTCATGTCGGAAACTTCTCGCTGAGACGAACTCTCCAAAGTATGTATTTTCAAACCATGTAAAATCACATATCATTAGAAAATAATCCAACAATTTTTACATATCTAGAAAGTTCAATAACTAATATATGACTTTGAGTGGTCGGCCCCCCTCGACCCTCAACGGTTTCGGAGATACAGAGATTTTAAAATTGGGAATTTTACGGGTCAGTAACAAAATGGCGCCACGTTCGTATGATCGTCTCGACAAACTTCAGTGATATATTGCGTTTCAGTGAAAAAACGATGTAGTACACTATGTACACGTGTCCAGCAGGTATGAAGGAGTAATCATGAAGCACATTGATGTGTCCAACTATCATCTTGGATATTTAAAAATCCTCGAAGCGATCCCATATGTGTAGTCTCGAAGTGTCTCCTTCGCAGCCGTCATTAGAAGTCATGCAGTCACGCAACGCTCCGAAGCCTCAAAAGCAAAAGCCTGAAAAGCGGTGTTCCGACATCTAAAAAAGTCTTGTTTCAGTCTGAGTTAAAACCAAAATACATCTGAGTTCACTTCTTGTTCTTCGAGAGCGTTCATAGTCACTATAATTGAGCTTGGAATACCTCCGTGAGACCTCCGTGAGCTCCTGTCTTCACGACGGTTTGACTACTTTACCCGGTAAAGGCTAGTTTCCATAACCCAAACCGCCCTTGATCGATAGCAGTCTGGGAACGAGTTTGCATAATGAGACGTCGGCCGTAGACGTAACGAAGTTTGGCGTTACGTATTTTCAAGATGTCTACGTTTGTGAAATCAATCTTCTTTATATCGGTCGGTTCTCTGCTTGAATTATCTCTACATCACCTTTAAAATGTCATCCAAATGTGTTTATGCTGTCTACATCTACTCAGCGAAGCTTTAACGACGACAATTTCGAACTATCGAGGGCAGTTTGAGTTATGGAATCAAGTCTCTACGACAAGGAACGATTTAGTTTCCATAACTCAAACTGCCCTTGTTGATTCTTGGACAAGTCATGGAAACAACGAAAATGTAAGTAATCTTTTACTATGATAATGTATTTAATTGAAAATCCATGCACTATTAAAGTCTTATAGTGGAAATTTTGGTTATGGTTAATACATTAAAAAAAAGCTTAGTACATTGCATTGCTTGTAAAAATGATAATAGAGTTAACTGTACTGTCTCAAGACAAACACCCATCTGTTAAAGATCTATTAAAATTAAGCCTGTATTACTGTAAACAACAACATTTGACTTGAGCAACATCTTTCAGACTAATTATAATTCATGAGGCAAACACAATGGAACCCCCTCCCCTCCTTGGGGGGGAAGGGGGGGGGGGGGGTGTTGTACTTTGGGGTAAAATGGGTAAGGATGACCATCGGAAAATATATATAGGGAGTATTTCCTCTGGGAATGGAACGTGGTTTGGAAATCTGATGCTAATATTACCATAAAATTTAGCAAACTTTAACTTTGAATTTCTCGAAGAATTACGTGGTGGATATTACTTTACATTTCTTTCATAACAATCACAACCTTAACATTTTTGATGAGGGGGGGGGGGGGGGGGAGAAGGGGAGTTTTGATCTGTTGGGGATGATGTTAGAAAATGGGCTGGAGAGAAAGGGGGAATAGAGATTAATTAGATGGAAGGCTCGGATATGGAGTGGAAGGTGAAAGAGAAACGAGAAAGATTAGGGTGATGTTCACCGGAGAGGGGCTATGGGGAATGGATGAGAGTGTGGATTAAAGGGAAAGGGAGAGAATGTAGGGAAGGAGGGCTGGGATGTGGGGGAGGGGGGGAATATATATATGGATGAGGGTGGGAATTTAAGGTTGAGGGGCTGGGGGAGAGGAAGGGGGAGAGAGAGTAGAAGAGGAGGGATGGGAGGGGGAGGGGAGTGTGAATTTAGAGTTTTTTTTGGAGAGGGAAAGTTAGAATGGTGGGCTGGGTTATGGAAGAACAGGAGAGATGAGGGGTGAAGGTAAGAAGGTAAGTTGAATGTGAGAGTTTGAACTGGAGGGGGTGAAAGGAGAGAAAGTGAAGTGGAGTGGAGGAATCTGCTGGGGATGTTAGAAAAGGGCTAGAGAGAATGGGGGAATGGAGATGGGAGGCTTGGATATGGAGTAGAAGGTGAAAGAGAGAGAAAGGGGGGGGGGGGGAATAAGGGTGGCATTCGTGGGGGAGGGCAGTGGGATATGGGAAATGGATGAGAGTGTAGGTTTATGGGAAGGGGAGAGAATGGGGATGGATGAGGGTGGAATTTTAAGGGTGAGGGGCTGGGGGAGAGGAAGGGAGAGAGGGTGTTATTGAGGAGGGCCAGAAAATCAGAAGAGAGATGGATGATAAAGCAAAAGAGAAAGAAGTGAAATGTAAGTGGAAAAACGGAGTGGCAAGTGGAGAAATGGATGGTGAAAAAGAAGAGAAAGATGGAAGAAGTGGAATGTTTGAAGATGAACTAGTATGAAGTCTAAAGAAGGATGTTGGAAATAAAGAGAAGGGAGATGAGTGTAATGTACTTCTTTCTCTTGTACACCCAGAGGGACTGTGAATGAACACACAAGACAATCATACACCAGTATTTGGATAGTATTCCTTTTGTTGTGAAGGGAAATAATAAATATATTGTCGTTGTTGTCTGTTTTCTTTAAATTATTATTTTTCAATTTTTTTTCACAGCAGTCTGCAGGGCAATAATCTTTATCCTCTTTGAATTATAATTCATTCATGTGGAAAAATATATATCATTGTTCTTGCCCTCCAAAATATTGGCTGCTCTGAAAAACCTTTCAAAATTCTTCTACATTCTTATACCTATATCGCTTCATATGTTTATTCTTGTTTTATCAACTTTCTTCTGTTGGTTTTTGATTCATGATTTAGTCTACGTGCCGCAAGAATGAAGCGTTTTCTCGGGTGTTCGGAAAACTAAGACCCCCAAAACTAAGACCCTAAGACCCTAAGACCCTAAGACCCTAAGAAATTTTAAAATGTCCAAATCAGGCAAATCCAATGTTCTGTACTTTAATTAAAAAAAGAAGAGAACAGAGGAAAGGCTGTGTTCGCACCACGTTTAGCTTCAAAATTCCATGAGTTTCTCTGCCGTCTGAGCCGGTGATAGTTGGCTCGATGATATCGAATAGGACTTAAAATATCCTGTCTTTTCGGCTTTCCATGAATAAAACCACCCCCAGAATAACAGCTTCTTACTTTGAGGAGTAAAATTCACGTGTCCAGTGGTTTTCCAGTGGCAGTTTTTCAAATCAGTTGGCAAGATAAGTTTTTACGGATAGTCAGTAGCCGCCATATTTAACACAGGTAACCCAAACACAATTATGCCCTACCACAGGAAATTAAACCCATAGAGCCGGTTCTAATGGAAGGAAACAGCGTTCCTCCTTTAGACTTATCAACCCAAAGAACCATACGCGGGTTTAAAACATCAAGAAGATGGATTTAATATGTAAATATGTCATTCAAGAATGAAATTAACTAATTGGAAGAATAGTTCTTGTATATCCCTGTGTGTATGGGTTACCTGTGTCAAAGATGGCGGCTGCTTTGTCGCTGCCGTAAGACATGACTTATCTTGACTGATTGATTTGAAAAACTGCCACTGGAAAACCACTGGATACGTGAATTTTACTCCTCAAAGTAAGAAGCTGTTTTTCTGGGGGTGGTTTTATTCATGGAAAGCCGAAAAGGTCGAAAAGACAGGATATTTTAAGAGTGTATCCATGAGTGGACCAGGCAGTCGTGACACATGACATCTCTCTGATCTCAATGAAACTAAACCAGAAGAAAGCCCTCACCTGAAAACTCATACTGCCAAAGTATGACATTTTTTGATTATTTCAGGGGGGAGTTAGACCACCCCCCCCTCCCCCCCTCGTTTCTGCAGGGGAAGGACTGAATTTCCATAGCAAAATAATACCTACTTCACACACCTCTCTTTCCCTCCATTTACAATCAATTCAGTTCTTACTTCCTCTGAGGAATAAATGGTCCTTTAGCAGCTTACAGGGGAGACTACAGTCGCGTGACTACAATACCTGTCAATTGGGGTCTGTCAATCAATATACTGTCACACAACTGATTTGTGTGAAGTCAAAAACCCAAATATTTGAACTCAAATATCTCGAATGAGAAACCTTGTGCAAACCCCAAAACACTTTTCTGTGTTAGATCTACCCTTCAACTAAGAATAACTGAAATAAAATGTTTGGGATATATTTTAGTCTTGGCACAATGTGTCACAGCAGGAGTCAACCCAAACAGTAAAATTGTTACCTACTTACAGCGAAAAGCTCGCAACTTACATCCCATAATCAATAAACTAACTCTTTTTCCATGCTTAATCTCGTTTATTAACAACCACTTTCCTTGTACAATACTCAAATATGAGTTATTATTTGAAAGAACAGCAGTCGCTGTTGCAATATCAACTCTAAATTGCACAAACGATTAGATGCAACAATGAGTATTTTGTAATCATTCGATCCTATGTCATTTCAATACAAAAACATTGCTGAGTGAATAAGACTTACATATGTTGCTCACCGACGTACGTTCCTTGGTCTCTGCCGTCCAAATCAATAAGATCGCAATTGTTGACCTCACACGTTTCTGGTTGAAATTCGAGAATGCCATTACATCTTCTGAACATTTTGTTGTCAACCGTCTAATGTTGAAGGCCGAGCTTCGTTTAAGTACTCAATTAGCTTTGTCTTGGTAGTACAAATACAATTCCTACATCTTTACTACAGTTTTGCGAAGATTTACGACATACTTGCGCTGCACTGGATTGCGTGACCAGTATTTGGTCAGCGGTATCTCACATATACAGGTAGCCCATGACACAAAAATAAAGGAAATGGCCGTTTTCGCATGGAAATGATATATAAAATCAAGGAATGTTTTTGTTTTATTCCCATTTTGAATCATTGGTTATAGTTTGTTTTTCCCATTCATTCAAAAAACCATCAATGGGAAGAATTCGTTTTCCCAATGATTTGAACAACAACATCAACAAAAAAAAATTATTACCTACCTTTATTTCCTTTTTTACAATTATTATTTTCAATTTAATTAACTAAAATAAGGTAAATAATGGCACTCAGGGTAACTGATAAGCTATTCTAGCTGAGTAACAATATTTGATTTGAACATGACAAAAAAAATCGAACATGACAAAAAGTATGGATCGATTTTAGAATTATTTCCTGTGTTTATTTGTTAAATGAAAATGCATATCGGCTACCTAAAAGAATACATATTTACAACAATCAACTCTCGCCTTGAGGACACCTCACTAAAATGCGGACACTCAATCACGGAAAACAAACAGTCCTCGGACTAAGCGAAACGTACTAAAATGTTAACTCTCGCTATTGCGGACACCACATGGTCCCAGGGTTGTCCCTATAGGGGGGGGGGGGGGGGTATACTCCCTTTGTCCAAGTGGCAGGGGTGATCGGTGATGGGCGGTCGGTTTTGAAAACGACCCCTAAAAGGTATGCAGAAATCAAAAGAGCTCTTGAAGTCATGTTCATTTCGACCCCTAATAGGTACGACCATATATAGTTGTTACGTAACTGACTTTTGAGTCGTAACCCTAAAAGGTACACACAGGAAATATTTTCAACCTTAAAAGGACCGCCGATCACCCGATCAAAGGGAGTATACCCCCCCCCCCCCCCCCCCCCCTGGGGCATGAGTCAAGTGCATGAGTCAACTCTGTCATAGGGACAACCCTGGGACCATGTGGTGTCCGCAATTGCTGGTTTGCGCGTTACGTCATGGCAGCTATGTTGGTGCCCGATAACAAAGCATTCCTCATTAACTTCTCTTGTTTGTACCACCAACATGGCTGCTGCGTCTTTCAGGTGATTGATTGCAAACCAGCAATAGCGAGAGTTAATTTTAATACGTTTCGCTTAGTCCGAGAACTGTTTGTTGTCCGTGATTGAGTGTCCGCATTTTAGCAAGGTGTCCTCAAGGCGAGAGTTGATTGTAAATGTAAATATGTATTATTTTAGGTAGCCGATATAATTTTCATTTAAAAAATAAACACAGGAAAAAATTTAAAATATCAAAATCGCTTTTCTATGGTCTGTACTCTTATCGACCATAGAAATGACGTCAGAAAATGATCAAAACTTTGCAGTGAAACCACAGGCAGCCCAATCATTCCTTTTGAGGCTACTAAATAATGAAATAAAATGATATTTGCGTCTTTTTTGATGGGTTCGCAGTGGTAGAGCGCGCGCGCGCATGTATATATCGGGTTCCCTGTGCTGAGTAACGTACTATGTTGGGATCCCTGTGTGCCTCCTGTGGAACGCGCCCGCAGCAATGTACACATTGCTGCGGGCCCGTCTCGCAGGGCGTCCCGCAGGGCGTACACAGGGATCCCAACATGTATTTCTATGCACAGGGAACCCAATATAATACGTATCGCGCGCGCGCGCTCTACCACAGGAAACCCATCAAAAAAAGACGCGCGCATGCAAATATATGTTTTTAATAATTATAACTAGCCTCAGAAACGATCGCTACGCTCGTGGTTCCACCACAGGCAGCCCAACCATTGTTTTTGAGGCAACTAATTATTAATAACAATATTTTTGTATGCGCGTGTCTTTTTATGGGTTTCCTGTGGTAGAGCGCGCGCGCAATACGTCTTATATTGGGCTTCCTGTGTTGAGTAAGGTTAGGATCCCCGTCATACAGGGATCCCTGTTGGGATCCCTGTGTACGTCCTGCGGGATGCGCCCGCAGCAATGTGTATACACATATACTGCGGGACGCGCGGGATGCACACAGGAAGCCCAACATTATACCTTACTCAACACAGGAAGCCTAATATAATACGTAATGCGCGCGCGCGCTCTACCACAGGAAATCCATCAAAAAAAGACGCAAATATCATTTTATTGAATTATTTAGTAGCCTCAAAAGCAATGGTTGGGCTGCCTATGGTTCCACTTGAGTTTTGATCATTTTCTGATGTGATTTCTATGGTCGATAAGAGTACAGAAATGCGACTTCGATCTGTTAAACAGACCATAGAAAAGCGACTTCCATCGTTAAACAGACCATAGAAAAGCGACTTCGATTTGTTAAACAGACCATAGAAAAGCGACTTCGATTTGTTCTTTTTACAACAATATTTACTCAGGAAAGCGGAAAAGGCTCCCAAAACGACAAATAGATTTGAAGGAAAATCTGATTCAAGAGCGCGCTGGTTCCGTGCGCGAGCGTAACGTCATTCCATGCGTCTGTCCTCTTATCGACAAATATTCCCTTTTCGCGTTCACAGATCCCGTTGTAAAACCGCTGTACTTATTGACATCAGACGTATTTGTACAGGGTTAGCCTCGAGTCAGTGTAGATTATTCACAAATATCAACAAGAACACGAAAAAATGTTGACATAAAACAATAGAAACATTTTTGAATTGCACGGACTGGTTTCTGAATGGAGGCTATGCCTGTACAAATTCGTCTTTTGTCTTTTGTCAAGGACAGCGGTCATCTCTAAACAACGCGAAACTGGAGTATTAGAGAGCTTCAGATTCGACTACGAGTACGACTACGAGTACGACTACGATTTTTCGCCGTTACGATTAGTGCGCATGCGTAAAGCCGTGACATTGTCACGCCAGCTTGAAAATCTCGAGCTCGTCGTCGTCGTTTCAACTTCGACGAGATTTCTCGCAAAACTCGTTGTCTAGAGTACGAGTTTTGAGTGAGACATTTTGACTAAATATTTCGGTCTTTTAAATCTAGTAAATAACATCTCCTTTAATAATTGTTCTTCTTGTTGTGATAAGAAATAATTAAAGATCAGTGTTATTTTTGCTATTGCGGGACGCGCGGGATGCGCACAGAGAACCCAACATTATACGGTACTCAACACAGGGAACCCAACATATCTACGTATATATTGCGCGCGTGCGATCTACCACAGGAAACCCATCAAAAAAAGTCGCAAATATCATTTTATTGAATTATTTAGTAGCCTTAAAAGGAATGGTTGGGCTGCCTGTGCCTCTGCAACATGTTGCGCGCAAATGACTAGCGCGCGCTAATATGACGTAATTTGTTGCTCGCAATGTTGCAGAAGTAGGACTCGATTCTACTTCTGCAACATTGCGCGCAACATGTTAAAACATGTTGCAGAGGTGGACACACGCTGCAACAATACGTGTTGCGTGCAATTGCGCGCAATGCTGCACCGTGTGTCCGACCCTGTACTCGTAGTCGAATCTGAAGCTCTCTAAAGGCTCTTATCCAATCAGCGCGCGAGAAATTTGACAAATGTTGTAAAATCTAAAATCGATCATACTTTTTGTCATGTTCTCATGTTCCCAAATAGGGCTCTATAAGTAATACATTATTATATTATTATTATTTCAAAACAAACAAATAACCAATGATTCAAAATGGGAATAAAACAAAAAACATTCCTTGATTTTATATATCATTTCCATGCGAAAACGGCCATTTTCCTTTATTTTTGTGTCATGGGCTACCTGTATATGTGAGATACCGCTGACCAAATACTGGTCACGCAATCCAGTGCAGCGCAAGTTTGTCAGGAAAGAAATGTCGTAAATCTTCGCAAAACTGTAGTAAAGATGTAGGAATTGTATTTGTACTACCAAGACAAAGCTAATTGAGTACTTAAACGAAGCTCGGCCTTCAACATTAGACGGTTGACAACAAAATGTTCAGAAGATGTAATGGCATTCTCGAATTTCAACCAGAAACGTGTGAGGTCAACAATTGCGATCTTATTGATTTGGACGGCAGAGACCAAGGAACGTACGTCGGTGAGCAACATATGTAAGTCTTATTCACTCAGCAATAATGTTTTTGTATTGAAATGACATAGGATCGAATGATTACAAAATACTCATTGTTGCATCTAATCGTTTGTGCAATTTAGAGTTGATATTGCAACAGCGACTGCTGTTCTTTCAAATAATAACTCATATTTGAGTATTGTACAAGGAAAGTGGTTGTTATTAAACGAGATTAAGCATGGAAAAAGAGTTAGTTTATTGATTATGGGATGTAAGTTGCGAGCTTTTCGCTGTAAGTAGGTAACAATTTTACTGTTTGGGTTGACTCCTGCTGTGACACATTGTCCCAAGACTAAAATATATCCCAAACATTTTATTTCAGTTATTCTTAGTTGAAGGGTAGATCTAACACAGAAAAGTGTTTTGGGGTTTGCACAAGGTTTCTCATTCGAGATATTTGAGGTCAAATATTTGGGTTTTTGACTTCACACAAATCAGTTGTGTGACAGTATATTGATTGACAGACCCCAATTGACAGGTATTATAGTCACGCGACTGTAGTCTCCCCTGTAAGCTGCTAAAGGACCATTTATTCCTCAGAGGAAGTAAGAACTGAATTGATTGTAAATGGAGGGAAAGAGAGGTGTGTGAAGTAGGTATTATTTTGCTATGGAAATTCAGTCCTTCCCCTGCAGAAAACGAGGGGGGGTGGTCTAACTCCCCCCTGAAATAATCAAAAAATGTCATACTTTGACAGTATGAGTTTTCAGGTGAGGGCTTTCTTCTGGTTTAGTTTCATTGAGATCAGAGAGATGTCATGTGTCACGACTGCCTGGTCCACTCATGGATACACTCTTAAGAGTGAATTTCTGTAAATATCAAACATTTTGAAAACTATTTGGCCACTTGCAAAAATAGATTTCTCTGAAACTTTGCATACAAGTAAGTATTCCTGCCCTGATTACAAAAATATACTTGTAAGGCGTCGGCACCTTTGGTTTCCATGGCAACGGCCCAATGTTAATTTGGAGTGATTTTCAGCCTCTCAAAAGTCAAAATATCTCCATCTTTGAACACGTGCTGCAATTTCTCTGTAGCTCTTTCATCAACAACAATCATGTCATGTGAAAGAACCATCCTTAGTCTTTTCTGTTCACAGGTAATTTTGGATTCCGTTGCTATAGCAACCGTGCACACGCATCGCGGGCGCAATATACTTTTATATTTTTCAAAATGCCTTATTTTGGCCTATATTCTGGCATCGATAACTCTGATGGTAACGCTCAGATTCTAAAGCTGCCATTCACATATACATACTTTATCCAACTGCTATTGAAAAAAGCTTTCAAATTTTTGGGGCCTAAAACAACGGTCTTCTGGCATCCTCTGAAACACATCGTGGTGAAGCAAATCCTTCAAAATAGCAAAAATCATGGAAAGTAAACCATCTGAAAAGTAAACTTCTGATGTCTTCTAAAAACTAAATAATCAATGATTACCTAATATAACACCTACAATTTAAGTTAGCTTTCTAATATCTGAAATAAATATTATACAATGCCGATTAATTTGCATATTTAATTAAAACTTTTTGCACGATTTAAATTAAAATTGCTCAAAATTATTCAACTTTTTGATAGTCAAACTTCGCTCACTGGAAGTTTTGAATTCATAGACTATTATGCCGGGCATTTCAAACCTGATTTTACATGTACAAGCAAATAAGAATGCGTTTCTTTTAAAAATCACGATTTTATATTAGACTTAACATTTGGCATTAAAGTATTAATTTTAAATTATAAAAAATGGTGTTAAAGCATTCAAAAGAATAGAAGTGTTTTGAGCCACCTTATTATTTTTTGTTTGGTAAACAACGTTCATATTGCTTTTACACTTAGCCGATGAGAATGGGCAAACCAATTAGCTGCCTCACTCATGGAATGATGTTAGAACAGAATATAGGTAGGATTATAGGTGGGACTATATGCCTGGCCTGTACGTTGTTCTGACGACAAAAATATAATTGCTTGTTTTATTTATTTGTAGAATTCCTTTTTGTTTGTTTGTTTGCTGCACCTTTTAGTAAAGTTGACTATTCATGTTACCTCGATCACGCCTCTGCGATGTACTTATATTTTGAAATCCTTTTCAAGCTTGTTTTTTTGTAGTCTTTTATAAAAAATGTTTAAGTTGAACTCCACGAAACTTTTCAGTGCGTTTTACGCACACATCGCGTAACTCGAACTCACTAAATTCTCTTAGTCACTATTAGTTATGCGCTGGGTGTGGCAGAGTGAGATTTGGGTGTGGTCAAGCGTGTAACTCGAAAAGCGTGTAATTCGAACTATGATGCGTGTAATTTGAAATGCGCATAACTCGAATAATACCCTATCGGCCCCAAATGATTTCATCTTTCTATCGAATAGCTGTGGATTATACTCTGGTAATCATACTGAATACGGCAGAATGTTCGGAGCCACACAATAGGCGACTTGCACTAAGAGGTCACGTGACCCTAACTCCAATAAATCGAACAGCAGTGTCAAAATGAAAAGAGCAGCTAGAAATTAGTAAAAGGGCGAAGTTTCAGATCATAATGTCTGACCCAGGAGAAATGGCATTAAAAATAAAATCGATGGTTTTCTAAGATTTTGTTTGGAAAATGCATTGGATGGCAAGAGGCGTTCCATCCAATGCATTTTCCAAACAAAGTCTTAGAAAACAATTGATTCTGACTTTTCATTCGATAGTTTTTGCCGGTTATATTTCATGATAGAGCAGCCTTATTCGAAACAGCTGATCTTCACTTCATCTTCGTAAAGTTCTCAGATCTTTACTCGCGTTCAGTACGTCACTTTTGACCCAAACACGCCAGACTCCCACCATCTTCAGTACACAAAGGTATAGAGAAATGATGTAATATACAATCTAAACGTAGTAGTGGACGAAGCGTTTCCAACAGTACAGTGATGTCACAAGTCCACCTTGGTCAAATATAGAATGTCTTCAGGTATTCTTCGGAAAACAGCTCATTAGGCAACTTCAAACTGTTATAACTCGAAAACTAGTGAAGGTAGAATTATAAAACGTTGCCAGAGTATTTACAACATGATTGTCTTTTATTGATTAAAAGTTTTTTGTTTTGGTTGCATGTGACCTTTAACAACCTTCACCAAAACTCGGCATTTTTAGAATCTTGATGTCAAGTTCTAATTTGCTTTCTATAAAGGATGATACGTTTGCAAATAGAGCCTTATAATAATGACTCCATCAGCGATCCCCCACAACGTTCAGCAAATAAGTTTATATCTGGTTTATATTCTTATGGATTTTAAGAATATTTTAGCGTTCAATTTTTCTGTAACATTATATAAAATATTCAAATATCTTCTTACTATGGAAACTGATCTCTGAAGTGGTAACATGTCCGTTCGGAATTTTGTCTCACTGGAGTGTTGTGTACCATTTTTGAATGAAATGATTGGCTTAAAGTGATCACGTGGTACAAAAAAAAACACACAATCATTGTCGGGTTGAAAATCATAAATCATAGAAGCTGAGACCACAAGGATGGATGGGAAATCAGTTCATGACCTGCATATTACATGCAGATATATTCAATGTTCTCGTAGGTTCGAAGATATATGAGCTATTTAACTAATCCTACAAGTCTGGATAAAAAGGTCGATCATTTGACGGTTTTATTTGAGTTTTAATTTCCCAGAATTCCTTGTGGTCTTAGCTTTCATGATTTTCAACCCGACAACGATTTTGCAATTAGCTATATAACTTATGTGAATGATCAAAAAACGAAAGGTTCAATTCAATGGAAATTTGCCTGTTAAAACGCTTATGTGATGAGTTTGATATACCATCATCATCTTTTACTGGAAAACAAAAGGTTCCATTTATATCGAGGCACTTAAAACATTTATAAATAATTGCTCTTGCAAGTCTGAATAACGTCAACAATTGCAGATGCATATATCTTACAGTCCGAACTAGCAGGGGTTGACTGTTGTCCAAGTTCACTGGCGTAAGTAACTTGACTGTTTTACCAAACAAAAATAATAAAGTGGCACAAAACACTTATATTCTTTTGAATGCCTTAACGCCTTTTTATAATTTAAGATTAAATAAATACTTTAATGCTAAAATAAAATCGTATTTTTAGAAGAAATAACATGCACATTCTTATTTACATGTAAAATCAGGTTGCCATAGAAACCATATTAATTATTTATTAAAGCTATGGTTTGAAATGCCCGGCATAATAGTCTTTGGATACACAATTTCAAAAGATGCAGTGAGCGAAGTTTGACCATCAAAAAGTTGAATAATTTTGAGCAATCTTAATTTAAATCGTGCAAAAAGTTTTAATTAATCATGCAAATTAATCGGCATTGTATAATATTTATTTCAGATATTAGAAAGCTAACTTAAATTGTAGGTATTATATTAGGTAATCATTGATTATTTAGTTTTTAGAAGACATCAGAAGTTTACTTTTCAGATGGTTTACTTTCCATGATTTTTGAAATTTTGAAGGATTTGCTTCACCACGATGTGTTTCAGAGGATGTCAGAAGACCGTTATTTTAGGCCCCAAAAATTTGAAAGCTTTTTTCAATAGCAGTTGGATAAAGTATGTAAATGTGATTGGCAGCTTTAGAATCTGAGCGTTACCATCAGAGTTATCGATGCCAGAATATAGGCCAAAATAAGGCATTTTGAAAAATATAAAAGTATGTTGCGCCCGCGATGCGAGTGCACGGTTGCTATAGCAACGGAATCCAAAATTACCTGTGAACAGAAAAGACTAAGGATGGTTCTTTCACATGACATGATTGTTGTTGACGAAAGAGCTACAGAGAAATTGCAGCACGTGTTCAAAGATGGAGAAATTTTGACTTTTGAGAGGCTGAAAATCACTCCAAATTAACATTGGGCCGTTGCCATGGAAACCAAAGGTGCCGACGCCTTACAAGTATATTTTTGTAATCAGGGCAGGAATACTTACTTGTATGCAAAGTTTCAGAGAAATCTATTTTTGCAAGAGGCCAGCTAATGTTTGATTTTTCTAGAAAATCACTCTTAAGTCCTATTCGGCATATCATCCCGGCAATTTATCACTCAAACTTTTTTGAACTAGCTGAGCTGAACGTCACCCAATTAATATTAAAGTACAGAACATTGGATTTGTCTGATTTGGACATTTTATAATTTCTTAGGGTCTTAGGGTCTTAGGGTCTTAGGGTCTTAGGGTCTTAGTTTCGGGGGTCTTAGTTTTCCGAACACCCGCGTTTTCTCACAGTGATTTCGACTCTGATGAAGCAAAATCCATCACCTTCATCATCAACATAACCAACCACACAAATGTGCACTTTGCTAAAGAACTTCTTCGCCGAAAGATTGTCGAAAAACAACTGAAACTTTCATCCGACGAACCGTGCCTTAAAGAGCGGCAAAGAACACTAAAACAAGAGGCCGTTATCACTGAGTGTATGCGAAGTTCTTTCACCAAAGGCGTCTTCAGTTCAAAGAAGGCAAGAAAGCCGGCACTCTCCAAGATCAGCCGCTGAATAAAAATGCGATAAAATCTTCGTCCAGGCGACAGAAAAAGAAGCTACCCTGTACCTCACTTCGCTGTTTTAGAAGGAACTTTGTGTCAATGTCGAGAATTTTCGACAAAATCCTACTTCAAAGTTCGTGATTCATTTTGCTGCGTTTCAGACAACAAATGCTAATTTATAGCAAAACACACCGGCGGTTTGGAATATTCATTAGCTTGGTTCTCACTGCTAGTCCTGCACAAGTTTAATTAGGTTCTTCGTAAGAGATTATCCATGATGATACCAGATCGTTGAATTCCTTCTCAGAAAGAGCAGAAGATGTTCGTTTTTTGGCCGGGTTTTGAACTGGCCTTTGAACTAGCTTTGTTTTTAGAAGTTCTCGCACTTGAAGTTTTGATATAAATAATAATACCTGGAGTTAGTTTTTCTGTTTTGTTTTTAATGTTTTCAATCATTGTTCTTCCTCGCTTGATGAAGTACTGAAGTCAGACGACGAAACTGATCTGAAATTTCACTAGATTCTGATTCTTCACTAGAATCACTGGAACTACACGGTACGCTTTCGGCCGACATTTGAAAGCAAAGCAGTGTTGAATCTGACGTCAAATTCCTATTGTGTAAGACGAGACATGATTGGTTAATCGCGCGGAATTTATAATGAGTGTTCTATTTTTAGCTCAATTTGTGCAAATGATGTCGTACAAACCTATTATAGGAGAGGAAGGCTCCTAGTAATGGGCTCCTGATATTATCTATCATCTCCAAAATACAGAATCTAAAAAAAAAATTTTCCTAAAAAGTTAGAATCAAAAAACGAATTTTGGATTTCATTTAATGCAAAAAGATGTTGACAAGCAAGCTGTTGTACTCACGCAACAGACTTTCCACAAAGATTCAGATGCGAAGAAAGTATCCAAAAATCGTAACTGCTCACTCAAAACATCCTTGATCGAATAACGATGCTAAACCACACATGGTCAAAGTGCTCGTATTTTCCGCCAACAGTAACTTTGTTTTCCTGCCTCGTTGTGTTACGAACGCTACATACTGTAAGGCTGTAAGGCGATCTACTTATGAATGCCATTCATATGTCATCAGGTATTGGATCACATATTTGTGGTGGATTATCCAAGCTTGTGTAAACAAAGGCCCCACTTGACTTGAAAACTCTTTTGCCTTTTATTTCCGAAACAAAATAGCCATGAATCAAGCGCACATTTTGAGTTCCGGGTCAAAGGGATTTTATCCGATTTAGCTGAAATTTGGAAGACACTTTGTCAGATAAATATTCTTCAAAAAGTGTCTCCGAATTTTAATATTCAATTTCCTTTGAAAGTTATAACTTGTTTTGTAAAGTGTTTTCCAGTTTTTGCAGAGCTCGAAGTTTAGGACCGTATAAAAATGCAACATGTTAATTTATCGATAAACGGAGACACCCTTTTTTTGTAAGCTATATCTCATGAGCTTATAAAGGTATTAGTCGAGGATTTGCGATAAATTGCGGCTGTATGGGACCTCGGCGATGATAGTGATGTCAAAATCTGAACTTTTTTACCTATTTCAAATATACTGTTTTTGTATCTCAGCGTTGAGAAAAGTTGTCGCAAGGTGTGTGTTACATGTGCTAGTTCAAGAAACAGGACATTAAAAAATTGTCAACTTCCCGCTTCCATTGGGCTCTCTGATGTCTCCTTATGGGAGGTGTGTCGTTTGCGGGACCGCGTTGATATATTTGGGAAGATTTTGTTTTACAGCAAAAAATGAAGTTATTATAATGAACTTTATCAAGAGACCATTATCATGTGTCAAACGTATTAGCATACATGCTAATTGGGGACATAACTACTTCTACAATAAAACTAAGTCAACTAAATAATAATAATAACAATAAGCTATATATATCAACAAGACTTGAAGCAAAAGACTTGTGACTCAGTAACACTATGTACTTACTTATAGAATGTGGTGATACGTATACCGATACAAATGGTACCATTACATGGCCAAGACACCCTTCAACAAACAATACTACTTTATCATCTTGTCGATTGACGATAGACACCAGAAATCAGAGTATAACGGTGCCGCACCATTTACAGCTAACCGTCACAGCCTTTGACGTCACAGGCATCATGCCGTACTGTAGCCATGGCAACCACCTTGAGATTTTGCTTGGTTGCCGGTTCACATCCGTTGGTGGTTTTTGTGGAGTGAGTGCATTTCCAGTTTTTTATTCAACTGAGGGCTGTCTGGGTCTTGTGTTGCATGGTGAAGTAAGACATCTACAAGCAGAATACAGTTTACGATCATTAGATGAAGGTTAGTGAATCTAATGATTGTCGAGGAAGACAATCAAAGAGCCCCTTGTAGAAAAATCACATAGCGGGCCACCCCTAGTCTGCCTCGCATCCGTCTTTAGTTCCGTCACGCAACGCTCTTGCGTGACGGAATTAAAGACGGATGCGAGGGAGACTAGGCCATCCCCTGATATCCAAGGAACCCCTTGCAGAAAAATCACATAGTGGGCCACCCCTGCTATCCAAGGAACCACTTGCAGAAAAATCACATAGCGGGCTTCCCCCTACTATCCAAGGAACCCCTTGTAGAAAAATCACATAGCGGGCCACCCCTGCTATCCAAGGAACCACTTGCAGAAAAATCACATAGCGGGCTTCCCCCTACTATCCAAGGAACCCCTTGTAGAAAAATCACATAGCGGGCCACCCCTAGTCTTCCTCGCATCCGTCTTTAGTTCCGTCACGCAACGCTCTTGCGTGACGGAATTAAAGACCGATGCAGGGGAGACTAGGCGATATCCAAGGAACCCCTTGCAGAAAAATCACATAGCGGGCTTCCCCCTACTATCCAAGGAACCCCTTGAGGAAAGATCACATAGCGGGCTTCCCCCTACTATCCAAGGAACCCCTTGTAGAAAAATCACATAGCGGGCCACCCCTAGTCTCCCTCGCATCCGACTTTAGTTCCGTCACGCAACGCTCTTGCGTGACGGAATTAAAGACGTATGCGAGGGAGACTAGGCCATCCCCTGATATCCAAGGAACCCCTTGCAGAAAAATCACATAGCGGGCTTCCCCCTACTATCCAAGGAACCCCTTGCAGAAAAATCACATAGCGGGCCTCCCCCTGCTATCCAAGGAACCCCTTGCAGAAAAATCACATAGCGGGCCACCCCTGCTATCCAAGGAACCACTTGCAGAAACATCACATAGTGGGCCACTCCTACTATCCAAGGAACCCCTTGCAGAAAAATCACATAGTGGGCCACCCCTGCTATCCAAGGAACCACTTGCAGCAAAATCACATAGTGGGCCACTCCCTGCTATCCAAGGAACCCCTTGCAGAAAAATCACATAGCGGGCCATTCCTGCTATCCAAGGAACCCCTTGCAGAAAAATCACATAGCGGGCCACTCCCTCCTATTCAAGGAACCACTTGCAGAAAAAAACACATAGCGGGCCACTCCCTACTATCCAAGGAACCCCATGCAGAAAAATGAATTGCATTAACTCAGATGTTATTTTTATTTTCTAGAAGTGGAGCACATACCAAGTAAGTTATTTGATCAAATTCATGCAGTGTATAATTATTGAATGTTGTACAACGGTACAGGTTCGAGCTAAAAGGTGTTCGAAAGAAGTAAATAATTAATCCCGAACTAATTTTCTGCAGATTACGAACTGTAAAAACTGACAATATTAAACTGTGAAAATGTTTTTGCCTTCGCTTGAATTTTTAAATAAAACGTAAAAAGTGCTTTCTCTTTTTCTTTATTGTAACTTTTGAAAGATGTTTTAAAGATTTCTAAAAAATAACTAAAAGGTATAGTGAAGAAACACATCAAGGAAATGAGTTCCCCAAACGTTGTAACAATCTAGAATGGCAGTATACCGAGCCCGGCCGAGGACTAGAAATATGGCGGGAAATATGTGCGAGACTGCACGCGCTCCTAGCGCGAAATATAAAGGAAATTAATTTATTCATAAAAAACAATTTTACAGAATATGTTGATGGGGTGTACAAACTAGAATCCGTCACTTTTGTTTCTATTACGCTAACTGTCCTAACTGAGGAGTAAGCAAGCAAGATAATTTTAAGCCAAATGATTTCTTGGAATCAGATTTACATCTATTCTTCTCGTACAATTTGACGTTCTCTGTTTGTTTGTTTGATAGGTGGATGTGGACCATCTCGTCTCGCCAACATCACACATGGCAACATTTTCTCCCCTCGATGGCCATTACCCTACCCAGACTTCGTAGATTGTGTATGGACAGTGAGAGCGCGTAAAGAACTCCATATTAAACTAATTTTCTTTGACTTTGATGTCAATGTATATGAGCCATGTGAACAAATGGACTTCCTCGAGGTACGAGCTGGTGGCAATGGTTATACCCATGCTCAGACGCTGCAGACCAAGAACACAGAATGTGGAAGAAAGGATCCTTTCGACATGATAATAAAAAGTGATACATTTTACATTACATTTCGGAGTGAGAGAAGCACTGGAGCGAGAGGATTCATGGCTGGCTTTGTTGCTTTCGAAACAGGTAAAGTACAGTCCGTATAGACCGGCACCTCTTGGGAGCGACCATCTTGCCTCACGACAAGCACGGTCGTTTTCCAGAAAGTTGAATAGTGTTTGATTATATTATCATTCTGTTTTTGTTATCAGAAGCAGCAGAACTTGAGCCTCACATACTAATAATGATGTATATCCTCATTATTGTGGCCTCAATAAAGTTCATCATTTCATTGCTATCTTCCAAGCCGAAGCCAAACTCAAACTACGAATTTCGAAAATGTGGGCTTCAACAGAGATCCTGTGAATTTGGTTACAGTTGCGGATGTCGGGAAAGTCAGATAATGCCACCAAACCAGATCGATGATTGTCCGCAACTAGAATCGTCTGATGCGCCTGGAGTTCCTAAAGAGAGCTTCTTGGATGATCTCCCTATTGTGTAGAGAGTACATATTTCTGCTACTGCCAACGCCCACTCCCACTGTTACCAAAAGTGCTTCAGACCTTTGAAGCCTGTTACCTCATGGTGACTCGGTACAGAATTTGGACGAAATAAGGCCATCTTGCAAGTCGGCTCCATTTGCCAATTCAAGAGAGGCAGTTAAATTAATTAGCAGTTTGGTTCAGTGTTGAACAGCTAATTAAAATATAACAAGTGGCCTCTCTGCATAAGCAACTACATCTGGTTGTAGACTATGTATAGAAGCGACAACTTCTTGGTTGAGAAGATTTCAAATATTGACGTGACAAGGGTGGTAATAATGATCGCCTCGTTTTAACAGTATAACATGAATGGTACAAATGAAATAAATGTTCTTGTTGTTGTCTTAGGTTCCTGTATTGTACGCCCCAAAAATTGGAAAGCAACAACGAAAGGTCGGTTAATTGGTTGGTTGGTTGGTTGGTTGGTTGGTTGGTTGGTTGGTTGGTTGGTTGGTTGGTTGGTTGGTTGGTTGGTTGGTTGGTTGGTTGGTTGGTTGGTTGGTTGGTTGGTTGGTTGGTTGGTTGGTTGGTTGGTTGGTTGGTGGTTGGTTGGTTGGTTGGTTGGTTGGTTGGTTGGTTGGTTGTTGGTTGGTTGGTTGGTTGGTTGGTTGGTTGGTTGGTTGGTTGGTTGGTTGGTTGGTTGGTTGGTTGGTTGGTGGTTGGTTGGGTTGGTTGGTTGTTGGTTGGTTGGTTGGTTGGTTGGTTGGTTGGTTGGTTGGTTGGTTGGGTTGGTTGGTTGGTTGGTTGGCTGGATGGTTGGTTGGTTGGTTGGTTGGTTGACCAACTCCAGAAAGTTCAAAACCGCGCTGGGCGCATAATTACTCGTTCTAATTATGATATCAGGTCTAGCGATATTCTCCAAAGCCTTCATTGGGATAACCTAGAAACCAGACGGGTCAATCAGAAAGTGACAACCATGTACAAAATTTTGAACTGTGAAATGCCGAATTATTTATCTGATATGTTCCAAAATGTTTCCGGTGTTGGTTTTGAAACGTGATGTCTTTAATTAGTATAAACAGAACGTAAGGATTAGATATCCCAAATTGATTGATTGATTATCAAGTTAACAAGATTAAAGTAGTAGGGCTAGGCCTACCACCCTATCTCGCTATTTCCGTTAGAAACGCCTAGAGGCACGACTCACGCAACCTCAGGCACGTTTTCCCCACTATAAAAGTAAGCGGTCCATAGAGAATATTTAGTTTTTAGTGTATACGCTACAGTGTTGGCAACTTTGGTTTTGGACCATATTCTATCTACGCTAAACTCTCAAACCGCTATCATTTGGTGCATGTGTAGACCAAAATTCGAACCGTCAAAGGTTTCCCATCAAATCGTCAAATATCGTCATATCACCGAATCGTGTTATCGTCGAATTCATCTATCGTCAATCTATCAGCTACTCATCATTGTAGAGACATTGAACATTGATCAATAAACCTTGTTACCACTCAATTCTGTCGAGTTCGAAAACTATTCTGTGCACCAAGTCTACCCTAGTGTGATCCGTTTGGAAATCGTGCTAATCAACAATTCTATAGTCCTTACGAATTACATTAAAGTTCGAATTTTGTTACATCACAAAAGAATTCGAAGAATTTGGGCAAACATCCGCATCCGGATAACGCCCGCGTCACACAACTCGTCACATGATCACGCCACGTTCCGCTTCGGAAACAGGACTCCGATACGTGCACATCGTCAATCTCTCCGTTTGACTACCACTCACGTCCGTCTATCAAGTTCTCATCGAGGAAATTGAATTACGTAAATGGCTTCCGGAATGGATATGGACAACTTAAAGAAGGCGCGCTCGCACGCCAAAGGCAACTTTACGAAAAAAGTAAACAAATTAAACGAGTTAATGGCTACCGGAAGTTACGAAAACATTGACCCTGTAAAGGAGGCCACGCTAGCCGCAAGAGAATCGTTCAAGTCATTTCAAATGGCACACGAGACATTTCATAATCAACTAACTAGCGCAGAGGAAATAGAATTATCAAACAGTTACTATAGCCTTGCCCTAGAAGCAATCGCGGACGTAGAAAAACAAGTCCAAGGTTGGGTCACGGAACTAGAATACTCGAGGCCGTTGACAAGTCTAAGTACACACATTCTGCCAGGCGACTCAGCGAGCAATTTAGGAACTCATCATTCAGTTCTCTCCTCACGCAGCAGCACTAGAAGCACCGTAAGTGCGAAGGCTAGAGCAATGGCAAAAAAGGCAGCGCTAGAAGCAAAGGCGGCGTCTCTCAAAAGCTTGCATGCACTACAAACCGAGGAACTCGAAATCCATCAGAAGAGAGCTGAGCTCGAGCTCCAAACGGAAATTTCAGCGGCAGAAGCCGAGAAAAGAGTATATGAACAGGCCGAGGCTGAGGAAACAGCAGAGTTCGCTCACCTACCTAACGTCAATTTTAGTTCCACTCCACTCGAGCGACAGACCACAGGTAACCCGGTAACCGAACCGGTACCTACTCACTCAGAGAACCAGCCCGCCTTTAGCGCCCCGCTACCGCCTAATCAGACACCCCTCTCAAGTAAGCCCAAGACAACGTTAAACCCTAGGACCACAGCATGGCACTACGAGGCGACCCCTATCAATCAGTCTAGCACTCTACAGGAAGAGCTTGTTACGAGGCTAATGGAGAACCAGGACCGCCAGAGCCACGCCCTGCAGCAACTCGTGCAGCAACAACAACAGCAAAGCGTGACTGCACTCACCCTCCCACAGCCGAGCCTACAAGTCTTCAACGGCGATCCGGTAGAGTACAGCGACTTCGTCCGCGCATTTGAGCAGCTGATCGAGATGAAAACCCAAAGCCCTAGTACGCGTCTCTACTATCTGGTCCAGTACACAACAGGTCATGTCCAGGAGTTAATGCGCAGCTGCCTGTCCATGAGAGAAGAAGAGGGCTACTTAGAGGCAAAGCGTCTTTTGAAGGAAAGATTTGGCCAGGGCTACCGAATAGCCGCTGCGCTAGTCGAGAAGCTCACAGACGGGCCGACTATCAAGTCAGAAGACGCTACCGCTTTACAGAAGTTTTCAACGCAGCTAACGAGCTGCTCAAATACCCTGCGGGAAATCGGCTTCGCAACGAAACTAGACAGTCAAGACAGTTTAAAGAGAATTGTGGACCGGCTTCCCTACAGACTGAGGCTACGTTGGCGCGAGGTGGTAGACGGCATAATCGATAGGGAGTAGCGAGATGTAACGGTGCAAGACGTTACCAAGTTCGTGGCAACAAAGGCGAGGGCCGCGAGCCACCCGGTCTTTGGTAAGGTCGACCCTCCCAGAACAACGCCACCAAACAAGCCCAATACGAGAAGTATTAGAGCCACAAACTATGGCACCCACGGAAGTGAACAGCCTACCAGCAACCAAGCAGCAGAGGCAGACAAAAGGCCCAAGCCCAAGTGTCCCCTCTGCAATAGCAGTCATTGGCTGTCGCGCTGCGACACGTTTAAGAAACAGTCTATTCAAGATAGGCTAAAGCTAGTCAGAGAGAAAAAACTCTGTATCAACTGTCTTTGTACAGGCCACTTTGTACACGCTTGTCAGAAGGACAGTTTCTGTAAGGTCGAGGGTTGCACCAAAAAACACTCTACCTTCCTCCATCCCAGACAAGCAAGCGCAAACGCTACGAGAAGCGACTCAAGCGAGCCAGTACCAAGCACAAGTACAACTTCTGAGGCAGCTACGAACGGTTTCGCGAGTATGGCTTCAAACTCATTCGCAAGTACCCTAGTAACAGGACTTGCTATCGTACCGGTGAAGGTAAAGGCTCCCGGTAAATCTAGAGTTATAGAAACGTATGCCTTTTTGGACAACGGGTCCAATACCACCTTTTGCACCGAAGAACTGATGCAGAAGCTTGGAATCAAGGGCAGAAAAACAAACCTCTCTTTGACAACAGTTCAAAGCAAAAACGCAGCAGTGGAATGCAGACTCCTGAACCTTGAAGTCTTCGACCTGAAGCAAGAACACCAAATCGACCTCCCTAACGTGTATTCTATGCACAAACTCCCGGTATCCAGCGCCGACATCGCCACACGTCAGGACATAGACCGCTGGCCACACCTTAAAGGCATCGAGCTGACGGCCATCGACGCTGATGTCGGGCTGTTGATCGGTTGTGATGTCCCCGAAGCCCTACAGCCGCAAGACATCAGAATTAGTCAAAACGGAGGTCCATACGCTACGCGCACCCTGCTGGGGTAGACAGTAAACGGCCCTCTTGGCAAACGCGGCAACAACACACCAACCGCTAACCACATACGCGCAGATGCCGAATTGAGTCACCAGTTCGAGCGGTTCTGCAACTTCGAATTCAACGACTCGGAACAAGACGGGCAAGCCGCGATGTCCAGAAACGACGAGAAGGCATTGAGAGCAATGGAGGAGACAATTCAATTGAAAGCCTCACATTACGAGATGGCTCTCCCATGGAAGAATTCGCCGCCCTACCTGGAAAACAACAGAACCATGGCCGAGCATCGCCTCAACCTGCTCAAGAGGAGGTTACAGAAGGATGAGTCTACCTTTCAAAGGTACAAGGCATTTATCGACGATCTTATCTCGAAGGGACATGCAAGAAAAATCCCTTCATCTGAAGAACACAGCTCCCCCGTCTGGTATCTACCTCATCACCCTGTATACCACCCACAGAAGCCAAACAAGGTTAGAGTTGTTTTCGATTGCTCTGCGAAGTGGCGAGGAACGTCCCTTAACGACCAGTTGTTGCAGGGGCCGGACCTAACCAACTCTCTCGTTGGCGTCCTGACGCGCTTTAGGCAAGAGCCCGTGGCCCTGATGGCAGATATCGAAGCCATGTTCTACCAAGTTAAAGTTAGGCCGAGCGATCGCAACTGCTTACGATTCCTGTGGTGGCCTAGTGGAGACTTCAGCCGTACTCCAGAAGAGTACCAAATGTGCGTACATTTGTTTGGAGGCACTTCATCGCCAAGCTGCGCAAACTTCGCCCTCAGAAAAACAGCCACGGATAACGAAAAGGACTTCGATCCGACCACAGTAAATACCGTCTTGTCCAACTTCTACGTAGACGACTGTCTAAAATCAGTAACAACGACCGCAAAGGCAATACGCCTTACTTCACAACTCCGACAACTGCTCGCCCGAGGTGGTTTCCGTTTAACCAAGTGGCTCTCGAACAACAAGGCTGTACTGCAATCCGTACCGGAATCAGAAAGAGCAGCGACAGTAAAAAATCTCGACTTCGACGAAAATCTCACAGAGAGAGCACTCGGCGTCCAATGGAACGTACAAGCTGATACGTTCAACTTCAAGATCACTAACAAAAATAAGCCCTCTACGCGAAGAGGCATTCTATCTATCGTTAGTTCTGTTTACGACCCGTTAGGCTTCGTTAGCCCAGTCGTTCTAACTGCAAAAATGATCCTGCAAGAGTTGTGCCGCAAGAAGTTGAAATGGGATGACATAATCCCCGAGAAAGAGTTGCGCGATTGGGAAACTTGGCTGAAGGACCTCCCGAAGCTCGAGCAGTTCGCAATCAAACGATGTTTTAAACCACAATACCTAACAGCCATCAAATCCTGTGAGCTCCATCACTTCTCTGACGCCTCAGAGCTCGGTTACGGAGCAGCGTCCTATCTTCGCCTGGTGACCGAAACCGGACAAGTACACTGCGCACTGGTAATGGCTAAGTCACGATTGACACCCTAGAAGCGCGTGACTATTCCCAGGTTGGAGTTAACGGCCGCAGTCCTGGCAACCAGGCTCGACAGGATGATTAGAAAGGAAATCGCTTATCCTATTGACAAGTCGACGTTCTGGACAGACAGCACGTGCGTCCTGCGCTACATAAGGAACCAGGAGAAGCGATTTCAAGTGTTCGTAGCTAACCGCGTTACGAAAATACTCAGCCAGTCAGAAGAAACGCAGTGGCGTTACGTCGACACAGCATCTAACCCCGCCGACGAAGCATCTAGAGGTATGACAGTCGACGTTCTTTTACAAAACCTACGTTGGACAAATGGTCCAGAATTCCTTCACCAGACAGAGGACGCATGGCCGCAACAGCCAGCCGACTTTGGTCTGATTGCAGACAACGATCCAGAGGTAAAGAGAGAAATAACTGTCTGCGCCACCGAAGCAAAACCAGATCCAGTGACAGAAATAATCGAGCGTTTCTCGTCATGGAACCGCCTAAAGAGAATAGCTGCATGGATATTGCGCTATAAGTCTAAACTCCAGCAAGCCACAGCTAGGCGTAAGGCAAACGACCACGTCAAGTTCCAGGCAGTTAGCGAAATCCACCCAATAGAAGTAGTCGAGCTACAGAATGCAGAGTCAGCACTTCTAAGACATGTACAGAAACGTTGCTTTAGCGAAGAGCTTCTAATTCTGAAACCAGTCAATCCCCTCTGCGATTTGCGCAAGAAAATCGCCGTTCAGAAAGGTAGCAACATCTACAAGCTCAACCCGATATTGATGGACGGCCTCATACGGGTAGGAGGTCGTCTCCATCGAGCACCAATCGACGACGAGACGAGACACCCCATTGTGCTGCCGAAGAAGCATCACATCGTAGAGCTGATCACCAGGTATTATCACCACCTGTCTGGCCACTCGGGCCTAGAGCATACTCTCTCGCTGATGAGAGAGAGGTTCTGGGTAATCAACGCACGTTCTACAGTAAGGAGCACTCTAAACACATGCTTCAGTTGCAGAAGACGGCAGGCACCTGCAGCACGTCAGAAAATGGCTAGCCTGCCTGCAGATCGCATAACACCTTCGAAACCGCCATTCACTTACGTAGGAGTAGACTGTTTCGGGCCGTTCGAAGTACGACGCGGACGGACCCACGTTAAGAGGTACGGCGTTTTGTTTACATGCTTAACATTACGCGCCGTTCACATAGAAGTCGCAAGCACCTTGGATACAGAATCCTTCATCAACGCCATGCGACGGTTCACCGCCAGGAGAGGACTGCCAATCGAAATGCGCTCAGACAACGGAGGCAACTTCGTTAAGGGCGAAAGAGAGCTCAGAGAAGCAATAAGGGATTGGAATCAAGCGCAGATCCACGACTACCTCCTGCAGCGCAACATCAAGTGGACATTCAACCCACCAGCCGGCTCCCACCACGGCGGAGTATGGGAGCGCTGTATCCGTACAGTAAGGAAAGTCATGAAGGCAGTCGTCAGGGAGCAAACGTTGGACGACGAAGGTCTCAACACTCTGATGTGCGAGGCCGAATCAATCATAAACAGTCGACCGCTCACAAAACTATCAGACGATCCTCGAGATATGGAGCCTCTGACATCCAACCATCTACTGCTGCTACACACAGGACCTACAACCCCACCCGGGACATTCAGCAAGCACGATAACTACACTCGACGGCGATGGCGACAAGTACAGTACCTGGCCGACGTCTTCTGGAAACGATGGATCCGCGAATATCTCCCGTCACTTCAGGAACGGCAGAAATGGAACAAGGAGTACAGAAACTTCCAAGTCAACGACATCGTGTTAGTACTAGACGAAAACTCCCCACGCTGCTCATGGCCGCTAGGACGCATCCTGGAGGTTTACAATAATCGCAGGGACGGTCTTGTGCGCTCTGTCAAGCTGAAGACTAGAACAACCATTCTAGTGCGACCCATCGACAAGATAGTCCTCCTCGAGGCTGCAACTGTGTCAACCAACGATAAGTAGATAACATATTATATGGACACTGAACATTCTAAGTATTATGAACACTTTATTAGTAGATGTTAGCATTAGTTAGGTAAGTCAGTCATCGCGTTTCAAACCCCCTCAAAGTTTTTATGTAAATGCTACACTCGGTAACGCATTTAAGGGGCCGGAATGTTGGTTTTGAAACGTGATGTCTTTAATTAGTATAAACAGAACGTAAGGATTAGATATCCCAAATTGATTGATTGATTATCAAGTTAACAAGATTAAAGTAGTAGGGCTAGGCCTACCACCCTATTTCGCTATTTCCGTTAGAAACGCCTAGAGGCACGACTCACGCAACCTCAGGCACGTTTTCCCCACTATAAAAGTAAGCGGTCCATAGAGAATATTTAGTTTTTAGTGTATACGCTACAGTGTTGGCAACTTTGGTTTTGGACCATATTCTATCTACGCTAAACTCTCAAACCGCTATCATTTGGTGCATGTGTAGACCAAAATTCGAACCGTCAAAGGTTTCCCATCAAATCGTCAAATATCGTCATATCACCCGAATCGTGTTATCGTCGAATTCATCTATCGTCAATCTATCAGCTACTCATCATTGTAGAGACATTGAACATTGATCAATAAACCTTGTTACCACTCAATTCTGTCGAGTTCGAAAACTATTCTGTGCACCAAGTCTACCCTAGTGTGATCCGTTTGGAAATCGTGCTAATCAACAATTCTATAGTCCTTACGAATTACATTAAAGTTCGAATTTTGTTACATCACAAAAGAATTCGAAGAATTTGGGCAAACATCCGCATCCGGATAACGCCCGCGTCACACAACTCGTCACATGATCACGCCACGTTCCGCTTCGGAAACAGGACTCCGATACGTGCACATCGTCAATCTCTCCGTTTGACTACACTCACACGTCCGTCTATCAAGTTCTCATCGAGGAAATTGAATTACGTAAATGGCTTCCGGAATGGATATGGACAACTTAAAGAAGGCGCGCTCGCACGCCAAAGGCAACTTTACGAAAAAAGTAAACAAATTAAAAGAGTTAATGGCTACCGGAAGTTACGAAAACATTGACCCTGTAAAGGAGGCCACGCTAGCCGCAAGAGAATCGTTCAAGTCATTTCAAATGGCACACGAGACATTTCATAATCAACTAACTAGCGCAGAGGAAATAGAATTATCAAACAGTTACTATAGCCTTGCCCTAGAAGCAATCGCGGACGTAGAAAAACAAGTCCAAGGTTGGGTCACGGAACTAGAATACTCGAGGCCGTTGACAAGTCTAAGTACACACATTCTGCCAGGCGACTCAGCGAGCAATTTAGGAACTCATCATTCAGTTCTCTCCTCACGCAGCAGCACTAGAAGCACCGTAAGTGCGAAGGCTAGAGCAATGGCAAAAAAGGCAGCGCTAGAAGCAAAGGCGGCGTCTCTCAAAAGCTTGCATGCACTACAAACCGAGGAACTCGAAATCCATCAGAAGAGAGCTGAGCTCGAGCTCCAAACGGAAATTTCAGCGGCAGAAGCCGAGAAAAGAGTATATGAACAGGCCGAGGCTGAGGAAACAGCAGAGTTCGCTCACCTACCTAACGTCAATTTTAGTTCCACTCCACTCGAGCGACAGACCACAGGTAACCCGGTAACCGAACCGGTACCTACTCACTCAGAGAACCAGCCCGCCTTTAGCGCCCCGCTACCGCCTAATCAGACACCCCTCTCAAGTAAGCCCAAGACAACGTTAAACCCTAGGACCACAGCATGGCACTACGAGGCGACCCCTATCAATCAGTCTAGCACTCTACAGGAAGAGCTTGTTACGAGGCTAATGGAGAACCAGGACCGCCAGAGCCACGCCCTGCAGCAACTCGTGCAGCAACAACAGCAAAGCGTGACTGCACTCACCCTCCCACAGCCGAGCCTACAAGTCTTCAACGGCGATCCGGTAGAGTACAGCGACTTCGTCCGCGCATTTGAGCAGCTGATCGAGATGAAAACCCAAAGCCCTAGTACGCGTCTCTACTATCTGGTCCAGTACACAACAGGTCATGTCCAGGAGTTAATGCGCAGCTGCCTGTCCATGAGAGAAGAAGAGGGCTACTTAGAGGCAAAGCGTCTTTTGAAGGAAAGATTTGGCCAGGGCTACCGAATAGCCGCTGCGCTAGTCGAGAAGCTCACAGACGGGCCGACTATCAAGTCAGAAGACGCTACCGCTTTACAGAAGTTTTCAACGCAGCTAACGAGCTGCTCAAATACCCTGCGGGAAATCGGCTTCGCAACGAAACTAGACAGTCAAGACAGTTTAAAGAGAATTGTGGACCGGCTTCCCTACAGACTGAGGCTACGTTGGCGCGAGGTGGTAGACGGCATAATCGATAGGGAGTAGCGAGATGTAACGGTGCAAGACGTTACCAAGTTCGTGGCAACAAAGGCGAGGGCCGCGAGCCACCCGGTCTTTGGTAAGGTCGACCCTCCCAGAACAACGCCACCAAACAAGCCCAATACGAGAAGTATTAGAGCCACAAACTATGGCACCCACGGAAGTGAACAGCCTACCAGCAACCAAGCAGCAGAGGCAGACAAAAGGCCCAAGCCCAAGTGTCCCCTCTGCAATAGCAGTCATTGGCTGTCGCGCTGCGACACGTTTAAGAAACAGTCTATTCAAGATAGGCTAAAGCTAGTCAGAGAGAAAAAAACTCTGTATCAACTGTCTTTGTACAGGCCACTTTGTACACGCTTGTCAGAAGGACAGTTTCTGTAAGGTCGAGGGTTGCACCAAAAAACACTCTACCTTCCTCCATCCCAGACAAGCAAGCGCAAACGCTACGAGAAGCGACTCAAGCGAGCCAGTACCAAGCACAAGTACAACTTCTGAGGCAGCTACGAACGGTTTCGCGAGTATGGCTTCAAACTCATTCGCAAGTACCCTAGTAACAGGACTTGCTATCGTACCGGTGAAGGTAAAGGCTCCCGGTAAATCTAGAGTTATAGAAACGTATGCCTTTTTGGACAACGGGTCCAATACCACCTTTTGCACCGAAGAACTGATGCAGAAGCTTGGAATCAAGGGCAGAAAAACAAACCTCTCTTTGACAACAGTTCAAAGCAAAAACGCAGCAGTGGAATGCAGACTCCTGAACCTTGAAGTCTTCGACCTGAAGCAAGAACACCAAATCGACCTCCCTAACGTGTATTCTATGCACAAACTCCCGGTATCCAGCGCCGACATCGCCACACGTCAGGACATAGACCGCTGGCCACACCTTAAAGGCATCGAGCTGACGGCCATCGACGCTGATGTCGGGCTGTTGATCGGTTGTGATGTCCCCGAAGCCCTACAGCCGCAAGACATCAGAATTAGTCAAAACGGAGGTCCATACGCTACGCGCACCCTGCTGGGGTAGACAGTAAACGGCCCTCTTGGCAAACGCGGCAACAACACACCAACCGCTAACCACATACGCGCAGATGCCGAATTGAGTCACCAGTTCGAGCGGTTCTGCAACTTCGAATTCAACGACTCGGAACAAGACGGGCAAGCCGCGATGTCCAGAAACGACGAGAAGGCATTGAGAGCAATGGAGGAGACAATTCAATTGAAAGCCTCACATTACGAGATGGCTCTCCCATGGAAGAATTCGCCGCCCTACCTGGAAAACAACAGAACCATGGCCGAGCATCGCCTCAACCTGCTCAAGAGGAGGTTACAGAAGGATGAGTCTACCTTTCAAAGGTACAAGGCATTTATCGACGATCTTATCTCGAAGGGACATGCAAGAAAAATCCCTTCATCTGAAGAACACAGCTCCCCCGTCTGGTATCTACCTCATCACCCTGTATACCACCCACAGAAGCCAAACAAGGTTAGAGTTGTTTTCGATTGCTCTGCGAAGTGGCGAGGAACGTCCCTTAACGACCAGTTGTTGCAGGGGCCGGACCTAACCAACTCTCTCGTTGGCGTCCTGACGCGCTTTAGGCAAGAGCCCGTGGCCCTGATGGCAGATATCGAAGCCATGTTCTACCAAGTTAAAGTTAGGCCGAGCGATCGCAACTGCTTACGATTCCTGTGGTGGCCTAGTGGAGACTTCAGCCGTACTCCAGAAGAGTACCAAATGTGCGTACATTTGTTTGGAGGCACTTCATCGCCAAGCTGCGCAAACTTCGCCCTCAGAAAAACAGCCACGGATAACGAAAAGGACTTCGATCCGACCACAGTAAATACCGTCTTGTCCAACTTCTACGTAGACGACTGTCTAAAATCAGTAACAACGACCGCAAAGGCAATACGCCTTACTTCACAACTCCGACAACTGCTCGCCCGAGGTGGTTTCCGTTTAACCAAGTGGCTCTCGAACAACAAGGCTGTACTGCAATCCGTACCGGAATCAGAAAGAGCAGCGACAGTAAAAAATCTCGACTTCGACGAAAATCTCACAGAGAGAGCACTCGGCGTCCAATGGAACGTACAAGCTGATACGTTCAACTTCAAGATCACTAACAAAAATAAGCCCTCTACGCGAAGAGGCATTCTATCTATCGTTAGTTCTGTTTACGACCCGTTAGGCTTCGTTAGCCCAGTCGTTCTAACTGCAAAAATGATCCTGCAAGAGTTGTGCCGCAAGAAGTTGAAATGGGATGACATAATCCCCGAGAAAGAGTTGCGCGATTGGGAAACTTGGCTGAAGGACCTCCCGAAGCTCGAGCAGTTCGCAATCAAACGATGTTTTAAACCACAATACCTAACAGCCATCAAATCCTGTGAGCTCCATCACTTCTCTGACGCCTCAGAGCTCGGTTACGGAGCAGCGTCCTATCTTCGCCTGGTGACCGAAACCGGACAAGTACACTGCGCACTGGTAATGGCTAAGTCACGATTGACACCCTAGAAGCGCGTGACTATTCCCAGGTTGGAGTTAACGGCCGCAGTCCTGGCAACCAGGCTCGACAGGATGATTAGAAAGGAAATCGCTTATCCTATTGACAAGTCGACGTTCTGGACAGACAGCACGTGCGTCCTGCGCTACATAAGGAACCAGGAGAAGCGATTTCAAGTGTTCGTAGCTAACCGCGTTACGAAAATACTCAGCCAGTCAGAAGAAACGCAGTGGCGTTACGTCGACACAGCATCTAACCCCGCCGACGAAGCATCTAGAGGTATGACAGTCGACGTTCTTTTACAAAACCTACGTTGGACAAATGGTCCAGAATTCCTTCACCAGACAGAGGACGCATGGCCGCAACAGCCAGCCGACTTTGGTCTGATTGCAGACAACGATCCAGAGGTAAAGAGAGAAATAACTGTCTGCGCCACCGAAGCAAAACCAGATCCAGTGACAGAAATAATCGAGCGTTTCTCGTCATGGAACCGCCTAAAGAGAATAGCTGCATGGATATTGCGCTATAAGTCTAAACTCCAGCAAGCCACAGCTAGGCGTAAGGCAAACGACCACGTCAAGTTCCAGGCAGTTAGCGAAATCCACCCAATAGAAGTAGTCGAGCTACAGAATGCAGAGTCAGCACTTCTAAGACATGTACAGAAACGTTGCTTTAGCGAAGAGCTTCTAATTCTGAAACCAGTCAATCCCCTCTGCGATTTGCGCAAGAAAATCGCCGTTCAGAAAGGTAGCAACATCTACAAGCTCAACCCGATATTGATGGACGGCCTCATACGGGTAGGAGGTCGTCTCCATCGAGCACCAATCGACGACGAGACGAGACACCCCATTGTGCTGCCGAAGAAGCATCACATCGTAGAGCTGATCACCAGGTATTATCACCACCTGTCTGGCCACTCGGGCCTAGAGCATACTCTCTCGCTGATGAGAGAGAGGTTCTGGGTAATCAACGCACGTTCTACAGTAAGGAGCACTCTAAACACATGCTTCAGTTGCAGAAGACGGCAGGCACCTGCAGCACGTCAGAAAATGGCTAGCCTGCCTGCAGATCGCATAACACCTTCGAAACCGCCATTCACTTACGTAGGAGTAGACTGTTTCGGGCCGTTCGAAGTACGACGCGGACGGACCCACGTTAAGAGGTACGGCGTTTTGTTTACATGCTTAACATTACGCGCCGTTCACATAGAAGTCGCAAGCACCTTGGATACAGAATCCTTCATCAACGCCATGCGACGGTTCACCGCCAGGAGAGGACTGCCAATCGAAATGCGCTCAGACAACGGAGGCAACTTCGTTAAGGGCGAAAGAGAGCTCAGAGAAGCAATAAGGGATTGGAATCAAGCGCAGATCCACGACTACCTCCTGCAGCGCAACATCAAGTGGACATTCAACCCACCAGCCGGCTCCCACCACGGCGGAGTATGGGAGCGCTGTATCCGTACAGTAAGGAAAGTCATGAAGGCAGTCGTCAGGGAGCAAACGTTGGACGACGAAGGTCTCAACACTCTGATGTGCGAGGCCGAATCAATCATAAACAGTCGACCGCTCACAAAACTATCAGACGATCCTCGAGATATGGAGCCTCTGACATCCAACCATCTACTGCTGCTACACACAGGACCTACAACCCCACCCGGGACATTCAGCAAGCACGATAACTACACTCGACGGCGATGGCGACAAGTACAGTACCTGGCCGACGTCTTCTGGAAACGATGGATCCGCGAATATCTCCCGTCACTTCAGGAACGGCAGAAATGGAACAAGGAGTACAGAAACTTCCAAGTCAACGACATCGTGTTAGTACTAGACGAAAACTCCCCACGCTGCTCATGGCCGCTAGGACGCATCCTGGAGGTTTACAATAATCGCAGGGACGGTCTTGTGCGCTCTGTCAAGCTGAAGACTAGAACAACCATTCTAGTGCGACCCATCGACAAGATAGTCCTCCTCGAGGCTGCAACTGTGTCAACCAACGATAAGTAGATAACATATTATATGGACACTGAACATTCTAAGTATTATGAACACTTTATTAGTAGATGTTAGCATTAGTTAGGTAAGTCAGTCATCGCGTTTCAAACCCCCTCAAAGTTTTTATGTAAATGCTACACTCGGTAACGCATTTAAGGGGCCGGAATGTTGGTTTTGAAACGTGATGTCTTTAATTAGTATAAACAGAACGTAAGGATTAGATATCCCAAATTGATTGATTGATTATCAAGTTAACAAGATTAAAGTAGTAGGGCTAGGCCTACCACCCTATTTCGCTATTTCCGTTAGAAACGCCTAGAGGCACGACTCACGCAACCTCAGGCACGTTTTCCCCACTATAAAAGTAAGCGGTCCATAGAGAATATTTAGTTTTTAGTGTATACGCTACAGTGTTGGCAACTTTGGTTTTGGACCATATTCTATCTACGCTAAACTCTCAAACCGCTATCATTTGGTGCATGTGTAGACCAAAATTCGAACCGTCAAAGGTTTCCCATCAAATCGTCAAATATCGTCATATCACCGAATCGTGTTATCGTCGAATTCATCTATCGTCAATCTATCAGCTACTCATCATTGTAGAGACATTGAACATTGATCAATAAACCTTGTTACCACTCAATTCTGTCGAGTTCGAAAACTATTCTGTGCACCAAGTCTACCCTAGTGTGATCCGTTTGGAAATCGTGCTAATCAACAATTCTATAGTCCTTACGAATTACATCCGGCAGTCACGAATATAATCTCCGTGGATGTCACTCCAACCTGATACTCCCCCAACCGAAAACAATTTTTTTTAAACAAAGTTTCTGTTACAGTGGAGCAGTTGCCTGGAATTCTCTGCCACTAAATAAGCGAGAATCCCCTAGCCCTGCTAGTTTTAAAAGTTGTTTATAGAATAATTACTATTCATTATATATTTAATTAATATTACAATGTAACACGGCTCTCAGGAAGAGCATTTATTTTAATGATGTGACACCGTGTAGAAATAACGTTTTATTATTATATTATTATTATTATGGTTGGTTGGTTGGTTGGTTGGTTGGTTGGTTGATTGGTTGGTTGGTTAGTTGGATGGTTGGCTGGATGGATGATTGGTTGGTTGGTTGGTTGGTTGGTTGGTTGGTTGGTTGTTTTATTGGTTGGTTGGTTGGTTGGTTGGTTGGTGGGTTGATTGGCTGGATGGTTGGTTGGTTGGTTGGTTGGTTGGTTGGTTGGTTGGTTGGTTGGTTGGTTGGTTGGTTGGTTGGTTGGTTGGTTGGTTGGTTGGTTGGTTGGTTGGTTGGTTGGTTGGTTGGTTGGTTGGTTGGTTGGTTGGTTGGTGGGTGGTTGGTTGGCTGGATGGTTGTTTTATTGGTTGGTTGGTTGTGTAACGATGAATGGTTCAAATGAAATAAATGTTCTTGTTGTTGCCAGCTCTTTTAAAACACACGTTCTGCAGTTCCATGCAAAAACGGGACTTTTTGTAATCGTAATAATACCCAATCCTGCTATGTGCAATGATTATTCTCACCGGCTGTTTTCAGTGAAGTCATTTTTTATGGCCGTATTGAATTGAGAAGCTATGAGGAGACAAATTATGAATAATTTAAAAACAGGTGTAGGCCCGCAATGAAATGAGTATGCGGTATGGTTGAGCTGGACCAGAGACAGGAGGTTGACCACCAGGGATTTGATAATTAAGGCCGCCCTCCAGGGGGAGGGTAAGGTTGGCCTATTAGGGATGGATAGGGCTGCCCTCCAGGGAGAGGGTAAGGTTGGTCTGTCTGTCTGTCTGTCTGTCTGTCTGTCTGTCTGTCTGGCTGGCTGTCTGTCTGTCTGGCTGGCTGTCTGTCTGTCTGGCTGTCTGTCTGTCTGGCTGTCTGTCTGTCTGGCTGGCTGTCTGGCTGTCTGGCTGGCTGGCTGTCTGGCTGGCTGGCTGTCTGGCTGGCTGGCTGGCTGGCTGGCTGGCTGGCTGGCTGGCTGTCTGGCTGGCTGGCTGGCTGGCTGGCTGGCTGTCTGGCTGTCTGGCTGTCTGGCTGTCTGGCTGGCTGGCTGTCTGGCTGGCTGGTTGTTGTGGCTGGCTGGTTGTCTGGCTGGCTGGTTGGCTGGTTGGCTGGTTGGCTGGTTGGCTGGTTGGCTGGTTGGCTGGTTGGCTGGTTGGCTGGTTGGCTGGTTGGCTGGTTGGCTGGTTGGCTGGTTGGCTGGTTGGCTGGTTGGCTGGTTGGCTGGTTGGCTGGTTGGCTGGTTGGCTGGTTGGCTGGTTGGCTGGTTGGCTGGTTGGCTGGTTGGCTGGTTGGCTGGTTGGCTGGTTGGCTGGTTGGCTGGTTGGCTGGTTGGCTGGTTGGCTGGTTGGCTGGTTGGCTGGTTGGCTGGTTGGCTGGTTGGCTGGTTGGCTGGTTGGCTGGTTGGCTGGTTGGCTGGTTGGCTGGTTGGCTGGTTGGCTGGTTGGCTGGTTGGCTGGTTGGCTGGTTGGCTGGTTGGCTGGTTGGCTGGTTGGCTGGTTGGCTGGTGGCTGGTTGGCTGGTTGGCTGGTTGGCTGGTTGGCTGGTTGGCTGGTTGGCTGGTTGGCTGGTTGGCTGGTTGGCTGGTTGGGTTGGTTGGCTGGTTGGCTGGTTGGCTTGGCTGGTTGGCTGGTTGGCTGGTTGGCTGGTTGGCTGGTTGGCTGGTTGGCTGGTTGGCTGGTTGGCTGGTTGGCTGGTTGGCTGGTTGGCTGGTTGGCTGGTTGGCTGGTTGGCTGGTTGGCTGGTTGGCTGGTTGGCTGGTTGGCTGGTTGGCTGGTTGGCTGGTTGGCTGGTTGGCTGGTTGGCTGGTTGGCTGGTTGGCTGGTTGGCTGGTTGGCTGGTTGGCTGGTTGGCTGGTTGGCTGGTTGGCTGGTTGGCTGGTTGGCTGGTTGGCTGGTTGGCTGGTTGGCTGGTTGGCTGGTTGGCTGGTTGGCTGGTTGGCTGGTTGGCTGGTTGGCTGGTTGGCTGGTTGGCTGGTTGGCTGGTTGGCTGGTTGGCTGGTTGGCTGGTTGGCTGGTTGGCTGGTTGGCTGGTTGGCTGGTTGGCTGGTTGGCTGGTTGGCTGGTTGGCTGGTTGGCTGGTTGGTGGTTGGCTGGTTGGCTGGTTGGCTGGTTGGCTGGTTGGCTGGTTGGCTGGTTGGCTGGTTGGCTGGTTGGCTGGTTGCTGGTTGGCTGTTGGCTGGGCTGGTTGGCTGGTTGGCTGGTTGGCTGGTTGGCTGGTTGGCTGGTTGGCTGGTTGGCTGGTTGGCTGGTTGGCTGGTTGGCTGGTTGGCTGGTTGGCTGGTTGGCTGGTTGGCTGGTTGGCTGGTTGGCTGGTTGGCTGGTTGGCTGGTTGGCTGGTTGGCTGGTTGGCTGGTTGGCTGGTTGGCTGGTTGGCTGGTTGGCTGGTTGGCTGGTTGGCTGGTTGGCTGGTTGGCTGGTTGGCTGGTTGGCTGGTTGGCTGGTTGGCTGGTTGGCTGGTTGGCTGGTTGGCTGGTTGGCTGGTTGGCTGGTTGGCTGGTTGGCTGGTTGGCTGGTTGGCTGGTTGGCTGGTTGGCTGGTTGGCTGGTTGGCTGGTTGGCTGGTTGGCTGGTTGGCTGGTTGGCTGGTTGGCTGGTTGGCTGGCTGGTTGGCTGGTTGGCTGGTTGGCTGGTTGGCTGGTTGGCTGGTTGGCTGGTTGGCTGGTTGGCTGGTTGGCTGGTTGGCTGGTTGGCTGGTTGGCTGGTTGGCTGGTTGGCTGGTTGGCTGGTTGGCTGGGCTGGCTGGTTGGCTGGTTGGCTGGTTGGCTGGTTGGCTGGTTGGCTGGTTGGCTGGTTGGCTGGTTGGCTGGTTGGCTGGTTGGCTGGTTGGCTGGTTGGCTGGTTGGCTGGTTGGCTGGTTGGCTGGTTGGCTGGTTGGCTGGTTGGCTGGTTGGCTGGTTGGCTGGTTGGCTGGTTGGCTGGTTGGCTGGTTGGCTGGTTGGCTGGTTGGTTGGTTGGTTGGTTGGTTGGTTGGTTGGTAGAGGCTGAGCCGATGATATGGCGCCCTTGTGATCAAAGATAAAATAAAACATTATATTGATTCCATTGTCGTTAAAACCTTCAAAGTGAGTGCCCTTTGACAGTATAAACCGCGGCGCTGACATGAGAAGACCACGCGACAAAGCCAAAGAAACTACGTACAGAGACAGAACTGACATGCCGATAAATAATCAATAGAAATGAAAGTAAATATCGCTAGCCCAAAAAATAATGATATAAATTCTTGAAATAAACGATAAATTAGCGGAATGTCGTTCTGCTTCTCGTGAAATAAAAGCCAGGCAGAGACAAAAACTGCCATTTGTCAAGACACGGTTTAGTACATGTTTCATCGTGTAAAACGTTCCTGTAACTCAAGACGTGGTTCATTGGTGTATGAGATGAGTGTTTGACATGATCAGGGTTATTGATGTTTCTGGTTGGCTGGCTGGCTGTCATATGATTTACATCAGTTTAATGATGCACGTCATAAACTAGAAATGCAAAATGGTGAACTATAACAAGCCGATTTGTCTGTACTTTAATGACAGTATCGAGGGCTGCAAAAAACAGTATTTCAGTCGATGGTTTGCCGATAATCGGACGCCGTTATACCTGTACAATGTTCTATTGTGGTTCATCAGCTGTCTCGCCACAGTCTTGTCGTTGTTTACGTTGATCGTCGAAGCTTCTGTTTATCTAGGAATCGCTCTAGAAGTCATTACATTATCGCTGTCCTTTGCCGGTGCTGTGTGTGGAGTAATAACATTGCTTACAAGTTCAATATTGTACTTTGCTTTAAAGCGAAGCAATGTCAGTTTACTACATGCTTGTAAGACAGTGTTTGCATTCTCTACTATTGTGGAAGTGGCAGTGTTCATGTTTGGTGTGTGGACTGTAGGAGTTCGATACACGTCGCTATCTCGTGATATCGTCGACTGGGATGTATTTATTCGTTACTATCAAGAACCCTACATCAGAGACGACCTCGATGCGATACAAAGAGGACTTAAATGCTGTGGGTTTGAGAGCTACAAGGACTGGGATTTAAACCCTTACTATTCGTGTAACTCCAGTGGATATTCGCGATGTAGTGTGCCGTTCTCTTGTTGTAAACGTCAACACATTGACTCAGAATGTGTGCTTGGTATACGGGACCCCAGTAACACCGACAGACAGTTAAGTGAGTTTATCTACATGGAGGGATGTTTACAAACTACCAAAGACTGGTACAAATACACAGTCATTTTAATCAGCTATTTGTCCATCTATCAAGCTGTATTAAAGTGGCTTCTGATTGTTTTAATAGAATCTTTTAATAGCGAACCTAACGACAGTGAACAGCCAGTAAACTGCAAAGTAAAAGCGAAACACATCGATGGTCAAATATTTTGTCAAGCTGTGATCGGGGGATTCCCCTTAACGATTAGAATAGCGCTCCGCTCAGATACTATAAATAGATTGCATAAATAGACCTTATATTCACGCGTGCTGATTTTCGAGATCAGAATACTAGGATCTTTCACATAAAAATAACCACTGCCATCTCATAAAGCAATTATTCATCAATATTTTTGGAAAATTTCAATAGTATTGGATAAAATCCCGAGAAGATATTGTACATGACATTTTTAGAATTTAGTATGGGATTTTGCCGTCATGCGTACACAGCCTCGTTCTGATGTACATCAATTTTCCAAATTAATTTCAAGGATTAACACGTTCTATAATATATTTATATAAGATAATTGCCCTATACCACTATGACGTCAAATCAAAACAATCTATTCATATCAAACTTATGTCCTACATCATTGAACATTTGCTCCTTTTGGGACACAGTATCACGCGGATAACGTTTTTGAATGCGCTTGTGCAAGATGAAATTATTGAATTGCAAATGTGCTTTGTTTACTATTGATCTTGTGTGTAAATATTAGAAATTGCCTTCAAAAACGTCCTTTCCGAGCCATAATTTCTTTGTCTATGTAGCTTCTACATACAGACCGGGATAAAGAGCATCAATATGATGTTCACGATTACCAAACAAAGAGTTTTAGATTTCATTTTGCCACCTCTTAATTATATCCAATATACATGTATTTTATATCAAAACGCGCGTATCATTACAGAGCATTTGAATCTGGCGGTAGGTTTTTGATTGACACAATTCCCAAATAATTCAAAGGGTTTTTGTGTGTAGCGTATCTAACGCTCTTCCATATCTCTTCAGAGATTTCAGTTCTATCGACTTTGAAGAAACGGAAAATGCCACCTTCAAATCTATTTATTTTTGCTTGAATTGCCAGCTTATTCATTCCTTACATATTCGTCTTTTATATTCCGTTGGTAGGTTTTTGATTGACACAATTCCCAAGGATTTCTGAGGGTTTTAGTGCGTAGCGTATGTCACGCTCTCCTATATCTCTTCAGAAATTTCAGTTCTATCGACTTTGAAGAAACGGAAAATGTCACCTTCAAATCTAGTTATTTTTGCTTGAATTGCCAGCTTATTCATTCCTTACATATTCGTCTTTTATATTCCGTTGGTAGGTTTTTGATTTGTATTTTAACAATGCAGTAAAAAGCAAAAATGTACCAAAATCATGCTGTTTTTCGCCTAAACAAGACTCGCCTCATCTGCATATGTGAAACAATGACCTTTTGTATAACATAAGTTTGATATGTTTAAACGCTAAGGATCATGGTCGCTAGAGGGGGACAAAACAGCAACAACACAAAGGATTTCTCAAATAAATGTATTTTACAGACGGTCTGAAAGCGATAAAGGTCACCAAACACAGTAAATATTGTGGGAAAAGTATCGATGAATATAATATCTGGAAACTAGGCAATTTGAAATCAAGCGAACCTCAGCAGAGCAGATTTAGTTCAAATTTCTATTCTTCTTCACGATTCTGTCCCCCTCATAAATAAGCCGTTACGTCATAGTAGTATAGGGCAATTGTAATGTCCTTGCGGAGTTATGGACGTTTTTAATTCTGAAAATACTATTTCGCTACTTTTCACTGTTGTTAGTTGAAATTAAACTTAGAGTGAATGCAATAAACCCGTGAAATAAAAATTGAATGTTAGTGAAACACAAAATAAAACAATGGAAATAAAGTCTACTAGTTATCTACTGTAGTCTACTAACTATTTCACGGTTTACCTTTATCCCCCTTTCCCTCTCCCTCGAGAGCGCCGCTACGCAGGCTAGGGTTTATTGCAATCACTCTAATCACTGGAAACAAACAACTTTGACAAAATTTTATTGTCATAATTATGGGTTTATTTCGTTTAGCTTGGTCGACCTAAAGAACGAGAAATAACAAACAAAACACACAAAAAAATTTCCCAGGAAGAATTTGCGAAAGTACTTCGCTGGTTTTACGTTAATGTCGCTAAGGAAATTTTTTTTTTTGTTGAATAAGAAAGACAATTAGAGTATAGTTCCAATCTCGGAACTCGCGGCTCAGTAAATATCCACCACTACTCACGTCCACTTCGTGGAATAATTGTTTTAGTATTTACCAAATCAGCTGGATAAAAAATGTGGCTGTAGCGAAACGAGACGTGATTTTGAATCTCGTCCCAAAACAGTGAATAGCCAAGGATATCCACTGATTTGGTAAATACTAATAGACTTTAGAGTGATTCCAATAAACCTGGGCACTACCAATTAGCTGTCAGTGTTTATTAGATGCAAAGGAACAAAAAGAAAACAAAAGAGTGAGTGTATAATAGTGTGCATTGGTGTAGCTAGTAGTGCCCAGGTTTATTGGAATCACTCTAAACCTGGGCACTACTAATTGCTGTCAGTGTTTATTAGATGCAAAGGAACAAAAAGAAAACAAAAGAGTGAGTGTATAATAGTGTGTATTGGTGTAGCTAGTAGTGCCCAGGTTTATTTTATTTCCATTATTTTCTTTTGTGACTATTTGACTATTACACACTAACATCTGTTTTTATTTCACGGGTTTATTGCAATCACTCTACTTCCGGGTTGGGTTTACTAAGACCATAGAGTAGTGGTTATGTAATACAACAAGACGCTCAATGAGCGTATATGTTTAAGTAATGTTTAAAGGCCGACAATGAGGACTGGACGGGGTTTTGAAACCCCGTCCAGTCCGAATTGGAGGCCTTTGAACTACTTCTAAAACGAATTAATTATTCGGAAGGAATTTGCTTATTGAAATGGCAATAGTTTTGTATTTGTTTATTAAACAAAAAACAACATTCAATGACGCATTAAAAGAATGCGAAGATAAAGGTGAATCAAATTCCATGATACCCATCGAACTACCTGATGGCATAGTGGTAAGTAAAGGGATTAGCAATGGAGTGTTCCGGTTTCGAATCCCCGCCGTATCGAGTTTATGAAATTATTAAATGCGTTTTTTAAGCAGAGAAAAATCATGCATTCCCAGTTTTTTAAGACAAATAACATGTTACTTGTGTCTAATAGTATTTCCTGTCAGAAATTCAGTTATTGATTTATATGATATTTCTATTCCAAGGACTTGAACTGATATTTCCAGTCCTAGGACTTGAAATAATTATTTCAAAGTACTATAGAGCGGACTTTCCGGGGTATCCAGTTCCCATCATGTGAACAAATAGCTGATATCGAAGTTACACTCCAATGACTCTGAATAAAGGTTTCAAGTCGAGGCTATCGGGTCAAGTTTTTGTTCTGACCCGATAGCCTCGACTTGAAACCGTTGTTCAGAGTCATTGGAGTGTAACTTCGATATCAGCTATTGAGGACACCTGGTTGGCTGTTTACCTCATGAATAATTAATGAGTTTTTGAATGTTAATAACACTTTGTCAACTACAACAATATAACATAACATAAAATGAAATAGATACAATAATAATAAGGAAAAAATAGGCAGTCTAGGACTGCATGTGGCTACTGTTAGTAATAAAGTTCAGAATTATATTAAATATCACATGCTCATATTAATAATAGGAGTAAAAAGAGAACTGCAGAGGTGTTTTTGATTGACCTTGTCTAGTAGTCAAGATAAAACTGTTATTATTATTAAAGTGTACTGAGATCAGTGTGAAAACCGCATCGTACTACAATCTCACTATCCTTTAGGATGTTGGTGAAAAGCATGGATAAACATATACGCCCATTTAATTATTATTTTTTGGTAGAGGCGAGTGTATTTTTTTACCCTGAGTCCCACCTCCCTCCTGCCAGAAAACAATGTTGGGTGATGTTGGATCGAATTCAGAGTTTTTAAAAACAAACTAACAATCCCCAATATCGTCTAACAAGGTCTTCAAACTGAGTGAAGTTATTGTCAATCCTGGTTAACTATAGTCTCCCTCGCAGCCGTGCTAAGTGTCGTCACGCAACGCTCTCTCCCCTCAGACACGGCTGCTTACCCAAGCTGTACATTCCGTTCCAATTGTAAGTGTTTAGCCAATCATATAAAGTTATTCGTTATTCATGTTCACTGGTTGTCAACGACTCGCCGACACTCTCAGGCTCATGTTTCGTTGTTTATTTACGTAAGAACATTGCAAAGTTAGGAAATGAATTCACAATTAAACACGATTTACTAGTCTTCCTGGCAGCCGTGTTTAGTGTATTGGTTTAGTCTTGGTTTAGTGTATTGCCCAGTTAAACTCTTTGATATTCGTTGAAATGAAATTATTTCGCTGCAAGGCAAAACGCTTCGTCAATGGACGTCATCCTGTTTGTCACTGGTCTTTTTTATGTTCTGGAGTAATGGCGACCACATGGAAATTCCGAAACGTAGCTTCGACGTTTCCATCAATCAATAGAATGTCGACAATCCGAATTGTCAAAGTTGTACGTCGATCGATTGTCGACCGCCTACATCCGCTCGCTCGATTCCGCTCGACTAATAACCCTCGATTCATGATTGGCCCCGAACTCTATCCGAAGATTCTATTGTTACATTACGGACTTACACACTCGATGGCTTCGTTGCTAAGCAACAGTAGCCACAAAAACGATATACAAGGAACAAAGAAACTAAAACTAAAGATGTTGACGGGATGGTGGCAGGGGGAAACTAAATTCCCATTCAAAGGCTACCGTCCTATACTCGGGCATTACAGAGCTTGGGCTTCCTGTGGTCTCCTAGCTCGCAGTCGTGTTTGGAGAGCGTTGCGTGATGACAATAAACACGGATGTTTGACATTGAGATTCACCGTGAAATTATAATTTCTTACATTTTCTTATACACCTATTCCAAATATCGTTGTCCGGGCCGAAAGCAAGAAGCAAGAAGCTGACGACCGCAAAGGACTTTGGGAATCTCCTAATTAATTAATTTATCCGTGGTACTTGAGAAGTTATCCCTACGAGCGTTGAATAGCAATCATTTGGAACTATTCGGCCAATTGAAAATGCATGTTGTAAAATTGTCTACGGATGAATAAATGAATAAGGAGAAAGTCCCAATGTCCTTTGCGGTCGTCAGCTTCGTGCTTGTTGCTTTCGGCGGGTACAACGATTTTTGAAATAGGTATATCCTAATTTCGGAATTCATATACCTTTGATGTGTCCGAAAATCTTTTTTGGTGTCGTGTGTGTTTGTATGTGAAATGAGCGAATTTATTTCCTTCGAGTTGGATACGATATGGATTCCCAACACAAGTCTTCAATCTTCATGTGGTCGATATGAACAATCATTCGGATTTAATTCAATACGCGCTCGGAAACTATTTGACCCGTTTGAGCGAATCATACTTTCGGATTTAGTTCGATAGGCGTTCGGAAACAATTCCGCCCGTTTGTGGCCAACGAAAAGATTAAAAAAAGAAAGGCCATGCATTTTATAACTCGGGCTAGCTTTCTCCGGAAGTGCCCGAGTAATAACCAGAAAAATGAAGACTTATCAGATATCATGGTTCAAATTAACCAATATACACAATATACACAAAGTCCAAAAAATATAGCGTAAAATAATGCCGGGACGCAAAACAGCATCACTATCACCATCGTATCTTGTCCGATAAATTTGATAATCTCCATAAGATTGTGCGTGTCCTTGTCAGGAGTGATTCCTCTAAAGTTGTCAGTAGCCAGTACAATGGGAGTGAATACAAATATTGTATGAAAACAAGACAAGGTTATGATTGTCATCACCATGAGCGGTCCACACGAGTTAGGCATGCATGTCCACGATGATGATTTTAGAATATCCCATGACCTAAAGCACATGCCAAGAAACGAATTGACGAGAAACGTGACAAGAAGGACCATGTCCCAGAACATGTCGCCGTAGTTGACTTTTCCTGGCATTGCCTGCAGCATACACCAGCTCGACAACACGGCGGGCATCTCAAATAGTATCGCTATTAATACTTGCAACATGTGAAGCGACCTTGGAGTACAGCCTTCGTCCTTGAAGATTACGAACCACAGGCCGAAGTACATGAGTTCTGCTACGACGCCAAGGGCATAGAATACGGCATAACAGTTAAATGCAGTGTCGTATTTATTTAGTCCAAGGCCACAATGATGACTAAAATCCCGACCTGTGGAGTTTTTGTCGGCTAGAGAATGTTTCCTTTCGATAGCATCGACAAGAGTTTTCGTCTCGAAAACTATTTCCGCCACCGTAAGCAAGCCAATTACTGTTATTGTTACTTTCGTCCGTCCAGCTTTGCCCACGAAAGTAGAACAACAAGCCGTTACAGCGTCTATCAATCTGGCGATATGCCAAGCAGACGCCATCTCATTCCTTTTACTTCACAAGAAACAAATAAATGAGTACCGTAAAACTATGCAGTGGTGTATGTAATCCTCTGGATTAACTATGACGTAATGATCGTATTCATCAAAATATACTGATGAATAACACATAAAACAATAGATAGAACGACAATAGAATACAATAGATTCCATGAACATCGACTGAGTGCTACTTAGTTTTTTCCGTATGTGTGCCCTGCACGTGCTGGGTACCGGGGGGAATCGGGGGGCCGGTGGTGTCACTGGCTGTCTGCCGCTTTCTCTAGCTTATGCGCCACTTTAGCGATTGTTTTTGACTTCAAACTGAAAGCCGTATCAAATTGTTGTTTGTGCCGTTGTGCATCAGTGATGTTATTGTGTTGTGACTATGACTATCATATCGTTTTACTCTGCCCGATCAAAATATTAAAACCATTCTATGAGTCCTGGAAATAAAGAGAATTGGGTTTACGGCCTGTTTACGGACTATGATCAAAGTTTTTGACTGAAGTTTTTAAGATACAGTAATGTAGGCGAAAGGTTCTATTTAGTAGCTAAACTGATCTGTATAATTCATGCCTGAATTCGGCATATCACTCATATCCCCGGGGGGGGGGGGGGGGGTAGGGGGACTCCCTTATAAAAGGGGGTAGGGATGCTCGTCGGAAATTTTGAAAATGACCCCTAAAAGGGACAGGAGTCTTGTCTTGGTGGGCGTGGCAGCGAATATTTTTACCCTAAAAGGGACCAATTTAAAAAGTCATTTTAATAGTATAAAAGACACTAGCATCAAACGCTTTCCACTATTACAAGTTTTAGACAACGTTGCTATTTTTAAAGAACGTTACCCTAAAAGGGACCGGAAAACTCTATTGGTGGTCATTTTTATTTCTGACACCCTAAGTGGGACCAAAGCACGAAAAAAAACCCTAAAAGGGACGACGAGCATCCCCGCCACTTTGGTATCGGAGTCCCTCCCCCCCCCCCCCCCCCCCCGGCTCATATCGAAGCGATTGCTTACCAAGTACGTTCATTTTTAATTTTATAATTATCGTTCGAGAGTTTTCTGCTACTAACGGGACCTTTATATCTTACAAAAAAACGACGCCCTTCTGGTGGCAACCAACTCTGCTAAGATTTTGTGCATAGCATATTTATCGAAACATCGCTCTAACTTTCATGTCATATATTTGTAAAGCGCTTTTGGTCTTTTTAGGAAAGGGCGCTATATATAAAATTAAGATTATTATTATTATTTCATGTATTTTTGGTCCGTTCCTCATGTTCCGTTGCTTTTTGCTTTAGCTCGGCACGTAGAAGACCGTATTTCATTGACATAACCCCGACTTTTACAGTGTAACTTGACACTGGATTCACTGCTCAATAAATGTGTGTACCATTGACCGACAATTTCCCCTGGGGGACGAGAGTCTTCCGTAGTTACCGAAACACTGACGAACGGAACCCAAGTGTGAGACTTGTGTATAGGAGTTAATCCCTGTTTTATTGTTCTAAAAATGTTAACCCATTTCTTGAGACCAATCAGTTTATTGGACATTCAAGCTTTCAAATACCAATTTCTGTTCTCCTAACCACCACTGTGTAGTAGACTGTGGTGTTGCAGTGCATTTAGAAATGTCGCCATGAATACCGTAGGAACCAAAACTATCGAAATCAATTTTTATGGCTGGTTTGAAGTCGCAGTCGGTATTCCAGGTTACGTGGATGTGTGAACCAAAAGTTGCCGCAGTACAGTCAAAGCACTCGTGTCCCAGGATATTGACATGTAAGTACTTTTTGCACCTACCGTCAAAGAGTTCGTTTGCCGATGTTATATCCACATCACTCAGGTTACCAAGCAGAAAGTCAGGAGTCAGAGAACCCACTCTGTTAGGGAAGTCGGACGTGGCTCTAAACAAGGTGGCCGTGGTTCTGATGTAACTTATCATGGAGTAGCGTGGGCGATAGTTGTCCCAGTTAGGTTTATCTTTGTTCCAGTTTCGAAAGCCAACTGATGGAATGTTTAGCCAGAGAAAACGATTATATCAGAGTCCATGCCTGGATTGGACTCACAAAAGCACAGTATACCACTCTAGTTGTGTACACGTCATCACACATTATCGTGCAGTTTCCATTCGCTGGCATGGTTCCGGGGGGAGCTGACTTCATCACATCGAGGCAAGATGTCTTGTACTGCTTCTCACATACCTTCCTCCGGTACAGCTTTGGACAAGTGCAGGTGAACTTATGTTTCGGGGTGTGGCAGTGTTCTACACATGTCCCTTCGTTCATACAAGGCTGAGATCGACAGCAGCCATTATAGCACACACCTGGCTGAACCATGTGGGATTTCTAAGAGGAATGAGCGAAATTCATGATCAAAATCAATATGTTTTATCATTAATTATGATATACATCACAAGCATCGCGAAGCTAGGGGTGATTTTCTATACATTTTCCACTAAAGATTCCAATAGAAGTCTCCTCCGCGGTCCCTGCATCAATAGTAGACTTATTTTGTTCAGGTCCGGTTTCATTAGAAATCGCGCGCTCTGATTGGCTCGAGAGCGGCCCGTATTTCCCAATCGGCCCGCGAAAACCGGCCCGCGAAAACCGGCCCGCGAAAACCGGCCCGCGAAAACTGGCCCGCGCAAATCGGACCGCGAAAACCGGACCGCGAAAACCGGACCGCGAAAACCGGACCGCGAAAACCGGATCGCGAAAACCGTCCGCGAAAACCGGACCGCGAAAACCGGACCGCGAAAACCGGACCGCGAAAACCAGACCGCGAAAACCGGACCGCGAAAACCGGACCGCGAAAACCGGACCGCGAACCACAATAAACGCTCATAGTAACAATAACAGCAAAAAGCAACAGTATAAATAACAACAAAATTCAGGTCAGATTTAATTTAAACTTCTGTTCGCACATGAATTATTTAAACCTTCATTGAAATCTTCACAGCTATGAACAGAATGAACCAGATATTTTAGTTGGGAATTAAAGATGTGTCGCTTGTGGAGCATTTTCCAACTTACGGATTTTCTTGAAACTTGCAATTGGCACCAGTAATCCTTCACACTTGTATACTTGTTTGAGGTAATTTAAAAAAAATCCATCATGGAGTTTGGAAAATATAAGCATTTTCTCTGAAAATGGAGTGTTTCAATAACGATTTGTAACTCAACAAATGTTGTCTTTATTTCAATAAAATTGTGCTTTTTATGAAATTTACGAATACCTGATTATCAGGATGAAAAATATCCGAAATCGGTTAACGTTTTGCTGCTCAAATCATCGATTTAAAATGAGACCCATCGTCCAAAGAATTACCCAAGTAGGTAGAAAACAGCCGCCTCTCATCGGGTTTAAATTTTAGTTCATCCGAGAGAGACGTCTGAGATTCGAGCCGAAACATTCCATACTGATGACGTATAACTACCGAGATTCCGGTAGTATGGTCAATCAAGATCAAGTCACGTTATGAATAATTAACAAAATATATCAACGGACAAGACCGTAAAGACCGTAAATAACTTCTAAAACGGTGACTTTCTGTACTTATACAGAGGTCAAGCCGGCTTTCAATAAACACAAACTATGCACGCTTCCATGCTTTGAGATGCACAAATAATTTTCGGAAATACAGCTTACGTGTTTTTATTTCATTGTTGAGCAATAAAGTGTTGATTTTCCTAATCATTCACCAAAGTGAGCCGTTGCTTTTGTGTGACATGGTAAATGATTTGCATAATTTACGTCATCGGTATGGAATTTTTCGGCTCGAATCTCAGACGTCTCTCTCCCTCGGGTGAACTAAAATTTCAACCCGATGAGAGGCGGCTGTTTTCTCAGGCTAGTACAGAGGCGGATCCAGGATTTTACAAAGGGGGGGTGGACATATAATCATAAAGCTCTTTCAAGGTATATATATTCTCCAGAGTCAACTGATTATAATATTGTACAGGCCAGGTGTTGATTGACGCCAGGAACGTAGCTAGACATTTTTTGCTGGTACACAAAAGTGAACCAGGGCCGTAGCAAAGGCCAAACAGTGGGGAGACGCGTAGCGAACGCCGTAGGCGTGAGCGGGAGAAATACCACTCGTGACATTTCAAAATTGTCACAAATTTCACTCGCCACGTACAAACCATGCTATTATTTGTTTCATACTACTATCTGAAAAATCAGGGTTTGCATGCAAGCAAAAGTACACGCTCGAATAAAAGTTCACATTGATTTGCAGCGGATAACGGCTTGGGACACACCTAGTTACCTTTTGTAGTGTTCTTTCTTTGATTTTGACAATGGCTAAAAACTCAATCGTCAATCTAGTATCGATCGTTTTCCGCTGCTTTCTGCAGTCATCCAAAGAAAAGCTTCTTGAAATGCTAAAACATCATCCATATGTATGTACTTTTGGCTTTTGGGACTTGTTTATGGTTAATTTTTTGTCTTTTAGCACTGAAAACATCCTTATTAATTTGGTTTCGCCCGCCATTTTGTTTCCATGAGGCAGGATGGTGGTTACCATGGAAACTAATTTTCACATGTGGTACCGGTATTTCAAATTACGCTGAAATACCACTGCTCTAGTCAACCAATCAATTCGTTGAAATTTTTCACCCTGTCAAATTTAAACTAAGTCAGATAAATACCTCGAACGTCGGCAGTAAGCCTATAAATCCCTCGGGCCTACGGCCCTCGGGATTTATATGGCTTATTGCCTCCGTTCTCGGTATTTATCTCTTACTTACTTTGACATGCTTACCTTGCTACGTCACAATCTACCTGCACGCCATGTTTACATTTCTGAGGAGCGCCTATTAAGTGGCGGTAAGTACCATCTTCACTTTTACAGTGTGAACACTTATTTATAGCAATAGTATTCTAATAATATTTATATTTTTGGCTTTCAATTCCAATCAATCATGCAGAATCGTGTGATGAAAATTAACCCAATCAGCGTGCGAGAAATTCTACAGTTTTGGCTAGCACGCACTCGTACAGAGATTTCCAAGTTTTCACTGTAATTTGTTGTAATAGCTAGTTTCTTTGACAAAATATATAATGCCGAATGTAGAAAGTGCTACGAGTTTTCTCCAACTGCTCAACACATGCATGCCATCCCTGCTTAAGTTTTACAGGGGCGGATCCAGTTTTTTTTAAAACAGGGGGTTGTGTTATCTGAGCGGCGAAGCCGCGAACTACTAGGGGGGTGTGGGGGCATGCCCCCCAGAAAATTTTGAAATCTACAAGCTCTGAAATGCAATTTTTAGAGATCTGGAGTTGTTTTATTACAGTAACACAACAAAACTCAATTTTCAGTAAAATTGTGAGTTTATTGGACATCCAACAAAGATGCTTGGAAGAGTCTTCTTGGGTGAGCTTAGTGTGTAAACTAAGTTTCGAAAAGCGAAGAAATATAAAAAGCACCTTCAAGTTAGTTCCACTTGTGACGTCACATCACGTGACTACGAAAACAACCCGAACAGTCGAATCACTTTTTCGCGGATTTTTTCGAGTTAGAGATAACTTTTGGCAACATTTTCTCGATTTCAACAATTTTTTTGTAATCGACTGGTTATTCCAGAACGATAGAGCTAACAAGGTATTCGGACCATCTCAAGGAATGGGATATGGGAAAGTGGGAAACGGATGAGGGTTAATTCGTGGATGGGGGAGGTGGTTGGTACGGAAAGCTGAAGGCTGGGTATGGATGATGTAGAAAGGAGAATGAAGTGGATAAATAGAATGACAAGTGGAGGGAAAAATAAATTAAAAATTAAAATTGAAAAAATAAAATAAAAACAATGATTTAATTAAAATAAAAATAAAAATAAATAATATAAAAATTAAATAAATTAATAAAAAATTATATAGAAATTAATAAAAATAAAAATATTAATTAATTTCAATAAAAATATTAAAAAATAAATAAATAATAATAATAAAAAAAAAAAAATAATAAAAAATAAAGTAAATAAAATAAAAATAAAACAAATTAGAAAAATTAAAAGAAATACGTGAGACCTTGCCTTGAACTTTTGCCGCTAAAAAAGGCAGGTTCTTTCAGTTATCAGTCAAACCGCCCTCGAAGTTGAACGGTCGTGCAAACAGTATGAATTAATTGTATTAATTATATTATTCATACGAGGGAGAGAGCTGAAAGGCAAGAGGGACCTACGGACAGACATACTGACATATACAAGTATTTAAAAAATATCGATAGGGGGGGGGGGGGGGGGGTTGCAACCCCCAGAACCCTCCCCCTGTATCCGCCCCTGTTTTACTATGGAACTTGAGAAAGACAACAGTATTCCTTTTCTCGGAATGACTATTACTAGAAGTGGCAACCAGCTCGAAACCTCTGTGTACAGGAAACCCACCAATACTGGTCTGCTCCTCCATTTTCACAGCCATGTCGACAAGGGTTATAAGCGCAGTTTAATCAAGACTATGTTACATCGTGCGTATTGTCTATGCTCATCCCCACAGGCAGCCCAACCATTGCTTTTGAGGCTACTAAATAATTCAAAAAATGATATTTGTGTCTTTTCTTGATGGGTTCCCTGTGGTAAAGCGCACGTGCGCGCAATAAATATGTTGGGTTCCCTGTGCTGAGTAATGTCCTATGTTGGGCTTCCTGTGTGCGTCCTGCGGGATGCGCCCGCAGCAAATGTGTATATTGAAACAAGGTATGAAACTAGGTCACGTAACAAATACGTTTTTGACCCTAATTTTGTCAATGTGATGTGAAAATTCAATTTTTCTTCGAATAACTAAACTTTACCGTATTCTCGAAACACTTTGTAAGTGTCAGTCGTCTAACTTCAACGTACGCTGAGAAACTAATTTTTGAAATTTTGAGCGTCGTGGCCCGATGTGCGCCGCGTTTTGTTGGTGCACTTTTCCGTGAGGCAGTCGGATTTTACCTTCGAGAGGACATCGGCAAGCGCTCGGCAAATCTGAATTGTGCTCATTTTTGCAAGTTTTAATATTTATATTTTCACTAAACATAAGTCAAAACATCTACAATATACTTTATTTGTTTTCTGTTTTGACTTTTATATAGTATTTGTATTGTGTTTTGATTTTTATCGATTAAAATGCTTTAAAATTGAGGCATTGTGTTTTATAAATGCAGAATAGTCTCCATATTTAGTACTGCACAACACATTTTTGCTATCAGTGCTTATAAACAAAATGACAAACAAACGTATTTATTTCAACAATCAGTTAAAATAAGTTTACTAGCTTTTTACACACTGTTTTGCCGTTCTTTCTGTACAATTCATTCACTATATTGATCAGTATTACTATGGATATTGTTTTGTATATAAAAATACAAAATTAATAAATTTTATGCCTGTCACCACAATCGACGAAGTTGTGAATGAATAACAAACATCGGAGTGCGATATTAAAAGCTTACTTACGTTCTTCCGTGAACCATATTTAAAATTACCGCTCTGTGTTTCTCTCAGATGATAGTATTTGCTAAATGATTTGTACTATGTCAATGACAATAAAGAACACCTGTTAATATTTTAGTTCACGGCTGCTTCATGAGTCCATCGCCATTCATCACGACTCCTTCGATGTCAGTGAATTTGAGTTCGTCTATATTTTTGCCTTCAGAAGGTTTATACTGTGTTGGCGTTCCGGCTTGTGTTGTAAGAAGTACTGTAAGAAAGCACAAAATAACATAGATGAGAGAGTCATAATGTTTAAACAGATAAAGTACTAGGTTCTTTGTTGAACTTGATTGAAGTGTACAGTGTGCAAGTCTTATTTCAATGACAACTGACAGCTTCAACTGTACACAAGTGAAATAGCTCGGTCATAAGCTTAATTTATGAAAAATAACTGAAGCAGCCCTTCTGCCATAGTATAGGCAAGTCCTTTCATGTCTTTTATTAGAGAACAGTTAGAGCAAAAACTACTAAAACCTCAAGAAAATAATTCAGAAAATATATTTAGTTCAGCTTAGTTTTCAACAAAACTGTCATGTGTCGAGCACAACATACAATTCTCCACCATTCAAAATGAAAAAGGACTACTTTAAAACCGTCAAATTTCATCTAAAGCTACTTATAGTTGACATGAATTGTGAACTTCTAAACTTACCATGGATAAGGAAAAGAATCCAAACGCTTACACCGAAAAAATCATGTTTTGCTTCATCATCTTCTCCGCCATTTTTCAAAACTTCAGCGACTTCACCCTGGGTACCCCCCACGGGCCTGTAGCGTACGACGACTTCGGCTCTTCGGTTCACGGAAAAGTGCACCAACAAAACGCGGCGCACATCAGGCCATCACGTGACTGGAGTTTCATACCTTGTTTCAATATACACATACACTGCGGGAAGCGCGGGATGCACACAGGAAGCCCAACATAGGACATTACTCAACACAGGGAACCCAACATATGTATTGCGCTCGCGCGCTTTACCACAGGGAACCCATCAAAAAAAGACGCAAATATCATTTTTTGAATTATTTAGTAGCCTCAAAAGCAATGGTTGGGCTGCCTGTGCATCCCCTGATGTCTTCACGGCCGAGTGTAATAAACTTCGTACCATATTCTTAAAGCTTCAGTATCCTATCAACTTGGTCAATACATAGTTAGTAGAGGGGACTGAATTTGAAGAAACATTGTGCACGGTCAGGACCCGTTCAACATCATAATGACATTAGGACTAGAACAAAGAAATATAACAAAAGGCTTCCCAACCATTCCCCTCTACTAACTATGGTCAATACTACCATAAATCATTTCATTCAAGATCAAGAAATCCGCGCTAATCAAACTACAGAGTGTGACACGTCTGAAACGTTAAGAGTACCACTTCCCTACAAGGATCAAAAATTAAACAACAGATGCTTACACTTAGTGCCAAAATTGGTGTTAACGTCAAACCCATCTTTACTAGCAAGAAAATTGATCAAGTACTTGGAGCCAAGGAACACAAGCCTTCAATCGTCAACAATCACTGCGTTGTTTATAGTTTTGAATGTAATTTGTGCGAAGCAAATTATGTCGGGTATACCACCCGACACCTTCATGTCCTTCATCAGCGCATCAGTGAACACAAGTACTCGGCGATTGGCCATCATATTAGCACAAAGCACGACATGGACAAATCTACCACCATCGATCATTTATTTTAAGTCCTTAGGAAATGCAAGACTAAATTTGACTGCTTAATCTATGAAATGTTAGAGTGATTTTCATAAACCTGTGAAACAAAGTGTAATTTTTAGAGTGTAATAGTCAAGTGATAACAAAAGAACACAATGGAATTAGAATGTATTAGTGCTAAATACGCTAAAGTGTGATTCACGGATTTATGAAAATCACTCTATACATCAAAGACATTCAACCTAATTTAAATACTCAGAGTGACTCTATCCGTGCTAAACTGTTTACGTGACACTCTTTTGTATTCTCCTAGGACCTTAGCTCCATTGTAACTACATTCTTTCGTGTTATTTACCTTATATATTCTTATCTTTTTCATTTAGCTTGACTTGATAATGACGTTAAGTAAGCGTCGAAACGTCGTCTGTTTTTAACTAGTTTTTACTAGGTTTCCTCTTAATGGATTTTAAGAATTTAGTAGTGTTTAATTTTAGTATCAAAAAAATAAATAATAATAAACAACTTATAAGTCGCCTAAGCATCTCCAAATGACTCGTAAAAATACAGAGGATATTACACGTTGGCTTGAAGATATCAACTTCATATCTTCAAGCCAACGTATAATTTTCTTTTTATTATATAGACATTCGTACTCCTCGCCACTTTTCTTTCTAACGCCAAGGACAAACTTAATGGACAATTCTTGTAGCTCGCTTAACGCTTGGAGGAATATTTTCAATATTCCTGTTCTCATCTATTTAATATTTAATATTTTCACGTTGTATAACGTCTTCTTTTTTGTATTTTCATTCTCTTGTTCCTCGCTAAAGACTTTGACAAACCTATCGCTCGCCATTTTGACTCAAGTGAGCGGGAAAACATCGGAAGTGACGTCATCGATATCCTCACTAGTGAGGATATTGAAAATACGCCACTCGGGTACCGGATGTAGTTTCGTATGAATTTTATGAGTGAGATATTTTTCAGTAAAACATTCGTGTCTATATAATAAACAGCCGTATTAGATGCTTAGCCGACTAATAATCTCTATTTATATCTATAGCGCTATTTTCTAAAGTGCATAGCGCTTACAATATCACTCAAAATAACATTAGAAAAAAAGAATGAAATAAAATATTAGAAATAATAACTGATGGGCCAAGACCCAATACGAGATCTCGACACTTCAATGTTCACTTTTACAGTGTAATTAATTATTTGCAACATTACCGTACAAATGATTGTATGTTTGTCATGCTGCTATAACACTAGATGTTATTGAGGGTAAGACTGTCCACATCTTGTTAAGTAATCACATTTACATGTCACAGGGCACGCAAGAACACCACGCTCTAGTAATCTCTGACAAAAGCAATGAAGGATTATGTTATAAATGGAGTCTACCAACAGGCTACTGCCAACAGCCTACTACCAACAGCCAGCCTACCAACAACAAACCAACAGCCAACCAATGGAACAACCTACCAACAGCCTACCAACGGCCTAACGACAACAAACCAACAGCCTATCAACAGCCTACAAACATCCTAGCAACATCCTAGCAACAGCCTACCAACAACAAACCAAGAGCCTACCAACAGCCTATCAACAACCTACCAAACAACAGCAATACCAACAGCCTACCAAAAGCCTACCAACAGCCTATCAACATCCTACCAACAGCCTATCAACATCCTACCAACAGCCTATCAACAACCTACCAACACCCTATCAACAGCCTATCAACATCCTACCAACAGCCTATCAACATCCTACCAACAGCCTATCAACATCCTACCAACAGCCTATCAACAGCCTACCAACAGCCTACCAACAACAAACCAACAGCCTACCAACATCCTACCAACACCTTATCAACAAACTACCAACAGCCTACCAACACCCTACTAACAACCTACCAACAGCCTACTAACAACCTACCAACAGCCTATCAACAGCCTACCAACAACCTACCAACAGCCTACCAACATCCTACCAACATCCTACCAACAGCCTACCAACAGGCTACCAACAACCTACCAACAGCCTACCAACATCCTACCAACAGCCTACCAACAACCTACCAACGGCCTAACAACAACAACCCAACAGCCTACCAACAGCCTACCAACAGCCTACCAACAACAAACCAACAGCCTACCAACAGCCTATCAACAACCTACCAAACAACAGCAATACCAACAGCCCACCAAAAGCCTACCAACATCCTACCAACAGCCTATCAATATCCTACCAACAGCCTATCAACAGCCTACCAACATCCTACCACCAACATCCTACCAACACCTTATCAACAACCTACCAACAGCCTACCAACACCCTACCAACAACCTACCAACAGCCTACCAACAGCCTATCAACAGCCTACCAACATCCTACCAACATCCTACCAACATCCTACCAACAACCTACCAACAGCCTACCAACATCCTACCAACATCCTACCAACATCCTACCAACAGCCTACCAACATCTTACCAACAACCTACCAACAGCCTACCAACAACCTACCAACAGCCTATCAACAACCCCACCAACAACCTACCAACAGGCTACCAACAACCTACCAACAACAAACCAACAGCCTACCAACAGCCTACCAACATCCTACCAACATCCTACCAACATCCTACGAACAGCCTACCAACAACCTACAACAACAGCCTACCAACATCCTACCAACATCCTACCAACATCCTACCAACATCCTACCAACAACCTACCAACAGCCTACCAACAACCTACCAACAGCCTACCAACAGCCTATCAACAACCCACCAACAACCTATCAACAGGCTACCAACAACCTACCAACAACAAACCAACAGCCTACCAACAGCCTACCAACATCCTAGCAACAGCCTAGCAACAACCTACCAACACCCTACTAACAGCCTACCAACAGCCTACCAACATCCTACCAACACCCTACCAACAACCTACCAACAGCCTACCAACATCCTACCAACATCCTACCAACAGCCTACCAACAATCTACCAACAACCTACCAACATCCTACCAACATCCTACCAACAGCCTACCAACAGCCTACCAACAACCTATCAACAGCCTACCAATACCTTATCAACAACCTACCAACAGCCTACCAACACCCTACTAACAGCCTACCAACAGCCTATCAACAGCCTACCAACATCCTACCAACATCCTACCAACAGGCTACTGCCAACAGCCTACTACCAACAGCCAGCCTACCAACAACAAACCAACAGCCAACCAACAACCTACCAACAACCTACCAACACCCTACCAACAGCCTACCAACGGCCTAACAACAACAAACCAACAGCCTATCAACAGCCTATCAACATCCTACCAACACCCTACCAACACCCTACCAACAGCCTACCAACATCCTACCAACACCCTACCAACAGCCTACCAACAGGCTACCAACAACCTACCAACAGCCTACGAACAACAAACCAACAGCCTACCAACAACCTACCAACAGCCTATCAATAACCTACCAACAGCCTACCAACAACAAACCAACAGTCTACCAACAGCCTACCAACATCCTAGCAACAGCCTAGCAACAGCCTACCAACAACCTACCAACAACCTACCAACAGCCTACCAACAACAAACCAACAGCCTACCAACAGCCTACCAACATCCTAGCAACAGCCTACCAACAACCTAGCAACAGTCTAGCAACATCCTACCAACAGCCTACCAACAACCTACCAACAGCCTAGCAACACCCTATCAACAACCTACCAACAGCCGACCAACAACCTACCAACAGCCTACCAACAGCCTACCAACAGCCTACCAACAGCCTACCAACAGCCTATCAACACCCTATCAACAACCTACCAACAGCCGACCAACAACCTACCAACAGCCTAGCAACAACCTATCAACACCCTATCAACAACCTACCAACAGCCGACCAACAACCTATCAACACCCTACCAACAGCCGACCAACAACCTACCAATAGCCTACCAACAGCCTACCAACAGCCTACCAACAGCCTACCAACAGCCTACCAATATCCTAGCAACAGCCTAGCAACAGTCTAGCAACACCCTATCAACAACCTACCAACAGCCGACCAACAACCTACCAACAGCCTACCAACAGCCTACCAACAGCCTACCAACAGCCTACCAACAGCCTACCAACAGCCTACCAACAGCCTATCAACACCCTATCAACAACCTACCAACAGCCGACCAACAACCTACCAACAGCCTAGCAACAACCTATCAACACCCTATCAACAACCTACCAACACCACAGCGACCAACAACCTATCAACACCCTACCAACAGCCGACCAACAACCTACCAATAGCCTACCAACAGCCTACCAACAGCCTACCAACAGCCTACCAACAGCCTACCAATATCCTAGCAACAGCCTAGCAACAGTCTAGCAACACCCTATCAACAACCTACCAACAGCCGACCAACAACCTACCAACAGCCTACCAACAGCCTACCAACAGCCTACCAACAGCCTATCAACACCCTATCAACAACCTACCAACAGCCGACCAACAACCTACCAACAGCCTAGCAACAACCTATCAACACCCTATCAACAACCTACCAACAGCCGACCAACAACCTATCAACACCCTACCAACAGCCGACCAACAACCTACCAATAGCCTACCAACAGCCTACCAACAGCCTACCAACAGCCTACCAACAGCCTACCAATATCCTAGCAACAGCCTAGCAACAGTCTAGCAACACCCTATCAACAACCGACCAACAACCTACCAACAGCCTAGCAACAGCATACCAACAGCCTGCCAACATCCTAGCAACAGCCTAGCAACAACCTAGCAACAGTCTAGCAACAATCTACCAACGGCCTACCAAAAGCCTAGGGACAACCTACCATTGGTTTGTCTGTGTTTTTTTTTGTACAGTTTATTTAATGCTCCTTTTTTGGTTTTGCTGATTGAAATTGTTTCCAAACTTGTTCACTTACTTTGTTGCTTGCTTTGTATCGTAACAAAAAGTCAGCAGATTCTGGGTCCAAATCCTGTTTGAAATTCCAGAATGAAGCAGCACCCACTACAGCCCTTGGCCAAATCTATTAACAAATCCAATCACAAATATTGCCCATGTTGAGGTGCTCGATGTTGTGAGTGTAATGAGGTTCACATTGGTTAACTAACATCCAGGGGGAGATATATTTTTATTATTGAATAATGGTAATAGATTTCTTCAAAGTGTCAATTGTATTTTTAAGAGATGTTTCGGGCATGTACTAACTGTCCTTGTAAACACAAGCCCCGCCTAGATTAGCTTTGTTATTTGCGTGTATACTTATATTATGTAAGTATTAATTTTTAAGTATTATTATTATTATTATTATTGTTATCACAGATGTTATCAACTATTATTATTATTATTATTATTATCACAGATGTTCATCAACTATTGAACTTTAGTTCTTGGCTATATTTACACTTCTTCCAAACAATGTTTATTCACGCTGCGATGTCTATTTGTATGGATATATTTATGGTACCAAATAAATTATTGTCATTGTCATTTATGATTCGCTGAGTTTGTGAAATCGTTTACCGAGTCATGTAATGAGTGACCAAACACTGTTTTAATCGCACTAAGATATCTATGGCTATACCTCTAAGGATATAATTCACGATATTGCATACTTTATGCTAATAATAATAATAATAATCATCATCTTTATTTTAAGTGGGTACACAAATACAGCAATACAACAATACTGGTTTCCAATTTGGCCCACTAGATACAATAACTACTGATTACAATAATTACAGAACAATATACTTATTACTATATACTTATTACTAGCTTAATTATTCTGCATACTTACAATGCCACTGATAGACTGTGTAAACTGTGCATCATGGCTTGGGTCATACATCCACCATGTAGAGGGTTTACTGCTTGGATTGAAACACTCACTGATGTAACAGTAGTTATCCGTCCACATGGCCATCTCACCACCAAGTAGATACTTGACCTCAGTCTGGTCTAACTACAAACACAACAAACACCTATTAACATAGATACTTGATCTCAGACTGGTCTAACTACAAACACAACAAACACCTATTAACATAGATACTTGATCTCAGACTGGTCTAACTACAAACACAACAAACACCTATTAACATAGATACTTGATCTCAGACTGGTCTAACTACAAACACAACAAACACCTATTAACATAGATACTTGACCTCAGTCTGGTCTAACTACAAACACAACAAACACCTATTAACATAGATACTTGATCTCAGACTGGTCTAACTACAAACACAACAAACACCTATTAACATAGATACTTGACCTCAGACTGGTCTAACTACAAACACAACAAACACCTATTAACATAGATACTTGACCTTAGTCTGGTCTAACTACAAACACAACAAACACCTATTAACATAGATACTTGATCTCAGACTGGTCTAACTACAAACACAACAAACACCTATTAACATAGATACTTGACCTCAGACTGGTCTAACTACAAACACAACAAACACCTATTAACATAGATACTTGACCTCAGACTGGTCTAACTACAAACACAACAAACACCTATTAACATAGATACTTGACCTCAGACTGGTCTAACTACAAACACAACAAACACCTATTAACATAGATACTTGATCTCAGACTGGTCTAACTACAAACACAACAAACACCTATTAACATAGATACTTGACCTCAGACTGGTCTAACTACAAACACAACAAACACCTATTAACATAGATACTTGATCTCAGTCTGGTCTAACTACAAACACAACAAACACCTATTAACATAGATACTTGACCTCAGACTGGTCTAACTACAAACACAACAAACACCTATTAACATAGATACTTGACCTCAGACTGGTCTAACTACAAACACAACAAACACCTATTAACATAGATACTTGACCTCAGACTGGTCTAACTACAAACACAACAAACACCTATTAACATAGATACTTGACCTCAGACTGGTCTAACTACAAACACAACAAACACCTATTAACATAGATACTTGACCTTAGTCTGGTCTAACTACAAACACAACAAACACCTATTAACATAGATACCTCTTTCAGATAAAAGTACTGCTTTATTCCCCTACTGTTCAGTAACTGATATGGCATTACATATGCAATGTACTTACCCCAGCTGAGATATCAGTCCACAATTTGGCTGGTGACACAGCAAGATAATTCAGATAGAAATGGCTCGACAAAGAATTGATCCTGCACAAAAACACATCAACGTCATTGACAGGTTGTACATGTAGTAGTACTAGACATACAGATCAACTGAAGTAAGCAGTCATGAGAATTAAAAGGCTTCAAAAACTCATTAATAATTCATGACAGTTTGTCCAATGGGATTTACCAAATCCAACACTTGTTGTCTAATGTCTGCATGTGTCTTGTTAGTTTTAAACCTGATAAAATATTCAATTTAAAATCAACTTACGCATATCTTTTGCTGTCTACAATGGATTTGATTGACGCACTTTTCCATGCTTGAACTATTGTACTATTTAATACCTTTGGAATAAATGATGACATCATCAATGATCGTCACGTCAATCATAACGTACTGTACAATGGTCACCAGGTATGTAAGAAGCAATTAATGCTGCTGATGACATGATACTGGTAATGGTGATGATACATGAATGAGTGATGGCGATAATGAGCTGGTGCTGACCCGATTTCAATGCTGGTAATGGTGATGATACATGAATGAGTGATGGCGATAATGATAGCTGGTGCTGACCTGATTTCAATGCTGGTAATGGTGATGATACATGAATGAGTGTCAATGGCGATAATGAGCTGGTGCTGACCTGATTTCAATGCTGGTAATGGTGATGATACATGAATGAGTGATGGCGATAATGAGCTGGTGCTGACCCAATTTCAATGCTGGTAATGGTGATGATACATGAATGAGTGATGGCGATAATGATAGCTGGTGCTGACCTGATTTCAATGCTGGTAATGGTGATGATACATGAATGAGTGATGGCGATAATGAGCTGGTGCTGACCCAATTTCAATGCTGGTAATGGTGATGATACATGAATGAGTGATGGCGATAATGAGCTGGTGCTGACCTGATTTCAATGCTGGTAATGGTGATGATACATGAATGAGTGATGGCGATAATGATAGCTGGTGCTGACCTGATTTCAATGCTGGTAATGGTGATGATACATGAATGAGTGATGGCGATAATGAGCTGGTGCTGACCCGATTTCAATGCTGGTAATGGTGATGATACATGAATGAGTGATGGCGATAATGAGCTGGTGCTGACCCGATTTCAATGCTGGTAATGGTGATGATACATGAATGAGTGATGGCGATAATGAGCTGGTGCTGACCCGATTTCAATGCTGGTAATGGTGATGATACATGAATGAGTGATGGCGATAATGAGCTGGTGCTGACCTGATTTCAGAAGCTAGGGTTAATTGTGTGGCTGACAGTTATGTTTTGAGAGAAATCTGTCATCACTACTACTATCCCTAGCAGTGCGTACAGCCGGATTTGGGTGGATTGAGAACAATGGGATTAAGGGCTAGCTTAGCTTAGTTTCATACACTAGTAGTACTTTCCATTATAAGCTTGTTATTTCGATTAATACTGAGTCACGAGTCACGGTATTTAAACATTGTGGGGATTTCAAATCTGTGGTGGCAATCATATTCCACTAAATAAGTATATAAATGTGTTTCATTGACCATATTTATTCCCGCCCAATATATTCCATTTATTCCTATTCCGGAATAAGGTCAATCAAACACACCCTATAAGTCTAAAACCTTGTCTACTTCATTAATGATATAAATTGTTACCCAATGATGTGCAGATCTTATTGATGTGTGCATGTGGATATGACAAAGTTCTCATTGAACCCTGACAACATGCTGTGGTTTAGAATAAGAGATGTACCTCAAATGGTTATCCCTGAGATGTTATAATTGCTTAATTGTGGCTAATTAGGTAATTGCTATCTAACTAGTGTCTATAGTACCTAATATCAGAAACTCAGTTTTATCATTGCTTGTCAAGTTTTATCCAAAAACGAATGACGTATGCAGTCTTCTATTATTATTATTATTATTATTATTATTATTATTATTATTATTATTATTGTTATTATTATTGTTGTTGTTGACTTTATTTATACTCGATATGTATAATGAGCAGACGACTCGAGGTGAATACATCAGAGAGAAATCGAACTATGTAAATAATGGATATATATAGAAACTAATAGAAACTATAAATATGAATAGTTGGCATTCAACTTACAGTAGCAGTTGAGGAAAAGGCTTCTTCCCAAGTGACAGTAGTCTTGTTGACAGCCACGTGTTTGAGCAATGAGACTTCCAAACTTTTTAAGTCTTTCAACGAAGAAATTTGAAAACAAAAAAATCAATACAAACTTGAACAGCTATAGGAACTACAACTGCAGACACTCATATAAAGAGGTGAAATGATTCTCTAATATGTTATACAATGTATGTAGTCCAGGTACATACTTACTGTATAAAGGCAGATAAACTGACTCAGTCTCTAATGGGGCAGCGTGCTCTATCGAATAGATCGAAGCACGCGGGAATTGGAAGAAGATTAGCCTGCGTGGCAGACGTTTTTTAGGTTGCGTGGAAGAGTTTTCGTTTTTTTGGCAACGCGAAAGTTGGGGCGAGAGCAAAAAGGGGAAGGAGGGGGAAGGGGAAAGGGCGCGAAGGAAACGTTTCCTTCTAAAAAACGCTTGCTACACAGGCTAGAAGAAGACGAGAGAAGTGTTAGGAGTGCTTCTCACACTTGTCGAGTCTTCTTTCAATTCCCAAGTGTTTCTATAAGTCGATAAAGTACAGCGGCCGAGTTTCTAGAACTTTGTAAAATACAATTATCTAAAATACACTTAATAATAATAATAATATATTTATAATTCTTAAAAACGCACCTAACGGCGTGGGAGTCTCGATGTTTATTATTTTTTAAAGCCAATTTTTCAATTTTATTCATTACAAATATCTGCATGCACATGCTCTCATAAAGCACGCGGCATACGCATCCTTTGGCCAATCAGAGTGTGTGTTCTATCATTATAGTTATTTTATGATACGCTATACAATGTATATAGTCCAGGTACATACTTACTGTCTTCAGTACATTCGCTGTCTGTGAATGTTTCGTCTAATCCAAGATGAAAGAGTTGGTCAGGAAATAGCGACATCATCTCACTCAGAATGCCTTCCATGGTTGCCAAGGTAACACCCTGAAATTAAGCCAGTCTTGTTACCACTGTACTATGCAAGCCTTATATCTGATCTACTGCCAGTCTTGTTACCACTGTACTATGCAAGCCTTATATCTGATCTACTGCCAGTCTTGTTACCACTGTACTATGCAAGCCTTATATCTGATCTACTGCCAGTCTTGTTACCACTGTACTATGCATGCCTTACATCTGATCTACTGCCAGTCTTGTTACCACTGTACTATGCAAGCCTTATATCTGATCTACTGCCAGTCTTGTTACCACTGTACTATGCATGCCTTACATCTGATCTACTGCCAGTCTTGTTACCACTGTACTATGCATGCCTTACATCTGATCTACTGCCAGTACAGTGTACTACAGTTTACTGTACTAGTACTCTACTGCCAGTCTTATTACCACGGCCCAACATTGTAATTCCCATTCAGTATGGCTCCTCATATTGTACATGTATTACATAAAACAGTTTGTAAAGGAACCTCTGCTCACAGAGTAAATTGTTACCATTTATGTGCACATTAAAAGCGGCTGTAACTCATATACATGTATTATGTATGGCCTACCTTTGGATCATTATACAACTGTAAGAAACCAGAGCTGTTACAAAACAGAAGCCCTTGTGTTTTGTTATACAATCCTACCAAACCATTGGCATGCGCACTGACAGAAACAAGAACAGGTACACTGTATGACTATATGGAACTGTCTAGTGTACTACAACATACTGACAGAAACAACAACAGGTACACTGTATGACTATATGGAACTTTCTAGTGTACTACAACATACTGACAGGCGTGTCCATCCTAGAGGGGTGTCCATTTCTAGAGGGGTAGGGGTAGGGGTAGGGGTAGGGGTAGGGGTGTCCATCCTAGAGTGTGTCCATTCCTACAGGGGTAGGCACGTCCATCCTAGAGGGGTAGGGGTGTCCATTCCTAGAGGGCTAGGTATGTCCATCCTAGAGGGGTGTCCATTCTTAGAGGGGTAGGCTCATCCATCTTAGAGTGTGTCCATTCCTAGAGGGGTAGGCGCGTCCATCCCAGAGAGGTGTCCATTCTTAGAGGAGTAGGGGTGTCCGTCCTAGAGTGTGTCCATTCCTAGAGGGGTAGGGGTGTCCATCCTAAAGGGGTGTCCATTCCTAGAGGGGTGTCGATGTCTGCATTACGAATTGTCCAGACAAAATAGTCAACTCTGGCGTCATCCACGTCGGCATCAGTGACCATTCGCTGGTTTATATGACCCGCAAAACACGTTATGAAAGAACAGGCGTTCATCGTGTAATAGAAACCCGTCTTTATAATAACTTTGATAAGGACGGGTTTCTGCAAGACCTCGCCCAAAAACCATGGAGCACCGTTAGTTTACATACAAATCCTGACGACATGTGGCTTACTTGGCGATCAATGTTTATGGAAAGTGTAGATAAGTTCGCACCTCTTAAAAGAAAACGAACTAAACATAAGAAATCTCCATGGATCGCTAACGATCTATTACGACAAATACACAAGCGTAATTATCACAAGAAATTGGCAGTTACTACTAATGACATAGCGTACTGGGAGCAGTACAAAAATGTCAGAAATCAAACAAATAACGACATTAAGGCCGCTAAAAAACGGTATTTCATAGACAATCTAGAAGTTAATAAAACTAACCCGCGTAAGACATGTAGCCTTATAAACGAATTGAGCTCACGCAAATGTCACACTCGTAACATATCTGAAATTAAGGTTAACGACCAAACAATCAATTCTGCCCAGGAAATGGCCGAGACATTTAATCGGTACTTCACCAATATCGGCCCATCTCTTGCGCAAGAAATCCCACCATCAACTGTCCAGCCTGAATATTACCTAAAGCTTTTCCCTTAGAGCCCCCTCTACAAGTGCTGTTTGCAAATTATTATCTGAACTAAATGATAAAAAGGCCACAGGCTTAGATGGGATTCCATGTAAGCTTCTAAAATTAGCAGCTGATATAGTTGGTCCATCTCTTGCGAACATATTCCGTTGTTCTATTGACACCTGCATTTTTCCAAACGAGTGGAAGTTAGCCAAAGTAACTCCTATTTTTTTAAAAGGCCCCAAAAACGACCTCAATAACTATCGCCCAACATCTGTCTTACCTGCTGTCTCAAAGATTTTCGAAAGGCTTATTCACAACCAATTTTACGAATACCTAAATGAAAAACCAGCTTCTAACTAATTGTCAGTCAGGTTTCCGCTCCCTCCATAGTACCCTAACAGCGCTACTCGAGGCTACCAATAACTGGTCTATTAACATCGACAATGGTCTTCTTAACGGAATTATATTTATTGATCTTAAAAAGGCCTTTGATACTATCGACCATGAAATCGTCTTACAAAAACTTAAAAACTATGGAGTTGAGCAAAAATCCCTCACTTGGTTTCGTTCTTACCTTGACAGCAGGAACCAAAAATGTAGCGTAAATGGCGCTATGTCGAATGCAAACAATATATGTTGTGGAGTACCTCAAGGAAGCATAATTGGCCCATTACTATTTCTGATTTACATCAACGATTTGCCAAACTGCCTCGGTACAGCCTCCGCAAAAATGTTTGCTGACGATACAAGTATTAGCACTTCTGCCGGTAGCCTCGCTGAACTCGAGCCAATGATAAATTCTGAACTTCATAATCTAAATTGTTGGTTAAGAGCAAATAAGCTAAGCCTTAACATTGCAAAAACTGAATTTATGGTCATAGGCTCCCGGCAGAAGTTGTTAGCTGAAGGCACAGGTATCCCAAGTTCAATATTAGTGTAAATGTATGGCGTCTTTTGAACGCCATAATCATTTGGTAAAAATTCCGTTTGAATAAAATATCGAAAACACTAACTTGTTTGTAGTCATCTCTTCTGTGTCCGAGCCGATTTTAAGCCGTATCCGTTCAGTTTTTGATGAGTTATAGTCGATTTGGTTTGTCACGTATCACACACTAGTATAATTGAGAAGGTAGGAGAGTCGTGTCTCAGTTCCTCGAACCAAATCGACTAGAATTCTTTTAAAATTCGAACTATCGCCAAAATTCCTCCAAAACACATTAGCCCGATAAACAAACTATTATCCAAAGCACTCTTCCGTACTTCAAACCTCGATATCTGCACCGTAAAACGGATTTTAGGACCAAACTGGCGATACGAATACTCTCTTGTCACTCTACCTGGACCAAAGGCATGACAAGAATGCAACGGCCGTTGAAATGTCACAACGGTGCCCTCCCCGGAGAGTCGGACGAAATTCAAGCCAACCAATAGGAAGCGAGCTTCACGGGACATTTCAACGGCCGTTGCATTCTTGTCATGCCTTTGGTCCAGGTAGAGTGACAAGAGAGTATTCGTATCGCCAGTTTGGTCCTAAAATCCGTTTTACGGTGCAGATATCGAGGTTTGAAGTACGGAAGAGTGCTTTGGATAATAGTTTGTTTATCGGGCTAATGTGTTTTGGAGGAATTTTGGCGATAGTTCGAATTTTAAAAGAATTCTAGTCGATTTGGTTCGAGGAACTGAGACACGACTCTCCTACCTTCTCAATTATACTAGTGTGTGATACGTGACAAACCAAATCGACTATAACTCATCAAAAACTGAACGGATACGGCTTAAAATCGGCTCGGACACAGAAGAGATGACTACAAACAAGTTAGTGTTTTCGATATTTTATTCAAACGGAATTTTTACCAAATGATTATGGCGTTCAAAAGACGCCATACATTTACACTAATATTGAACTTGGGATACCTGTGCTGAAGGGGACTATGATATTGTTGCAAATATCGAAAACACCAAAATCAAGAGAGTCGACCACACCAAATCCCTTGGTCTCATTATAGATGATCGGCTCTCTTGGAGTAAACACATTCACGAAATATGTAAGAAAATTGCTTCGGCTATAGATGCACTTAAACGACTAAGACCCTTTGTCACAATGGCGGTCGCTATCCTGATCTATAAAGCACTAATTTTACCACACTTTGATTATTGCAGTGCAGTATGGGATGGACTAAGTGGCCATCTGAGTGACAAAATTCAAAAACTGCAAATTCGTGCGGCAAGGGCTATCATGAGGGCAAACTATGACACCAGCTCTAGCGTTCTTCTTGAAGAATTATGCTGGGACACTCTGTCTGTTCGCCGGAAAAAAACAAAAAGTAACGCTTATGTTTAAGTTCATCCATGAATTAGCCCCACAATATTTACAAGACCTCTTTACTCTTCGTCACACCAATTATAATTTACGACATTCTGATATTAAACTCGCACTGCCCAAGCCACGCACTAACTACCTTAAGCGATGCTTTTCTTACAGCGGTGCTAAACTGTGGAATGACTTACCACAAAGTATCAGGTCAATCAGCTCGCTTGATCAATTCAAGAGAGAAATTAACGGAATTTTATGATCATTTAATTCCCACACGGCAATCATGTAAAACAGTAACATATGATGTAACTTATTTTTTAATATTTTAGATAGCCATTGTATTGCATTTATACTGATGATTTTACCGTGTTTCTAAATAAACTTTATGTATGTATGTATGTGTCCATTCCTAAAGCGGTAGGGATGTCCATCCTAGAGCGCCATCCTTTCCTAGAGGGGTAGGGGTGTCCATCTTAGAGTGGTGTCCATTCCTAGAAGGGTAGGGGTGTCTTTCCTGGAGTGTGTCCATTCCTAGAGGGGTAGGGGTGTCCATCCTAGAGGGGTGTCCATTCCTAGAGGGGTAGGGGTGTCCTTCCTAGAGCGGTGTCCATCCTAGAGGGGTGCCCATTCCTAGAGGGGTAGGGGTGTCCTTCCTAGAGGGTTGTCCAATCTAGAAGGGTGTTCATTCCTAGAGGTGTAGGGGTGTCCATCCTAGAGGGGTGTCCATTCCTAGAGGGGTAGGGGTGTCCATTCTAGAGTGGTGGCATTCCTAGAGGAGTAGGGGTGTCCATCCTAGAGGGGTGTCCATTGCTAGAGGGGTAGGGTTGTCCATTCTAGAGTGGTGTCCATTCCTAGAGGGGTAGGGGTGTCCATCCTAGAGGGTTGTCCAATCTAGAAGGGTGTCCATCCTAGAGGGGTCTCCATTCCTAGAGGGGTAAGGGTGTCCATCCTAGAGTGGTGTCCATTCCTAGAGTGGTAGGGGTGTCCATCCTAGAGGGGTGTCCATTCCTAGATGGTTAGGGGTGTCCATCCTAGAGGGGTCTCCATTCCCAGAGGGGTGGGGCTGTTCATCCTAGAGGGGTGTCCACTCCTAGAGGGGCAGGGGTGTCCTTCCTAAGAGGGGTGTCCATTCCTAGAGGGGGAGGCATGTCCATCCTAGAGGGGTGTCCATTCCTAGAGGGGTAGGTGTGTCCGTGCTAGAGTGTGTCCGTCCTAGAGTGTGTCCATTCCTAGAGGGGTAGGGGTGTCCATCCTAGAGGGGTGTCCATTCCTAGAGGAGTAGGGGTGTCCATCCTAGAGTGGTGTCCATTCCTAGAGGGGTAGGCATGTCCATCCTAAAGTGGTGTCCATTCCTAGAGGGGTAGGGGTGTCCTTCCTAGAGGGTTGTCCAATCTAGAAAGGTGTCCATTCCTAGAGGGGTAGGGGTGTCCATCCTAGGGGGGTGTCCATTCCTAGAGGGGTAGGGGTGTCCATGCTAGAGTGGCGTCCATTCTTAGAGGAGTAGGGGTGTCCATCCTAGAGCGGTGTCCATTCCTAAAGGGGTAGGGGTGTCCATCCTAGAGCGGCGTCCTTTCCTAGAGGGGTAGGGGTGTCCATCCTAGAGTGGTGTTCATTCCTAGAGGGGTATGGGTGTCCATCCTAAAGCGGTGTCCATTCCACGAGGGGTAGGGGTGTCCATCCTAGAGGGGTGTCCATTCCTAGAGGGGTAGGGATGTCCATCCTAGAGGGGTGTCCATTCCTAGAGGGGTAGGGGTGTCCATGCTAGAGTGGCGTCCATTCTTAGAGGAGTAGGGGTGTCCATCCTAGAGCGGTGTCCATTCCTAAAGGGGTAGGGCTGTCCATCCTAGAGCGGCGTCCTTTCCTAGAGGGGTAGGGGTGTCCATCCTAGAGTGGTGTTCATTCCTAGAGGGGTAGGGGTGTTCATTCCTAGAGGGGTAGGGGTGTCCATCCTAGAGGGGTAGGGGTGTCCATGCTAGAGTGGCGTCCATTCTTAGAGGAGTAGGGGTGTCCATCCTAGAGCGGTGTCCATTCCTAAAGGGGTAGGGCTGTCCATCCTAGAGCGGCGTCCTTTCCTAGAGGGGTAGGGGTGTCCATCCTAGAGTGGTGTTCATTCCTAGAGGGGTAGGGTGTCCATCCTAGAGTGGTGTCTATTCCTAGAGGGATAGGGGTGTCCATCCTAGAGTGGTGTCCATTCCTAAAGCGGTAGGGGTGTCCATCCTAGAGCGGCATCCTTTCCTAGAGCGGTAGGGGTGTCCATCCTAGAGCGGTGTCCATTCCTAGAAGGGTAGGGGGGTCTTTCCTGGAGTGTGTCCATTCCTAGAGGGGTAGGGGTGTCCATCCTAGAGGGGTGTCCATTCCTAGAGGGGTAGGGGTGTCCATCCTAGAGGGGTGTCCATTCCTAGAGCGGTAGGGGTGTCCATCCTATTGCGGTGTCCACTCCTAGAGGGGCAGGGGTGTCCTTCCTAGAGGGGTGTCCATTCCTAGAGGGGGAGGCATGTCCATCCTAGAGGGGTGTCCATTCCTAGAGGGGTAGGTGTGTCCGTGCTAGAGTGTGTCCGTCCTAGAGTGTGTCCATTCCTAGAGGGGTAGGGGTGTCCATCCTAGAGGGGTGTCCATTCCTAGAGGAGTAGGGGTGTCCATCCTAGAGTGGTGTCCATTCCTAGAGGGGTAGGCATGTCCATCCTAAAGTGGTGTCCATTCCTAGAGGGGTAGGGGTGTCCTTCCTAGAGGGTTGTCCAATCTAGAAGGGTGTCCATTCCTAGAGGGGTAGGGGTGTCCATCCTAGGGGGTGTCCATTCCTAGAGGGGTAGGGGTGTCCATGCTAGAGTGGCGTCCATTCTTAGAGGAGTAGGGGTGTCCATCCTAGAGCGGTGTCCATTCCTAAAGGGGTAGGGGTGTCCATCCTAGAGCGGCGTCCTTTCCTAGAGGGGTAGGGGTGTCCATCCTAGAGTGGTGTTCATTCCTAGAGGGGTACGGGTGTCCATCCTAAAGCGGTGTCCATTCCACGAGGGGTAGGGGTGTCCATCCTAGAGGGGTGTCCATTCCTAGAGGGGTAGGGATGTCCATCCTAGAGGGGTGTCCATTCCTAGAGGGGTAGGGGTGTCCATGCTAGAGTGGCGTCCATTCTTAGAGGAGTAGGGGTGTCCATCCTAGAGCGGTGTCCATTCCTAAAGGGGTAGGGCTGTCCATCCTAGAGCGGCGTCCTTTCCTAGAGGGGTAGGGGTGTCCATCCTAGAGTGGTGTTCATTCCTAGAGGGGTAGGGGTGTCCATCCTAGAGGGGTAGGGGTGTCCATGCTAGAGTGGCGTCCATTCTTAGAGGAGTAGGGGTGTCCATCCTAGAGCGGTGTCCATTCCTAAAGGGGTAGGGCTGTCCATCCTAGAGCGGCGTCCTTTCCTAGAGGGGTAGGGGTGTCCATCCTAGAGTGGTGTTCATTCCTAGAGGGGTAGGGTGTCCATCCTAGAGTGGTGTCTATTCCTAGAGGGATAGGGGTGTCCATCCTAGAGTGGTGTCTATTCCTAGAGGGGTAGGGGTGTCCTTCCTAGAGGGGTGTCCATTCCTAGAGGGGTAGGGTTGTCCATTCTAGAGTGGTGTCCATTCCTAGAGGGGTAGGGGTGTCCATCCTAGAGTGGTGTCCATTCCTAAAGCGGTAGGGGTGTCCATCCTAGAGCGGCATCCTTTCCTAGAGCGGTAGGGGTGTCCATCCTAGAGCGGTGTCCATTCCTAGAAGGGTAGGGGGGTCTTTCCTGGAGTGTGTCCATTCCTAGAGGGGTAGGGGTGTCCATCCTAGAGGGGTGTTCATTCCTAGAGGGGTAGGGGTGTCCATCCTAGAGGGGTGTCCATTCCTAGAGCGGTAGGGGTGTCCATCCTATTGCGGTGTCCACTCCTAGAGGGGCAGGGGTGTCCTTCCTAGAGGGGTGTCCATTCCTAGAGGGGGAGGCATGTCCATCCTAGAGGGGTGTCCATTCCTAGAGGGGTAGGTGTGTCCGTGCTAGAGTGTGTCCGTCCTAGAGTGTGTCCATTCCTAGAGGGGTAGGGGTGTCCATCCTAGAGGGGTGTCCATTCCTAGAGGAGTAGGGGTGTCCATCCTAGAGTGGTGTCCATTCCTAGAGGGGTAGGCATGTCCATCCTAAAGTGGTGTCCATTCCTAGAGGGGTAGGGGTGTCCTTCCTAGAGGGTTGTCCAATCTAGAAGGGTGTCCATTCCTAGAGGGGTAGGGGTGTCCATCCTAGGGGGGTGTCCATTCCTAGAGGGGTAGGGGTGTCCATGCTAGAGTGGCGTCCATTCTTAGAGGAGCAGGGGTGTCCATCCTAGAGCGGTGTCCATTCCTAAAGGGGTAGGGGTGTCCATCCTAGAGCGGCGTCCTTTCCTAGAGGGGTAGGGGTGTCCATCCTAGAGTGGTGTTCATTCCTAGAGGGGTATGGGTGTCCATCCTAAAGCGGTGTCCATTCCACGAGGGGTAGGGGTGTCCATCCTAGAGGGATGTCCATTCCTAGAGGGGTAGGGATGTCCATCCTAGAGGGGTGTCCATTCCTAGAGGGGTAGGGGTGTCCATGCTAGAGTGGCGTCCATTCTTAGAGGAGTAGGGGTGTCCATCCTAGAGCGGTGTCCATTCCTAAAGGGGTAGGGCTGTCCATCCTAGAGCGGCGTCCTTTCCTAGAGGGGTAGGGGTGTCCATCCTAGAGTGGTGTTCATTCCTAGAGGGGTAGGGGTGTCCATCCTAGAGTGGTGTCCATTCCTAGAGGGGTAGGGGTGTCCATGCTAGAGTGGCGTCCATTCTTAGAGGAGTAGGAGGGGTGTCCATCCTAGAGCGTTGTCCATTCCTAAAGGGGTAGGGCTGTCCATCCTAGAGCGGCGTCCTTTCCTAGAGGGGTAGGGGTGTCCATCCTAGAGTGGTGTTCATTCCTAGAGGGGTAGGGTGTCCATCCTAGAGTGGTGTCTATTCCTAGAGGGATAGGGGTGTCCATCCTAGAGTGGTGTCTATTCCTAGAGGGATAGGGGTGTCCTTCCTAGAGGGGTGTCCATTCCTAGAGGGGTAGGGTTGTCCATTCTAGAGTGGTGTCCATTCCTAGAGGGGTAGGGGTGTCCATCCTAGAGTGGTGTCCATTCCTAAAGCGGTAGGGGTGTCCATCCTAGAGCGGCATCCTTTCCTAGAGCGGTAGGGGTGTCCATCCTAGAGCGGTGTCCATTCCTAGAAGGGTAGGGGTGTCTTTCCTGGAGTGTGTCCATTCCTAGAGGGGTAGGGCTGTCCATCCTAGAGCGGCGTCCTTTCCTAGAGGGGTAGGGGTGTCCATCCTAGAGTGGTGTTCATTCCTAGAGGGGTAGGGTGTCCATCCTAGAGTGGTGTCTATTCCTAGAGGGATAGGGGTGTCCATCCTAGAGTGGTGTCCATTCCTAGAGCGGTAGGGGTGTCCATCCTAGAGCGGTGTCCATTCCTAGAAGGGTAGGGGGGTCTTTCCTGGAGTGTGTCCATTCCTAGAGGGGTAGGGGTGTCCATCCTAGAGGGGTGTCCATTCCTAGAGGGGTAGGGGTGTCCATCCTAGAGGGGTGTCCATTCCTAGAGCGGTAGGGGTGTCCATCCTATTGCGGTGTCCACTCCTAGAGGGGCAGGGGTGTCCTTCCTAGAGGGGTGTCCATTCCTAGAGGGGGAGGCATGTCCATCCTAGAGGGGTGTCCATTCCTAGAGGGGTAGGTGTGTCCGTGCTAGAGTGTGTCCGTCCTAGAGTGTGTCCATTCCTAGAGGGGTAGGGGTGTCCATCCTAGAGGGGTGTCCATTCCTAGAGGAGTAGGGGTGTCCATCCTAGAGTGGTGTCCATTCCTAGAGGGGTAGGCATGTCCATCCTAAAGTGGTGTCCATTCCTAGAGGGGTAGGGGTGTCCTTCCTAGAGGGTTGTCCAATCTAGAAGGGTGTCCATTCCTAGAGGGGTAGGGGTGTCCATCCTAGGGGGGTGTCCATTCCTAGAGGGGTAGGGGTGTCCATGCTAGAGTGGCGTCCATTCTTAGAGGAGTAGGGGTGTCCATCCTAGAGCGGTGTCCATTCCTAAAGGGGTAGGGGTGTCCATCCTAGAGCGGCGTCCTTTCCTAGAGGGGTAGGGGTGTCCATCCTAGAGTGGTGTTCATTCCTAGAGGGGTATGGGTGTCCATCCTAAAGCGGTGTCCATTCCACGAGGGGTAGGGGTGTCCATCCTAGAGGGGTGTCCATTCCTAGAGGGGTAGGGATGTCCATCCTAGAGGGGTGTCCATTCCTAGAGGGGTAGGGGTGTCCATGCTAGAGTGGCGTCCATTCTTAGAGGAGTAGGGGTGTCCATCCTAGAGCGGTGTCCATTCCTAAAGGGGTAGGGCTGTCCATCCTAGAGCGGCGTCCTTTCCTAGAGGGGTAGGGGTGTCCATCCTAGAGTGGTGTTCATTCCTAGAGGGGTAGGGGTGTCCATCCTAGAGGGGTAGGGGTGTCCATGCTAGAGTGGCGTCCATTCTTAGAGGAGTAGGGGTGTCCATCCTAGAGCGGTGTCCATTCCTAAAGGGGTAGGGCTGTCCATCCTAGAGCGGCGTCCTTTCCTAGAGGGGTAGGGGTGTCCATCCTAGAGTGGTGTTCATTCCTAGAGGGGTAGGGTGTCCATCCTAGAGTGGTGTCTATTCCTAGAGGGATAGGGGTGTCCATCCTAGAGTGGTGTCTATTCCTAGAGGGGTAGGGGTGTCCTTCCTAGAGGGGTGTCCATTCCTAGAGGGGTAGGGTTGTCCATTCTAGAGTGGTGTCCATTCCTAGAGGGGTAGGGGTGTCCATCCTAGAGTGGTGTCCATTCCTAAAGCGGTAGGGGTGTCCATCCTAGAGCGGCATCCTTTCCTAGAGCGGTAGGGGTGTCCATCCTAGAGCGGTGTCCATTCCTAGAAGGGTAGGGGGGTCTTTCCTGGAGTGTGTCCATTCCTAGAGGGGTAGGGGTGTCCATCCTAGAGGGGTGTCCATTCCTAGAGGGGTAGGGGTGTCCATCCTAGAGGGGTGTCCATTCCTAGAGCGGTAGGGGTGTCCATCCTATTGCGGTGTCCACTCCTAGAGGGGCAGGGGTGTCCTTCCTAGAGGGGTGTCCATTCCTAGAGGGGGAGGCATGTCCATCCTAGAGGGGTGTCCATTCCTAGAGGGGTAGGTGTGTCCGTGCTAGAGTGTGTCCGTCCTAGAGTGTGTCCATTCCTAGAGGGGTAGGGGTGTCCATCCTAGAGGGGTGTCCATTCCTAGAGGAGTAGGGGTGTCCATCCTAGAGTGGTGTCCATTCCTAGAGGGGTAGGCATGTCCATCCTAAAGTGGTGTCCATTCCTAGAGGGGTAGGGGTGTCCTTCCTAGAGGGTTGTCCAATCTAGAAGGGTGTCCATTCCTAGAGGGGTAGGGGTGTCCATCCTAGGGGGGTGTCCATTCCTAGAGGGGTAGGGGTGTCCATGCTAGAGTGGCGTCCATTCTTAGAGGAGCAGGGGTGTCCATCCTAGAGCGGTGTCCATTCCTAAAGGGGTAGGGGTGTCCATCCTAGAGCGGCGTCCTTTCCTAGAGGGGTAGGGGTGTCCATCCTAGAGTGGTGTTCATTCCTAGAGGGGTATGGGTGTCCATCCTAAAGCGGTGTCCATTCCACGAGGGGTAGGGGTGTCCATCCTAGAGGGATGTCCATTCCTAGAGGGGTAGGGATGTCCATCCTAGAGGGGTGTCCATTCCTAGAGGGGTAGGGGTGTCCATGCTAGAGTTGCGTCCATTCTTAGAGGAGTAGGGGTGTCCATCCTAGAGCGGTGTCCATTCCTAAAGGGGTAGGGCTGTCCATCCTAGAGCGGCGTCCTTTCCTAGAGGGGTAGGGGTGTCCATCCTAGAGTGGTGTTCATTCCTAGAGGGGTAGGGGTGTCCATCCTAGAGTGGTGTCCATTCCTAGAGGGGTAGGGGTGTCCATGCTAGAGTGGCGTCCATTCTTAGAGGAGTAGGGGTGTCCATCCTAGAGCGTTGTCCATTCCTAAAGGGGTAGGGCTGTCCATGCTAGAGCGGCGTCCTTTCCTAGAGGGGTAGGGGTGTCCATCCTAGAGTGGTGTTCATTCCTAGAGGGGTAGGGTGTCCATCCTAGAGTGGTGTCTATTCCTAGAGGGATAGGGGTGTCCATCCTAGAGTGGTGTCTATTCCTAGAGGGATAGGGGTGTCCTTCCTAGAGGGGTGTCCATTCCTAGAGGGGTAGGGTTGTCCATTCTAGAGTGGTGTCCATTCCTAGAGGGGTAGGGGTGTCCATCCTAGAGTGGTGTCCATTCCTAAAGCGGTAGGGGTGTCCATCCTAGAGCGGCATCCTTTCCTAGAGCGGTAGGGGTGTCCATCCTAGAGCGGTGTCCATTCCTAGAAGGGTAGGGGTGTCTTTCCTGGAGTGTGTCCATTCCTAGAGGGGTAGGGGTGTCCATCCTAGAGGGGTGTCCATTCCTAGAGGGGTAGGGGTGTCCATCCTAGAGGGGTGTCCATTCCTAGAGCGGTAGGGGTGTCCATCCTATTGCGGTGTCTATTCCTAGAGGGGTAGGGTGTCCATCCTAGAGTGGTGTCTATTCCTAGAGGGATAGGGGTGTCCATCCTAGAGTGGTGTCTATTCCTAGAGGGTTATGGGTGTCCATCCTAGAGCAGTGTCTATTCCTAGAGGGGTAGGGGTGTCCATCCTAGAGCGGTGTCTATTCCTAGAGGGGTAGGGGTGTCCATCCTAGAGCAGTGTCTATTCCTAGAGGTGTCCATCCTAGAGCGGTGTCTATTCCTAGAGGGGTAGGGGTGTCCATCCTAGAGCAGTGTCTATTCCTAGAGGGTTAGGGGTGCCATCCTAGAGTGGTGTGCATTCCTAAAAAAAGAGTCTTTTGGGGACTAACAGATAAAGACAATTATTTGAACCTGCACTAATAATAGAGGGATGTTTCTCTAGAGACTAACAGAGCAAGAATGAGAATATCTGAATTACAGCAAGACATCAATAACTTACGCAGACTCTACTTCTGGTACAACTCTAATCCCTCTGTCTCTTGCATAAGCTACAAGAGTTTTAATGTCATCTTGTGTGTAGATCTGTTGTTCATTGTTACGCAAGTCTGGATATCTAGATATTACAACGTACGTAGAATAAGATTTAGTATTTACCAAATCAGTGATAGCATTATTATTAGCAATTTGAGCGCATTTTGATTGGCTCCCGTAAGTCGGAATATTCTTGGCTACGGTATTCAGTGTTTTGGGACAAGATTCAAAATGGCCATGTTTCGCTACAGCTACATCTACAGCTATATTATTTATCCAACTGATTTGGTAAATACTAAAACAATAGGCCCTTTGCAGGATTTCGATCACGTGGTTGTACTGACTGCCAAACAAATCTGACTTTATTTATTTGAAGAATCTTACATGATATCAGTAGTGACAGTAAAGAAATCTGTTTGAAATGCTATTTTTCAACCTCTAGTTGATTGTCGATCTTTCTCAATCAATGTCTCAAAGTTTGTTTGCAGTCATTAGAGCCGTTCCAGGGGCGGATCCAGGTTTTTGTCAAACAGGGGGTTGTGTTGCGGCCGTTTTTATTATGTGAGCGGCAAAGCCGCGAACTAGTAGGGGGGTGTGGGGGCATGCCCCCCCAGAATATTTTGAAATCTACAAGCTCTAAAATGCAATTTTTAGAGATCTGGAGTTGTTTTAGTATACAACAAAACTCAATTTTCAGTAAAATTTTGAGTTTATTGGACATCCAACAAAGATGCTTGGAAGAGTCTTCTTGGGTGAGCTTACAAGTATGAAGGCTTCACATACGTTTTTGACGCTAAAAATGGCAGGTTCTTTCTGTTATCAGTCAAACCGGCCTCGAAGTCGAACGGTCGTGTAAATTATTCTTACGAGGGAGAGAGCTGAAAGTGCAAGAGAGACCCAAGGACAGACATATCTACACAAGCGGTATTAAAAAAATATCCATCGGGGGGGGTTCTTCGGCTCAGTTCATTTGTTATTCAAGCGATATATTGGCATGTGACTATAAACTGCAAAGGGCCTATTATACCCCTCAGTGGAGGTGAGGACTCACGGCTCGGTAAATATCCACCACTACTCCACGTCTGGCAAAAAAGGCCCCGAAATCGGCATCAGTCATTAAACTTCTACAGTTTTAATCCAATCAAAATGAAACTTGGCAACGTGACAGTACATGGCAAGGCAACAAATCGTATCTTTTTTGTTTTTTAATTTGAATGTTTTTTGACGGGAAAATGACGTCATGAACAAACCCACAAATTTTAAAATTCAAAACTATACTAATTTGATCATCGCAATCGAAAGAACATGTAAAATGAGAGATATAACTGAAACAATATCTCAGTTATCGTTATTCTATCCAAAGATATGAATTTTTGAAATTTCAATTTCCGCCATTTTATTACTAAAAATAGCACAAAATGGCGGAATTTTTGAATCTTTGGATAGAATAGCGATAACTGAGATATTGTTTCAGTTATATCTCTCATTCTACATGTTCTTTCGAATGCGATGATCACATATTAGTATAGTTGTGAATTTCAAAATTTGTGGGTTTGTTCATGACATCATTTTCCCGCCAAAAAGCATTAAAATTGAAAAACAAAAAAGATACGATTTGTTGCCTTGCCATGTACTGTCATGTTGCCAAGTTTCATTTTGATTGGGTTAAAACTGTAGAAGTTTAATGACTGATGCCGATTTTGGGCCCTTTTTTGCCAGACGTGTCACCTCCACTTTGGGGAATAATTGTTCAATAATTATGCAGTAAATGCTCTCTTTGGCAGCAGGCCCCGTTGCACGAAAAGTGAATAGCACTATCCACCGGATCAGTCCTATCCAATGGATACAACTGATGCAGTTATCCAATAAGTTTTAACCATTGGATAGGACTTATCTGGTGGATAGGCAAATAATTAGCTTTAGTATTTACCAAATCAGTGGATAGCAATTTTGGTGCATTTTGATTGGCTCCCGTAACTCGGAATATCCTTGGCTATTCACTGTTTTGGGACGAGATTCAAAATGGCATCTCCTTTCACTACAGCTACAGCTACATTTTTGTCCAACTGATTTGGTAAATACTAAAACAATTATCTCCCCCAGTGTCGGTGAGTAGTGGTGAATATTCCTTGCTGCTCGAGGACTCGCGGCTCGGTAAATATCCACCACTACTCACCTCCACTTTGGGGAATAATTGTTCACTATTTACCTTTCATGCAACCAGGGCCTTGTCTAAAAAAGTGGCTGTTCTCTATTAAAAGTGGCACCCTTGGAAGTGATATTGTGACAAGCACCGTCTCTAGTGAGTGCCCCTACCGAAAGTAAGACAGTTGACAGCTACTGGCCCAGGGGGGGTACTCAGGGGTATCAGTGACGGGGAGGTGCGAATGAGGCCAAACATTTTAACCCCAAAAAAAGTCCATTACGCAAAAACAAGACCCCCAAAAAAAGTCCAACGGCCCAAAATCGTACGTGTAACCCCAAAAAAGTCCAATTTTTCTCCGCATAAAATCGAGAACGGTAGGATATCATTTATATCAACCCCAAAAAAAAGTCCTTGACAAAATCTTTATATCAAAAAAAGTCCACCAGAAAAATGAAAACCCCCCAAAAAAGTCCCAAACCGCGAATTTCAAACCCAAAAAAAGCCTTTGCACCTCCCCGTCACTGATACCCCTGAGTACCCCCCCCTGGGGCTACTGGTAATCTTAAAACAATCTGATGACAGGATTACTACATGGGTTAAACTGTTGTTAGATGGGCTAACAGATTTAATCTAGAGTAATTTAGCTGTTGGTTAACCTTGCTGGGACCTTGCATCCATTCGTTTGCCATTTATACTACTTACATTATATTTATCATCTACCTTAAATTTATATACTATATTTTACATTTGTAATTCTTTTCTATATAATACATGTATTTGTAAGGCAGTCTGATGGAAGTCTCTAATAAATAAATAAATAAATAAATTGATAATTAACACTAAGAAACATTAACAAGATGTAGGATGACAGACAAGTAAAAAGTACACACTCTAGATATAGAGCTATAACTTTAAAATAGAAAAGATCGACTTACCTGTTGCTTTCTACACTAAAACGACACAAATCAGAAAAATGAAAATGCAGGACATTCATCTTGACAAAACTCATGCCATCAAGTATGTTATACAACAACTCAAGAGGAATGAATCGACGCCTAAAAACAATCAGAAATAACATTCATTGTTAACAATAACAATCAATGATTGTTGGGGATTGACATACATACATGTACAGAGGTTATTTACCTGCCGGGAGGTCTGGATAGGGAAAAACTGTTCCCATGGTCTTGAACATGCTGAGGTCCATTTTCAAGGCCAAGGAGTTTTTCCCTATCCTGACCGACCAAAAGGCTGTTATTTAATTAATTATTTTCTCCTTCTCGAAACGTGAACAGTACTGAAAAAAAAAAAAAAACTTTTTTTTCCAGTCCGGTATACTACTGTAGGATACCGCAGACCGTGGTCAAATATAGAAAATTCCCCCACTTCAACAACCAATCAGAGCATGCGATTTCTCAGGATAATGGACCAAGAAAAAATCGGGACTGGGAAAAGGATCTAATGTATGGGAAATTTTTGGCCAGCAGGATTCTCAGTAGATTGTTAAACAATCAGCCCGAAACTCTGCACAGCTGTGTAATGATGACATCTTTGTAGAAGGCCACGTTTATAGCCAGGTACAGACAGCTACTTTTGTGAACAGATTCTATGTGAAAGTCCTGATTGACCCAGAAAAAATATTACTTTACAAGCACACAATCATATACCATATTTCCTCGATTAAGCGCCCTGATAACTTAAATATATGGTATGCAACATATAGGAACATGCTGTAACTTTGTAATAAAATGCAAGTTGTATACCATATTCTGTAATCTCTTACTGTACCATATTTCTTGGGGAAGGGGAGGGGGCGCTGAATCGAGGGGGGCATAAAATTATTTCAAATTTCGAGGGAGGCTGCTTAAACGAGGAAATATGGTATATACATGTATAATCATATTGATTTCAATGATGATGACAATCATAGCAACTATATGATGATGGTGATTACCCAGTATCCAGCATCAACCCTCTATGTATATATGAAGGTCCATCTTTGATGTCTATTTGTGTGTTGATAAGGGCTCCATTTACAATCAACTGTGACAGTGTTTCAAGACCATACCTAAGTAAACAGTTGAATATATTTAACTCATGGAAAGCAAATGGGGAGGCGAGGGGAGGGACAGGGGAAGAAGTACAGCCTTCCCACTTTCCTTCCCAGTGACCTTATCCCGGTGATCGACTCCCACACATGAGGTGACACGTGACGGGGATGCTTGTTGTACCTTTTAGGGTTTGAAATGTGCAATTTGGTACAGCTTTGGAGACTGTGTCAGCAAATTTAAAAATAATGACAGCTAGTTGCAGATTTTAATCATATTTCGAACACCTAACATTCTTTTTGTCAAATCTTCTGAAAGATTCTCTCTGTCAAAAAGAACTCTCCATCAAAGAAACAGACACCCTCTCTAATTAATGCAAATCTCACTTTCATGATGCAGTCAATTTAAAATGACCGTCAAACATGTCAAACATCATCACCAAGAAGCAAAGCAGACACTCAAATCACTGGTCGATTGTATTAGCCATTCCGAGGTTGCGGAAAGGACTGGGATCGAATGCACTTTCATGCATGCAAAATGACATCCAATATAACATTGATAAAGACAGCTGTCAATACAACAGAATGTTTAAAAGTAGCAAAAATAAGACCGTCCCCCAAAACCATACATCTCTGTTAAATGATTTTTTGAGAGCTTGATTCATTAGTATTTTACCAAACACTTTCAAACTTGGTAGTTAATTGGTCGATTGTATGGGTTGTTTCTCGATAACTGTCAATTGTTTAATAACTGTCAAGAACTGTCATAATTAGATGTCTCGCTGCAGAATACCACACCACTAACACACCGTGTTGGGATATTCTGCAATAATGACCAAACAATAACATACTTACAAAGCTCCAAATGGACTTTCAGCAGAGATAGTCAGAGTATTAGTTGAATTAAAGTTGATGGTGTACTTGTACGAGGTATCCAGCCCTAAAGCCTCATTGTCTGAATCTACATTGACAACAACTAGCTCCAGCATCTCTCCGTCTCTCAACTCCTTGGGTTCAGCGATCAAGACAGGCGTTGTGATGTATTTCAGGTATCTTGTCACTCCATGTTCGAGTATGTTTGACTTGGACGATGTTTTGATGCTCAAGGCACGAGACACTGGAAACGGTTTTCCTGATAACGACGTCTGCACTGGAATAGGCCATACTGTGTCTGAAGAAGCTTTGCAGACGAGAAACGAGGCCACTAAACAACTAAACACGAAAACTTCTCCTGTTTGCATTTTACTTTTGTAGTTTTGAAGAAGTCACGCGCAAACCACATGCAGGGAACCCAAGAGAAAATTGGCAGTCATACCTTCCCTTCCCCCCTCCCCTTCGTATGGAAGCCCCAGGATCGAGGATCACTGATGCTTTCACGGACCCCCTGATTCCTCTTCTCCTAGTCCTGTTCACGATAACAAAAGAAAGAGCACTTTGATAAACAGACTGTACAAAAAAAACTAAAAAATTGTTCGATCGAATATTGAACAATACACCAATAATGTCGGGATTCCTGTGGTATATTACAATGACATGATCCCTTGCGGCAGTGCACAAGTGATCCCGGGAAATTTAGGAAGCTGAAAATTAACTTTTCGCCTTCCAAACAATGATTAGATTTTCATCAAAACAAAAGCAAAATCTATTTTTTGATATATTTTATTCATTCATTAAGTAAAACTTATGCATACCATGTGCCAAAGTGTGTTTTTAAAAGGCAAAACGAGTATGTCAAAGGTCTCATGTCAAAATGGCCCAACGCAAAATGTCTCAGGCAAAATAGGCAAAATGGCCGGCTCGTGACAAAGTGACCTTGGTGGCCGAGAGCGGACATAAAAATACACCGAGGCAAAGTGGACCATGACAAATGTTCAAAAGCAATTTTTACAAAAGCCAAATGCAGCGGTGAGGACAAAGTTTAGTCCAGAAGACAAACTGACTTTGTCATTTACCCGAACTCACTCAGTTGACTTTGGGACTTTTCGCACCGGCTTTTCACTTTGACTTATGTCCGCTCTCGGCCACCGTACATAGCGGGCATCTCTCTTCCTGTCAGTAGTCGCAGGGGAAGGGAGGGTGTATTGTGACGTATGCATACATGTACCATGTGATATATATATGGCTACACCGGTTACGCTGGACCGGCTTTAGCAACAACTACAAGCGATGGCTGACTCGTCGAGACCGAGAGTAATCGTCGAGCCTGTAGATTCTTTATCAGACGAGAAAGTAGTCATAGAAGTGTTAAAACTGCCAAGCAATAGCGAGGTGACCATCAAGGCTTCTATCATTAGCGATAATGGCGAGTTATTTGAGTCACATGGCCATTACATATCGACTAGTGATGGTAAGGTATCAGTCATGACTGATGAATGTATTGGCGGTACGTACACGGGTATACAACCCATGGGTCTATTGTGGTCAATGGTACCTGCCACAGGACAAAGAAAAGGTCTAAGGCTTGTCAAAAGAGAAGTGTTCAAGCCTTATATTGTTGGTCTAGAGGTCTTTGAAGGTCACCAGGAACGTTCAAACAAGATTGCCTCGGCTACATTTAGACGTCACTTCATGGGTCAGGGAGTACGACGAATTCCTGTCAAGACTGGAAGAATAAGAGGTTCCTTATTCCTTCCGCCCGGAAATGGACCTTTCCCAGGTACGTCACACAATACACAGGTATCCCAGTCCTAGATAATGATATTTTATTCTGTTCAGTGATACGTTTTACAGCAATGGGAACTTCATATGTAAAATATAAGAGTGTTTTCTTCACTGCACAGACTCAATGAGATTGCAATTAAGAGATTTATATTTGACCTTTATATTGTACGAAAGAAGTTATCGTTGCGTGACAACAACACAAAGGGTTGATTTAATTTAGCCATTGTTTACACTAATTTTCGCGGTACTTTATATAATTTCGTCGCGGGCATAGGGCCACTATTTCGCAGCAGTTTCCTTTGTCGTCACACAACAGTACAGTTATCGGTGCGTGATGACAAAAGAAACAGTTTATTTTGCCATTATTTACGCTGATTTTCGCGGTACTTTGGTATAATTTGGTCGCGGGCATCAGTACCATTTGTCGTCACGCAACACCAGAGTAGCCGCAAAAACTAAACTAGACGCTCTTCTAGCGTGAAGTCGGGCTTCTAAATGAAATGTAACCTATTTGAACTAAATATAGATATCTTATAGTGCGATTGAAACAGTTTTTGGTTGCTCGTCGTTGCGTGACTCGAGCTCGATAGAACATGCTTTCCTTGCAATTTCAGTACTGCGAACTTTACAGTATATCAGTAAAAACGTTAATAGCCCGGCTTCACGCTACTAGAGCGTCCTGTTTCAATCTCAATTTAGACTTAGACGACAAAAGACTTATATGTTGGCCCCTTGACCTCCGGTGCTTTCCCTGATTGGTTTGTGCTTTCTAATCTTTCTTGGCCAGACTTCATGTCTCCTTCGGCCGGCACAGGGCGCATGCGCTGGATTTGAGGTCAACGACGACGACGACAAAGAACGCTTCTCATTTTTAGAGTCGGAGCTTCCACAGGAAGCCCGACTAATAAGAAGTAATCAGTGATAATCATACTCTTGGAGTCGATACAAGAATGTACACGTTCACTACGATGCGGAGTGCACTTTCTCATTTTCTTTCGCAATGTGGTAAAATCAGGAACACCGGAACGATACCATTGGAATGGAACGATGGAATATCCGGAACGACCAAAGCCAAATAGCGATCGGAACCCACCGCAACGACCAAACAGATCGAACGAACAACAGATCCAGTCTCCCTACCTATGAGTCGTACATTATGGAAGACGGCCTGGCCAATAGACCAAATCGGCTAACGCAATGTTGTACCCAATTCAGATCTTTTGGGAATACGGTTCTTTGTCTGTTGTATTTCGATTTCAATAGAGCATTGACATGGAAATGTTTGGAACAAAAAGCTCTTATTCCCAAAGATTTTGAATTGGGATAAAGAATGTAAACAATGCGTTGGCCGAATTGGTCTATTCAATAAAACTTTACACTGAAGTGTAGCTATTTCCGTCTTTTAAGACAGCTAAAGCAATAGCTACACTTGTAAATTACAGTTGTAAAAATGTATTCCACGTGCACGTGATTAAGAAATTTACACGAAATTTACACGAAATTTTCACGAAATTTACACCGGCCAAAAGCGAGTGTTTTTATTTCTGGTGACACTTGTGGCTGGCAGCTGTGCGCTAGTTGCTTTGATCTGTAAAATAACGGACTTGACGAATCGCGCTTGTCTGGCTGACATCGTATTTATGTTAAATCTCGGTAATGATAGCTTTTTTTGGTGAAAGGCTGAAAAACAGCATCCAAAATAATTGCATTGGCAGATTTAAAAACATCCTTGCATACAGATTTCGGGATCTTAATCACGTAGAATACATTTTAGCTTTTTGACGTCTTCTAACGCGCAAGCAAATGAGAGTTAAGAAGGGGGGTAGGGAGGGGAGACTCGATCTGCTGTGCGTTCAATACAATACAATACGTGTTTATTTCAGTACCAATAATATTAGTATTTACAAATAGCTGATCAAAAGTAAAAAGTAAAAGAAGGGGTCAAAAAACTACGCGCCACGCCCATTGAAAAAAACACTTCCGGTATCTTTTAGGGGTATTTTTGAAATTTTCCGACGAGCATCCCCGACACTTTTATTACCGGAGTCCCTACTCTCCCCCCACCCTTCCCCCCTCCCCCCCCCCCCCCCCCCCCCCCGGTGCATGGACTGGACAGTGGCACGTTCCCTTTCCATCTTAATTTTTCTCTCATTTAATTTGTAGTGTACACACTGACTTCGTGCTGTATTGTGTTTGTTCTGACAGGCGTGATAGACGTGTTTGGATCGACAGGAGGCATTCTTGAGTTCAAAGCATCCCTTCTCGCTTCGCATGGTTTCGCAGTGTTAGCCTTGGCTTTCTTCAACTATGACGATCTACCTAAAGCCGTGACTGATATTAGTCTAGAATACTTTGAAGAGGCGTTACAGTGGTTTAGTCACCATACCATGGTACGCCCAGGGGGCGTGGGTCTCATGGGTGTGTCAAAGGGGGCTGAATTGGTGCTCACATTGGCGTCATACCAGCCACAGTTGGTACGCGCTGTCGTTGCAGTCTCGCCAGCCCATGCCATCATCGCCGTCCCGTTGATGATTCGAGGCAAACCATCACACTTCGTTAAGTTTGATCCTGAGATGAACCGAGTATCACCAGAAGGCAGTATGGAATGGAGACGTGCCTATCCTGATCACGTGACTACTGACCACATTTGGCACCCCGCTGCAATAGCTGTAGAGAAAATTCAATGTCCAATCATGTTGGTGTACGGTGATGACGACATGAACTGGGACTCGGGCCGAATGGCCGAGCTGATCGTCAAACGGTTAGACAAGTACAACAAGAAGAACCAATGTGTCACACTCTGTTACCATGGTGCTGGGCACCTGTTAGAGCCACCTTACTCTCCTCACTGCAAGAGTTCGTTCCACAAAACGTACAGGATGCATATCCACTGGGGAGGCGAAGCCGTCAGTCATTGTAAAGCGCAACAACACTCTTGGCAGAAGATACAGAGTTTTTTACGTCAAAACCTTCCAAACTGTAGCGTCAAAAGTAACCTTTAGATAGAACACTACAAGAATGCAATGTTTATATACATGTCGCCATGTTTCTTCTTTTTTTTGTTACAATTTCTGCATGTACTATATAAATTTATTATATTTGGTACACCTCCAAAGCTGGACACATTTCAAAGGTTCTGAACGTTTCTATCTCCATTAAAACACTGCATTTATAACCTCCCATAAGTTGACACCTAGCTCCCATAAGTTGACACCTCCCATAAGTGGACACCTATAATTGGACAACTCCCATAAGTGGATACCTCCCGTAAGTGGACATCTCCCAGTAAGTGGACACCTACCATAAGTGGACACCTCCAATAAGTGGACACCTCCCAGTAAGTGGGCACCTCCCAGTATAAGTGGACACCTCCCATAAGTTGACACCTTCCATAAGCAGACACCTCCCATAAGACGACACCTCCCATAAGCAGACACCTCCCATAAGATGACACCTCAAATAAGTGGACACCTCCCATAAGTTGACACCTCCCATAAGCAGACACCTCCCATAAGACGACACCTCCCATAAGCAGACACCTCCCATAAGACGACACCTCAAATAAGTGGACAACTTCCATAAGCATACACCTCCCATAAGCATACACCTCCCATAAGTTGACACCTCCCATAAGTTGACACCTCCCATAAGTTGACACCTCCCATAAGCAGACACCTCCCATAAGCTGACACCTCAAATAAGTGGACACCTCCCATAAGTTGACATCTCCCATAAGCAGACACCTCCCATAAGTCGACACCTCAAATAAGTGCATGGACACCTCCCATAAGTTGACACTCCCATAAGCTATACACCTCCCATAAGTTAACACCTCCCATAAGCATACACCTCCGATCCCATAAGCAGACACCTCCCATATGTCGACACCTCAAATAAGTGGACACCTCCCCATAAGTTGACACCTCCCATAAGCAGACACCTCCCATAAGATGACACCTCAAATAAGTGGACACCTCCCATAAGTTGACACCTCCCATAAGCAGACACCTCCCATAAGACGACACCTCCCATAAGCAGACACCTCCCATAAGACGACACCTCAAATAAGTGGACAACTTCCATAAGCATACACCTCCCATAAGCATACACCTCCCATAAGTTGACACCTCCCATAAGTTGACACCTCCCATAAGTTGACACCTCCCATAAGCAGACACCTCCCATAAGCTGACACCTCAAATAAGTGGACACCTCCCATAAGTTGACATCTCCCATAAGCAGACACCTCCCATAAGTCGACACCTCAAATAAGTGCATGGACACCTCCCATAAGTTGACACTCCCATAAGCTATACACCTCCCATAAGTTAACACCTCCCATAAGCATACATCTCCGATCCCATAAGCAGACACCTCCCATATGTCGACACCTCAAATAAGTGGACACCTCCCCATAAGTTGACACCTCCCATAAGCATACACCTCCCGTAAGTGGACGCCTCAAATAAGTGTACACATCCCACAAGCTTACACCTCCCATAAGTGGACATCTCAAATTATAAGTGAACACCTCCCATATTAAGTTGACACCTCCCATAATCATAAACCTCGATCCCATAAGTGTATACCTCGATCCCATAAGCATACACCTCCCATAAGCATACACCTCCCATAAGTGGACACCTCCCATAAGTGGACACCTCCCACAAGTGGACACCTCCCATAAGTGAACACCTCCCGTAAGTGGACACCTCAAATAAGTGGATACCTCCCATAGGCAGACACTTCCCAGAAGTGAACACCTCCCAAAAGTGAACACCTCCCGTAAGTGGACACCTCAAATAAGTGGATACCTCCCATAGGCAGACACCTCCCAGAAGTGAACACCTCCCATAAGTGAACACCTCCCGTAAGTGGACACCTCAAATAAGTGGATACCTCCCATAGGCAGACACTTCCCAGAAGTGGACACCTCCCATAAGTGAACACCTCCCGTAAGTGAACACCTCCCATAAGCTTACACCTCCCATAAGTGGACACCTCCAGCAAGTGGACACCTCCCATAAGCATATTTATTAGTTAATAAATTTATTATTTGCTACGAGACTTCCATTATAAGCTTACAACACAAGAAAACATAATAAATATATAAATGCTTAATGAGGAGCAAATGAATGGACTCTAGGTCCTGGCAAGGTTGGCCCCAAAAGATAAAATAAATATATAATAATAATAATGTAGATGATAAAAATGAATAATAATAATTAAGATAAAAACAAGAGAGAAGACATTTTAGGGGGAAGCACTATAGCTAACAACAGTTAGTGCGATTTACAGATCTACAGTGTGGACAGATAGTTTTCCAAGTCTGAATTCTGTTAACATCAAAATTAGTATAGTAAAGTTATTGTAGAGCTGGAAGAGCTGAAATTTAAGCTATACATTTGTCTGGTGTTCCACAAATCTGTCACATGATCAGAATGTAGTCCTGTGACCACTAGTTTAATAAATAGAATACATTTCAGACCGAGTGTTCTTAAGGCCAATTTACACGGTACAACTTTTGCCTACAACCATCGCTTACTCATGCCATGTTTGCAACACGAGTTGTGCCATCTAAATCAACCCTACCACTTACCTATGACTCCTACATGTAAGTCATGTTGTAAGCTACTAAGTTGTAGGTGATAGTTGTAGGCAAAAGTTGTGCCATGTAAATCAGCCTTTACTGTTCACACAACTCCATCGTGAAGGGTTGAAGCTCATGCAGACAGTTTGAATGTTTTGCAGACGCGATAATCAAACAAACAGAAAAATATAACAAGAAACTCCTAATTCAGGCATTTCCTTTTGTATGGATAAACCTGTTAGGATCAAAATGGTTTGATTAGTCTCAGTCCTAGCCTGCGTAGCCGGCTCTGGGGAGGCAGGCTATCTCAGTCCTCATGGTCATTAGCTCAACCTTCACAGTCATGGGCAAACAAAGCAGTCACGTTGAGAAATAAAAAAAGACACTGATCACATGGGAAGACTTGCATACTCTACTCCCCCCCTCTACACAAACAAAACAGTCATATCGAGAAATAAAACAGGCTTGCATACCCCCCCCCCCCCCCCCAAACCTTGCCAGTCCCTCACTAAAGCAGTCTCAGAATCAAGAAGAACAACTCTTTTCATTTACACAGATTTTATTTCGAACATTGGAAAGTTGTACAAGCGCAGGTGAGATCACTGAAAAACAAAAACACAGGTACTTAGACAATAGAACAATAATAGTAATTTATCCACGCTAACCATATCATTTTAGTAACTTCTCTATATTATCATTGTTATTATTGTTAGACTAAAACAATTTTATCTGAAATTTTTTTGTGACGTCATTGACCGAGGGGACTGATAATGACTGAAGCACGAAATATGATATTCAGTGCCACAGTAGAGTGCAAACCATATGTCTGTGAAATAGTACTATTACTAAACAGTACTAAATAGTGTTATCTCTATTGTTTTCTATTGTTTCATCAGTGCTATTTAGTACTAATTAGTTAGTACTGTTTCACGGACATATGGTTTGCACTCTATTACTTTTTTTACCAAAAATTGTGGAAAGCATTATTTTAGTTTAATATACTGACCTTCTTTCCTGTACCAACTTTAGATTTCTTAGTTCCCCGTACTTTCTTCATTCTATTCTTCTTTTCCTTGCGCTGTTTTCTCGCTGGTCTGGATCTTTCATAAAGACCGTGCTGTGAAACAAACAAGTGTCAAGCATTCATTTTATGCTAGCCAGTGGTTCTCTTAGCTTTCTCCCAAGGGAATAATACTTGTGATAATGGGATTCCTGTGTTAAAAATTGCTTGGGACTGAGGAGAGGGAAAGTCAGTCCACCAGTCTCCTCTCTTTCATCCAACACAGGAATACCATGAATACAAAACAAGTTTGTTTGTGGTGGAGGCTAGAATGCCCATTGGGGGAGGGGGGGGGGGGGGGGGGGGGGGGGGGGGGGGGGGGTCGGTACTTGGATAGGTATATGTATGTGCAGAGAATACATGGACGTTCAACGCCTCGCACGGTTTGGTATCAAAACGTAGTTCCATAGTCCGAATGCAATAATGGCATCCAATTTCAATTGCCATGTTCTGGACTGACTAGCCTCTTCTCATACAGGTGAAAATGCTTTTGTGTTTCCACATGAACACAAGATTAGTCAGTCCAGAACAATGGCAATTGATGCCATTATTGCATTCGGTCTATAACCGGTCTATATACTCTCACTTTTGGTCAAACAGGACCAGATCAAGTCAACCAAGAACCGTCACACTCACACCAGACCCTCTATGTTTCCAATTCAAGTCAACCAAGAACCGTCACACTCACACCAGACCCTCTATGTTTCCAATTCAAGTCAACCAAGAACCGTCACACTCACACCAGACCCTCTATGTTTCCAATTCAAGTCAACCAAGAACCGTCACACTCACACCAGACCCTCTATGTTTCCAATTCAAGTCAACCAAGAACCGTCACACTCACACCAGACCCTCTATGTTTCCAATTCAAGTCAACCAAGAACCGTCACACTCACACCAGACCCTCTATGTTTCCAGATCAGTGTGTTGGATGAATAAATGCCTACTGAATCTCATTGTGAACTCAGGTTTCAGCAATCATGTGAAACAATAGATTTGTAATCCATATTGCTAACTGATTCCATGTGTGCTTGTCTACCATCACATGGAAAGCAGAATAAATAGTAACACAAGACTACTTGAACCAAGGCCACCCAAAACAAATTTCAAGGAAATCAACTGTTCAAACATAAGTCTTTACAATGTTATGTATTTACTGGTAATCTTATCTTACAGGGTTCCCACTCATCCGGAAAAGTAAAATTCTCTGACTTTTCCCTGACCCAAAACCATTTTTCACTGACCATACTGGACACTTGTTTTACTATGATATCCTGCAGTGCGAGTTACTATAGTCTTTTTACTGATGCAATATACTGTATGTATGTATGAAGAAATACATTTACATGGACCATATATACAGCACGCCTAAAAATATTGCAACAGCCAAGAACCGCAATTGCGTTTTTTTTTGTGGTTTGCGGCCGCAAAAAAGCGCAAAAAGAAACCGCAAAACAAAATGGCGTCCAAACTCATTAAAAACTGAACACCGCAAATTGCGCTTTCTTTTAGAAGTCTTTTTGCGCTTTCATTGTTCGTGTGCGAGTTGCGTGAATTGAGAATAAATTAATTTGCGTTTTTAGTCGATCTACGATCTTACAGTTTATACATGTAGACTATCAATCATTTCAACAATAACAACCAAACAACTCCTCGTAGTAATGCTCGGAAACTCATGCAATTCCCGGTATAGTCGTAGGCTGAGGATAAAATATCGCAACTTCTAAAATAGATTTTGTAATGACTGTGTAAATCATACGCATGACTTGTGACCGTGCAGGTATTTTCCCACAGGATTTGAGTCCGTCCATTTACTCGCCCAAAGTAACAAGCTGTTACTAGTAGATCGGTCAACGATTACTAAATCAGCTAGAAACCTCAAACTTTTCATCTCTAAAACACAACGCTGTGATTTATGAAAACACAAATGTCGTGATTTACGATGTTGGTGAATTGTAGACAGTTTGATTGACACATGGTGTGTTGAACCCGTGAGAATGTACGGGAAGCTTGGGAACTTTATAAAAACTAGTCAGATAAACTCTGAAATGCGACAAAATGTATTTCAAAAAGAACTTTTACATTAGATACGGTTACTTTTGCTCATTTGGTAAATCAAAACGACCAGAGAACGACTCATCAAACTATCAAACATAACCAAGCTCAAGGTGTGAAATGTTTGTTTACGATTACGAAGTGAGTTCTTGAGAATATTATTATTCACATAAACGACTTGTTTGATCCTAAATCTTTTGCTCAAAGGCCTTTATTACCAATTGAAAAACATTTATTTGGAATCTGGATGAATCTGAACATTTCTCAAACACTTTTTTCGGAGTTACTTGTTAGTTTGTTTTGGTGTTGTGTGACACCAGCCATGCGTGCAGCGTGAACCGGATCAAACCGGTCACGAACTGGAGAAAGTCAAGTGCGATATCTTCATACTCCTAACTTTAGTTCCTCACAAGGTATAATTTTAAGATGTCTCAAGACATGAATTCCAAATCTAAAGACCGATCAGAGCGGCTGTCAGTGAATAATTTTCATAAACTTGTCATCACTTCGCGTATCAGCGAACGACAGACTGATCGTAATTTGTTCGTCAAAACAGATAAAACATAAAGAGCTTTCATCTTTTTCGAATAATCGACTGATTTGTTGTGGGATCCTTGCACATTTGAGCTTCAACTCGAACGAATATATTATCTTTGCGGGTGAATCAATTAATTTTACGTATTATTGCGTTCTATTGTCTCATATGCCGTGAAACGCAACTTGCGGTTTTTATGAATAATGACCGAGGCGCAACAGAAAACCGCAAACGTCCGCAAATTGCGGTTCTCTTTAAGAAGTCTTTTTGCGGCGCAATTGCGGTTCTTAGCTGTTGCAATACTTTTAGGCGGTACTGTAGGTCAATGACAACTTTTAAACTTTTTTTTCCTTGTCTGTGAGTTTTCATCAAAGAACTCAACTATTGATCACAATCTGTCTAAAAAGTTCTACCCATAATTATGCTACACTGTACATATCGATTTTTTGTGAAGGCTGACAGAAATTCCCTTACTTTTTATGCACTGACTTTTGGGTAAATTACAAAAAATCAAAATTCCCTGACCAAAATCAAAATCCCTGACCTTGAAAAAAAAAAAACCAGAATTCACTGACTTTTCAAGGTCAGTGGTACCCTGGTTCCAGAGTCTCGAAGTCCGAAGGACGAGAGAGAGCGAGTCCGAAGGACGAGTCCGAAGAAGAACGAGACTCTGGGCTAACGTGGCGTCTGTCTCACTTCCATGCTGAAATATTAAACTCTGGAAACTCGCTAATGGTGTTGGTTTTGACAGATTTATATTTGCTCAGGTCATGCTTAGGTCAATCACGCGTACAGAGCCGGAAGTTCACATTTCAGTGGGTTTTATTCGTGTTTGAAAACAGCCCAAACTAGCTGTTCCTAACTCTATTTCTCATCTCTTCATTGTTTTAAATGTGTTACTTATATCTTTTATTCACTCGGATTCACTCTTCATATCGCTTACTTGGACCAATAAAGAAATCAGAATAGTAAGTTGTTTTAATTAACCGGTTTTCCCGTGTAAACATTCTAGCCAATCACAGGCGAAAATAGAACACGTAATTGCTATTACCCAATCAAAAAGTTAGAACAAATTCTGTCCTCATGGAAGTGAGGTTTGTGTTCTATGAGCCCAGAGGCTACTTTCCCGGCTCCTCCTCCTCTTCGCTCGCCCCCCAATAGTAGCCTCTGGAACCTTTTTCTCATCTTTCATTGTTTTAAACGGGATTCACTCTTCATATTTAGTTGCAAATATCAGTTAGTAGCTTGAACATCAACAACCGGTTTTCCCGTGTAAACATTCTAGCCAATCACATGCATGAACACGTAAAAGAAAAAGTTGTAGGAAGTGATTTCTATGAGCCCAGAGGCTACTTTCCCGAAATAGCCTCTGGAACCAGGGTAGGTCAGTGGGAACCCTGTCTTATAAAAATTATTGCACTACATGCATGATAAAAGAAATTTGTAGTGATTTCATTGTTGAAATACTTGGGTGGTATGGGTGCTTTTGGTCATGTAATTTTACTCACTCTAGCCAGCCTGTAGTTGGGTTCAAACTTCTTCACAGCATCAACACTGTCATATATCAAAGCAAAACCAGTGCTTCTACCACCACCAAAAGCTGTCTTAAAACCAAAGGCTATCACAACATCTGGTGTGGTCTTGTACATTTTAGACAACTTTTCTCTGATCTCTGATTTGGCAACACTGGCTCTGTTAGGATGAAGAATGTCTACAATCTACAAAACAAAAACAAGACAAACCATTGAATGCTTGTGCAATGCTCAGGTGTTCTACAGTACCGCTCAAAAGTACATATGTAACCTACCAGTTCTCGTATTGTTACTCGTAATCACGATATGAGTTTATCGTATCGAGATACAAGATTATATATGATGTACAGTCGAATCTCTCCTTGCGACCACTCGCTTACGAGAGTGGTCGCAAGGAGAGCTTCGACTGTACATCGTATTACCAAGCGACAAATTACTTTACAAGTTTAACTGTATACAATGTATCTCATGGATATGATAACATAAATGACTCAATATATCAATGAATAGACCTTTTTACCGATATTATCTTGAATTATGGAGAAATTATGGGATGCCCAGGGTGCAAGCTAGTAACCATTTGGCCATGAAAAACTATGAAAACCTAATTTAAAGCAATGAATTTGTACAAAATTATACAGCAATACACAACACATGTAGATAGTAAGTCATACAACACTATGGCTAGAGTGACATAGAAAAATAATATATTGACGCGACTCCACTCTCTACAGTTTTTGAGTCATTTGCACCCTGAGCATCCGATGTTTTAGCCAAAACAATAGAATCCAAAATGGCCGCTGTATCGGTAAAAAGGTCTATTGTTATGGTTATTTTGAAAATTAGGGCTAAACTTCAGAATACCCGCAACTAATTTGCATAACAATAGAACCTATTGTATTTTGCGTCGTTTTCAAAGAGTGCCGCTATAAGAGCTTGACTACCTAGTTGTGGGGTATTCTGAAGTTGCTCCAAAATTAGCAATACAAGACGAGGAGCTGCCTGCCCTGAATATAATGTGCGCCTTAATTTGTGTATCAACTTCTACAAACATGTCATCATTACAGTCTGGCCTGTTCAAAGTGTTTAAAAGTATTAAGCAGGCTAAGATGTGACACATACACATGTAGGTTTCCTGTCAACACATTAATAATATCAAAAACAGTGCAATATTGAGTGTATAAAGTTATGGTAAACATAAGAACTTATACATGTTGACGAGGCCTCAGGTTCAGTATAGGAAACATACATGTAACACTGTCACAACTCTTCGCACGTATTCTTGTTGTAGCAGAGTTTCTAGCAATTGAACCTGTATTACATACGTACCATTTGCTTTCGAGAAAGCAGTCGGTTTGTGAGGAACTTCCTCGTTCGGATTGTTGCTGTGCCTTCGCTCTGTAAGGAATCAAACAAGAACAGCTAACTTAGTAATCAGTCAGTGTGTTCACCAATAACCAACAGTTTGCTATAAAATAGAAACAATCAATCTCTGATGACAAGAAGCCTTTAACTGTCATTTCGCATGCATGTTTTATCAGATGGATTCCACGTAATGAAACTATAGACAACTGTGTTCACATGACTTCGATGTGAATATCACAGATGGTCTGACAAATCGGTGAAATACTAAAATATAGCCATCCGTATCAAAACAAATTAATAGATAAGAAAGGAGATTGGGTGTTTGACCATCGATTTATTTCATTTTGAGTCGTATTCTAGCCAAGATGTTGAAGATTATAAAGGATTTTTCTTCGAAAATCTGAATTACTCACCATCTTGGATCAGAGGACTTTCAAGAGAACGAGATCGAGGCTCGAAGCGAGCTATGCAGCCAGGCCTTTTCGTGTTTCAAAATGGCGGACAAAATGGACAACAACACGAAGAAGAAGAAATCCAAGCATACAAAGAAAAAGAAGCACGTTAAACCCGTTACATATACTAAGTCATTTATAAGGAAAGACAAGAATCTAATCAATAAGTATCATGCTCTAACAAAAATGCAAGAAGCCATCAAAAAAGCCAAAGGACTCACAAAGGAAGAGAGACTTGCTAAATTGGAAGAATTGAGTTGTAAAATCGAGAAACTTGGTGGGATAGAAGCCTATCAAAAAGCATCCAAACTTGGAGAAAGACGTAGTGGAGGTTTTAACAGCGCCAAGTGGGTCATGAGTAAGCTGAAAGAGCATGATGTTCAAGCATCGCTTGCTGGAAGTCGTATATTGAAATTACTCGATGTGGGTGCATTAGCGAGTAACTACAGCAAGAATACATGGATAGATTGTACTGCTATCGATTTGAATCCACAGAATAGTTCAGTGATCAAAGCAGACTTTTTAAATCTCTCCTCTCGAGTACAATATGACGTGGTTGTTCTAAGTCTTGTCATTAACTTTGAAGGTGATCCGCATCGTCGCGGCGAGATGCTAACACAATGCACCAAGATTGTGTCAAATGATGGTTATTTGTTTGTAGTGCTTCCTCTGCCTTGCGTCGAGAACTCAAGGTTTTTTTCTAAGGAATTATTTCTATCGATGACAGGGAGCCTGGGGTTTACGCTGACTGCAGAACACTGCTCTAAAAGACTTTACTTTGCCATGTTAAAGAACAATGGTGATGTGAACCACACATCATTCCAACGGAAAACACTAAGGACTGGTAGAGGATATAACAACTTTACTGTTATACTGTAAACAAGTTATGAGCAAAGAAAATAAAATTGGTACAATGTATATCTGATCTCTTGGACAATATGAAAACATATACCAAGGGGAATCCCCAAGTTTACCAGTCTGATACTGTTTAGTGTCACCCTCATAAAATAAAGTCTTTTGATTTTGATTTGATTTGATTAAAGGCAGGAGGGGTATTCCCCTATATAAGCATAATGGATTGTGCCGGCAAACAGTTTATGGTTTTCTGACAGTAGTTTTTGTTTGGAACAGCATACATGTACATGTATGTAATCATGCTATAATTTGGAACAGGGTTGTATATTTTTGGCTTAAAGTGTATCACCCCTGTGAGATTGTTTTAAAAATCTATTCAATATATGCTGAATAGTTGGTGGGTTCAGTATTTTGTGATTTGAACCTTGCGTTTATGAGTTATAGAGGTTTGAAATCTCAATATGCAAATTTGATGACGTCTACTAAGACTTCATTTATTATACAAAAACGCCCTTGTGCTGATTATTGACATTTGAAAACTTACAGAATATTTTCACAGTCTTTATGAATGATTTTATAACTTTTTCCCCATTTCAAAAAATATGCTCTTCTTGAAAAAGTCTAAATAAGTTATGGCAAATTCCTGGGTTGACGTCATCAAATTTGCATATTGAGATTTCAAACCTCTACAACTCATAAACGCAAGGTTCAAATCACAAAATACTGAACCCACCAACTATTCAGCGTATATTGAATAGATTTTTGAAAGAATCTCACAGGGGTGATAGGCACTTTAATCTAGACTGAAACTGTCAGTGTCATAATCTTCATTATTATACTCGAGAGTTCAGCATGCTCTTCAGCGGGAGGGAGGGGGGGGGGCTTGGATAAAGGTGGGGTGTTGTTTCATCCTAGCCCGCTGACTGAAGAACACTACTGGATTATCACATAATCTTTAGTCTGCCACTGGTTAATTGGTTTTGTGGTGCTGGAGAAAGAACAATGATGGAAATATCCATTCAAGTGATATTTCCCACACTAGTCTTTCATTGATGGCAAATTATACCTCGAAAAAACACTGGAACCCAGTCTTCCAATTGCCACCAAAATTTCATGAAGTGTACCAGAGAGATTGATTCTCAAACATGTATTGTTAATATATTGTCATTTCATGCTTCCAACCCGGGGGAGGGATATACATGTATAGAGTGGTTGGGATGATCGTCGAAAATTTTGAAAATGACCCTAAAGGTACCTGAGTCTTGTCCAGGTGGGCGTGGCAATAAATATTTTTTACCCTTAAAAGGTACCAATTCTAAAGTGACAAAAGCTACAACTGTCATTCCGGCTGTCATTTTCTTATCTCGGGTATCTTATTTACTGACAAACACACTAAAGGTACCGGCTTAGTTTCTTGTGGTCCTTTTAGATTTGTGACACCCTAAGAGGATCGTGGATCTGGACCCCTAAAAGGTACGACGAGCATCCCAACCACTTTATATATAGTTGCAACAGAAATGCTGTTGGAAATTCAAAGAGGAGATCTCCCAAGAACGACAAGACAAGGGCAATAAGGGGGGGTGAATTAAACACGAAACCGCGCTATAAAAGGGACTGAACCGCCTTCATTTCACACCTTTCCAGCTCAGTTGAATCAATTTGAAATGGTGGGGTAACATCTTCGTATTCATGTCGTATTGAACGACTCAAAGTTCATAATTATTATTCAGCTGGACTTTTTCATGAATATTATTATGTAATGAACAGCGTAATTATAAATATTAAAACATGCATAAACATAGCATAAATGTAGGAAAGCTCGCTGCTGCAGTGCACGAATGATGAAGCAAATTGCATAACTTAGATCATGAGCGAACAGGTGTGTTCGCTTATGAGAGCCCATTCTCGAAAGCGAGCCAGCTCTAATTACAACCACTTTTTCAAATTCAATTCCTGAGGTGGTCGGTTATGAGAACTTTGACTGTAGTCCGTAAAGTAATTTGTTATGTTTCGTCAAGTGTAATTAAAGACTCAGAAAAATCTGATTCCCAAAATGGGGATTGAACCCGCAACCTCCTGGATATTTTAAACTTGTTTTATAACTAGGAAGACAATAATGTTTACAGGTAGAATGTAAATCATGGTGCTGAGTCTAGTTGAATATTTTACAAAATTAATGTAAATTAACTGTCGAAACAATGGGTAGTCTGCAAATACAGCCACTTTTTGGCGCTCGTGCTTGAAGCATCTAAACGTTGGGTGAAAACTTTATTGATACTTAACTTTGTAGTAAATTTAAAAAAGTTGTTTATAAATTATTCACAAATAACCAATTTTATGGGTTTTCTTCAAATAACCAAATACTTGACAATAAGAGATCTGACATCCCAATTGAACACAGGTGATATACTCCTAGGTTCCACATTCGATATAGGTGGTTGTTTTTTTGTCAATATAACCAAATGTTGCCGACTTCTTAATTTATAAACAACTGTTTCAAATCCCTGTTATTTACATATAAATTAGTTAAATTATAAAAACATACTTGGCGCCCCAACGTCTCCTTCAAGTGTCTCATCTTGCAGACCAAAATGCAACAGTGAGTCACAACGAGCTCCTGAATCTCTTTTTTCACTTCTTAGCTTTACCAGGTTTCACACAAGAATGAGTGTGTTCATGTAGGTGATCCTGACGTGTAAATGTCTTACCACAGGTTTTACATTGGTATGGTTTATAAACAGAAATCAATGAATGCGCTCATGAACAAGGAGGTGACTTTGCTGTGTAAATGTCTTACCACAGGTTTTACATTGACTTGGTTTATGACCCGAATGAATGCGCTCATGAACAATGAGGTGACCTTGCTGTCCAAATGTCTTATCACAGGTTTTACATTGGTATGGTTTAATCCCGGTATGAATCCGCTGGTGAACGGTGCGGTCACTATTCCGTGCAAAAGCCTTACCACAGGTTTTACATTGGTATGGTTTAATCCCCGTATGAATCCGCTGGTGACAGTTTAGGGTGTCTTGCCGTGAAAATGTCTTACCACAGGTTTTACATTGGTACGGTTTAATACCGGTATGAATCCGCTGGTGAACATTGAGGTCACATTGCCGTGTAAAAGCCTTGCCACATGTTTTACATCGGTTTGGTTTATAACCCGAATGAATGCGCTCATGAACAATGAGGTGACCTTGCTGTGCAAATGTCTTACCACAGGTTTTGCATTGGAATGGTTTAATCCCGGCATGAATCTGCTGGTGACGGTTTAGGGAGTCTTGATGTGCAAATGCCTTCCCACAGGTTTCACATTGGTATGGTTTAATACCAGTATGAATCCGCTCATGAACGTTGAGACTACCTTGCTGTACAAATGTCTTCCCACAGGTTTTACATTGGTATGATTTAATACCAGTATGAATCCGCTGGTGAGCGGTGAGGTTACCTTGCCGTGAAAATGTCTTACCACATGTTTGGCACTTCATTCTACTGTTCATATTCTTAGGAATGACATCTGAAACAGTTTTCACTGAATCTTCACTATTGTCAGGGTTGACTGACGAGGGCGAAACATCTTGGGAAACCCCGTCCATACAGCTTTCACCTTCTACAATGGTACCATCACCTGAAGAAACAGTAAAGGATTCTGTGGATTTCTCAAGGCTTCTGGTGGATGTTGGACTACCATCACACACAATATCAGTGTGCAGGTAATCATTTTGATCACTCTCATGTATAGAACAAGCTCTAGGGCTGTCCATCATTCCATGGATTACACTGTCACCATTGACTACTTCACTCTCATCTGTACACAATGTTGGTATCTCTTCACATATTTTAGACAGTAAACCTTCTGTAGAGGAGTAATCCTTCTCATTATGGAGATTACCAACTTGGCTCATCAAACAAGTGGAGGTATTCATATTATCTGCATGATTCTCTGATTGAGTTTCTGTTGTGACATTGTTGGGCTGCATCAAACCACCATCTATGTGTACAGACGTACATCCATTACTACAACCATAATCCTCTGTCTGTGTCCCTACACAGAGTAGTGGCCGTCCAAACATAACTGTTCCATTTTCAAAGCTCTGGGAGGAGTAAAAGGGTATAATAAGCAGTTTATTGGAAAACAAACTTGAATAACAATTTTTAAATAGGAATTGGACAAGAAACCCACATACATGTATGTGTACCCTTGTATGAGAAAAAGTTCTGCTGGTCTAATATGTTAGGAAACTAATATACTGGTACCTAACAATATACATGTACCATAATAAAAAATGGCAGATAAGCCGCTCTCACAGATAAGCCGCAAACTAGATCATATTTTTGAAACAAAGGTTTTTGAAAAGAATCGGTCTTGATGGTATTTCATCAAACTTTCTAACATTGAAGAAACAGAGAAACCCAGAGAAACCCTACTGTCACTCAGATTACACTCAGACTACACTCAGATTACACTCAGACTGCACTCGGATTACACTCAGATAACACTCAGACTACACTCAGATTACACTCGGACTACACTCAGATAACACTCAGACTACACTCACATTACACTCAGACTACACTCAGATTACACTCAGACTACACTCAGATTACACTCAGGTAACACTCAGACTACACTCAGATTATACTCAGATAACACTCAGACTACACTCAGATTGTACACTCAGACTACACTCAGATTACACTCAGACTACCCAGATTACACTGACTACACTCAGACTACACTCAGACTACATGTATACTCAGACTACACTCAGATTACACTCAGATTACAATTAGACTGCACTCAGACTACACTCAGACTACACTCAGATTACACTCAGATACAACTGTACCACTCAGACTACACTCACATTACACTCAGATTACACTCAGATATTACACTCAGACTACACTCAGATTACACTCAGACAACACTCAGATTACACTCAGACTACACACTGACTACACTCAGACTACATGTATACTCAGATTACACTCAGATTACACTCAGATTACACTCAGACTACACTCAGACTACACTCAGACTACACTCAGATTACACTCAGATACAACTGTACCACTCAGACTACACTCACATTACACTCAGATTACACTCAGATATTACACTCAGACTACACTCAGATTACACTCAGACTACACTCAGATTACACTCGGGTAACACTCAGACTACACTCAGATTACTCAGACTACACTCAGATTAAACTCAGATTACACTCAGATAACACCCAGACTACACTCAGACTACATGTATTCTCAGACTACACTCAGATTACACTCAGATTATACTCAGATTACACTCAGACTAAACTCAGACTACTCAGATTACACTGACTACACTCAGACTACACTGAGATTACACTCAGACTACACTCAGTCTACACTCAGACTACACTCAGATTGCACTCGGCCTACGGCTTCAGCTGACTGCAATATATCTAATATTGCTGCCGGCCTTAGTAACTATTTAATACATTACTACAATGCTAACATACTTCCACAAGAATTTAAGCAGTACATTGTAATTTACATTTACATACATTTGAGATGTCCGACCATCTGTGTTCTGCTGTCACCTTGTTATAGTAGAACAGCAGCTCTCCTGACTTACAATAATACTCCATCCAATCTGTACCCAGTATTGATGACTCCATGGTTGTCTAGAGTGAAAATGACTTGTTGAAGCAGAATCATATAAAGGTTCTGTGCAAGAACTATGTAAGCGACTTGTGATCCAAAAACAAATTCTCATTTAGAATTCAAAGACCTAATTCTAGGAGAATTTAGATTTGGATCAGAAATCAATATTATTACATTGTTGTTGTTCTTGCAGAGACCCTTCAGAAATGTTGACCATCAATCTTACCGCTGGTAAATATGTACAATATAGAGGCTGTGTTGGGGTTTTAGGATTATGGATTATTAGTTTTTTTTATTGGCCACTAAATTTCGATTACAGATTATTTGTGTTATGTTAAAATTATAGATTATTTTAGAATTATATTTTTGTGATATCTTTGTTTACAAAATTGGGATTCATGGATTATTCAGACTCCCCCTAACCGCAGGGGGGGTACTCAGGGGTATCAGTGACGGGGAAGTGCGAAGACCTTTTTGGGGTTTGAAATTCGTGGCTGGGGACTTTTTTGGGGTTAGCAATTTTCTGGTGGACTTTTTTTGATATAAAGATTTTGGCAAGGACTTTTTTGGGGGTTGATAAAAATGATATCCTACCGTACTCGATTTTATGCAGAGAAAAAATTAAAAAGTTTGGCCTCATTCGCACCTCCCCGTCACAGATACCCCTGAGTACCCCAACCCCCCCTGGGCTCCTAACAGGGCCTCAATATAATAATAACAATGTAAACATTTGAGCACAAAACACTCCAATGATCCAGATGGTTTTCCTTTAGCATTTATACATGGAAATAATTCTAGCAGAGAATAAAGAACACAAGTTACAGTGCATGGACTCAGAGAGGGTATACTGCAACTATTACAAGAATGCTTTCCTGTTTTAAAATAGTAAAGTACCAATAAGCTTAGTGTTGTATACCATGGAGGGTAGGTTTCTAAACAGAGCAGTAACGTGACAGCAAAATAAAGTTATCGTGCAAATGGTTAAAACGATTCAGGCAACAATACGACAATAATAACACTATTCAACTTGCAATAAGCAGCATAACTAGACTTGAAGAAAGGCCATTTATTTGAATAGGCATCGATGGTTGATGTTCAATCAATTTTGGCGCCAAAATACTCACCTCAACTGATCGACTTCAATCTCAACTTCACGACGTGATTTTCGCTTGTTTCTAATAAACGTCCAAAGTTCTGGTGTTCTAAGCTCTTGCAGACTGGTCGCAGTTCTCTGTTTTGGGATTATTTAAGGCGATAAATTGTATCAGCAAATACGAATAAAAGTAATCGAGTATCAACAACACGTGTATCAGCGGATGGCATTGCGGGCGCTGACACAGGGTACCCAACAATAATAATAACGAAACAAACGAATATTTACTCGGGCTTCTTACTGTGGAAGGCCAGACTAAAAATGCAGGCTGTCGTGGTCGTCGTTCTTTGACCTCAAATCGCCAACTTAGTTCTATAGCGCATGCGCTGTATACATTCGCTGTACTCGATTAATGAGGGCTCGATGATTATTCCCAAAATTTGTTAATTATTTGTTTTTTATTTACTGTGTGTATTGTATTTTACAATATACAATACACACAGTAAATAAAAAATATATTTTACAATATATATTTTACATGATTTGGTCAAGTGCTCCTAAAGTACTTTGTAGACGATTTCTCAACAATTAGCATAGCCGCTTCGAACTCAGGCATATTTTCGCGATTTTGTTAAGACAGTATTTCGCGAGGCTTTATTTTCGCGATTTCGATAAGAGAAAATGAAAAAGAGCATTAAATTTCGCGAACAAGATTTATTGGCAACAACATTAATTTTTTTCTAATAAAACAAACTTATTTCTATGTAAACAGGAACACGATGACAGTCAACTAGACTAACTAGACGTTATAACTTGTAGCTAAAACAGACAAAAAAGTTTACGCTATTCGGTTGCTCAGTTGCATATGGTAGTATTATGTTGTTGAATAAGTCGTTTTAAAAACTGTTGATTAAATGGTTTCGATATATATATATTTCTCTGGGTATTATATTTCGCGTCAGTGTTTAAAGTCCGCGCGAGCCTCTTTGTTCGCGAGGCTTTAATTTCGCGAGTTTTTTAATATTGCGAACTAAAAGCCTCGCGAAATTATTAAAGTATACGAATAAGGTATCCAACTTTTCTGTCTTAAAGTGCATTTCTATCAGATGTCCGTGGCTTAGCAAGAATTCGTAAGTTTATATTGTTCGTTTTAATATTGCTGAGTTTGTGAAATCGTTTTGGCAAGCTGAATCATGTTTATATTAACGTGTTTTGAAACGTGTCCCAGAATACGAAATGTTGGTCGTAGTGAAAAATAAATGCATCACAGATGTTCATTAACTATTGAACTTTTGAATGTTTGGAAATCAGTGTAAACTGAACGATTTCTGTGGTAAAAAAGTTTATTAAGAAAGTCGTCCACGTATCTGTCGTATTGGCTGATGTAAGTGCACGATGCCAGAGTATCCATGAATAGGATGGCAAGGATTCCTGACACACTAGAGCCCATTAATAACCTGCTGTAACGCAGGCTAGAGCCCATGGGTACCCCTGGTTTGGAGAAAGATGTCAGATTCAAAGGTGACGTATACATTCTCCATGATGACGTTGAGAAGATCGGTGACGTCACTTCTAGTAAAGTGATTGATGGAGGATCCCATTATCTCTGAAACGTTTGTGATAGCTTCACTGACTGGAATGGAAGTATATATACAATGCAACCACATCCAGGCTGAAAGGGTACGGGAAGGCGCGGTTTGAAGATATGCTTCTAGACTGAATCCTGTCGATGAGTTCTAAGCTACTTTCCAAATGTGTAGGTATGTCTTTAAGTAGAGGCTTAAGTAGATGGGCTAGCAGCCATGAGATTCTTTTAGTAGGTGCATGGATATTACAAACGATAGGTCTTATTTTAATACCTTGTCCAAGTTTGTGGGTTTTAATGGTCGGTGTTAGTAGATCTAAAGCTCTTTTTTATTGAAAGTTTATTATTTTATTATTAACTTTAGTCAGGAGCCGATAAGTAGGAGCATCCATGCTACATATTGGGTCTATGTCACGGCGTTTCAACAAGTTTAGCTATTTTTAGAACGCGATTTCTCGAAATTGACCGATCACTGTGCACTAATTCCGGTTAATTTGCAGCAACAGTGATTGCCGGTCAATTTCGTATTCTAAAAATAGCCAAAGTTGTTCAAACGCCGTGACAGATTGTGATTAATGCTACATGGATGCTCCTACTTATGGGCTCCTGCTTTAGTAGAAACCAACTAGCATACTATCACGCGTCCTGAAATCTGATTGGCTAACGTACTCACGTCACTATCTATTGAATGATAGATAGTGAGTTGCGAAAAAGCCGGCGTTTTGAACAAAAACAAAGCGTGAAATCAATAAATATTGGTATAAAATCGAAGGTAGTTGGTTTCTACTAAAACAATTAGACTACTCGATCGTTCTCGTTTTCTATGAGTTCAAATAGTCAACTCGACGCTACGCGCCTCGTTGACTATTGACTCATAGAAAACTCAAAGTCGTAGTCTAATTGTTAAATAGTCCTTGGCTATATTTAAAATTCCATACTCGATTTTCGTCAATATAGAAGAGAAAATCTACTTGATATGAATATCGAAGTCAATCTAATTACGCATGCATGTTTTACCGAGTCACGCAAGAAATGAAGAAACACTGTTTTAGTCACGCTGCCGTGCCTATATTTGCAATATTTTCTGAAATAGCTAGTTCGCTAATGTATAGTTTTTTGGCTAAAATATAAGGGTTTTTAGTTTTTGGTACTTCTTGATCAATCATTCTGAGTTGGTATTGTCGACTGTGAAAATTCTGTTTTACAGTATATTATGGGCTCAAACTACTTCTGTATATCTTTAAAAATGTATATGAAGATCTAAATAAGTTTTTAAGTTTCACATTACAAGGTTCATATAATTAAGAAGCCCGAGTTCACGTTAGTAGAACGTCTAGTTTTAGTTTAAGAGGATATTTATTTGAACATCGCGTAATATCCGCGAAAAGCGCCAAAAACGAGCGCTTTTGAACAGTTTGACTTTCGATTTTCGCTTTGGATTAACACTCTAATTTTATTTTAACTAAGCACAAACTATTAAAAACAAAGTATATTGTCTGTTTAAAGCTGTTTTAGCGTTGTACAAAGCCATTTTCCTGCTTTTTGTTTCAAATTTGAGCTAATTCAGGGGAAAACATCAGCAATACTAGCAAATATACAGATATAGTCCATGTGGACAGTTTTCAAATCAAATTTTCACTTTGGATTAACACTCTAATTTCACTTTTACCGGTCAAAAACCATCCCAAATAGCTTTAACTCTTTGCTAAAGCAGTTTTAGCCTTGTACAAAACGTATTCTCCATGCTATTGGTTTTTGGCGCTCAATACGCGCGTTCGTAAAAAATCTCCTCTTAAATTCCTCTTTACTCTTTACACTGTAATATTGTTTAATTTCTGTATTTTTTACTTTTAATATTTTTAGCTTTTTTGAAATTATAATTTTACGTGTATTTCATAATTGTTCGCCGAAGGCGAAGTGATTATCGGTGATTATAACCCATCGATAAATTTTCGGGCGCGCCCATTGGTTAACACGGGTCACGTGGTACAATTTCACTGGACGGATGTCAGGTAGAATCCCCCAGTTTAGAGATGATATCTCCCACTTTGGAGAAAAATGAAATTATCTGAACGTTTTTAAGACTGTAATGTATTTTTAGTAGGTAAATTAGCTTGTACAACATACATGTGGTGTACTTTTTCCCTTTTGGGAGATTTTAACGTCGATACGACAGGTATTTGAGGTATTTTTATAATTTTTCGATGCTTGAACTACGGATCAAACGTCAAAATCGGCGCCCAAACAGTCACTCAAATAAAACCCAAAATATCAAGAAAACCACTCAAAAAGCTTCAAGAACTATCAATATTTTATTTTCGAATACGTTTTTCGAAGTTTACACATGAAAAGATCTCAAACGGAACAGATATTTGAACTCGATGAAACTTGTTTTCTTCGTCCGTCATTTTGTTTCGGTTTCTTCAACATTGAAGTCGACGTAGAAAGTTTATCGAAGGGTTATAAAATAAATAAACCCCTTTCTTGCTTACAGGTATATCGGCTGATAATGTCCTTGGCTTAGAGATGGTCCTCAAAATATCACAGTTGCCCTCGAAGCAACTATTCATTTTTCGGATTCTCAGCCGCGGACATTATCAGCCGATATACCAGCCGCCAGAAGGGGTTTATTTATAAATATCCCCCAGTTTTGAGATGATATCCCCCACTTTGGAGAAAAATGAAATTATCTGAACTTTTTTAAGACTGTAATGTATTTTAATAGGTAAATTAGCTTGTACAACATACATGTGGTGTACTTGTTCCTTTTTGGGGATTTTAACGTCGATACGACAGGTATTTGAGCTATTTTTATAAGTTTTATAAGTTTTATAAGTTTTATAAGTTTTATTTTGAAAAACGAACAAACGTCAAAATCGGCGCCCAAAAAGTCACTCAAATAAAACCCAAAATATCAAGAAAACCACTCAAAAAACTTCAAAAACTATCAATCTTTTATTTTCGAATACGTTTTTAGAAGTTTACACATGAAAATATCTCAAAAGGAACGGATATTTGAACTCGATGGAACATGTTTTCTTCATCCGTCATTTTGTTTCAGTTTCTTCAACATTGAAGTCGATGTAGAAAATTTATCGAAGGGTTATAAAATAAATAAACCCCTTTCTGGCTTACTGATATATCGGCTGATAATGTCCTTGGCTTAGAGATGGTCCTCAAAATATCACAGTTGCCCTCGAAGCTTCGCTTCTCGGCCAACTGTTCATTTTTCGGACCATCTCTCAGCCGCGGACATTATCAGCCGATATACCAACCGCCAGAAGGGGTTTATTTACTATTATAATCATTTCATCGGGCATTGTGGCGTATTTTGCGTCTAAAATGGTGAAATCAGCGGTCTAAAATGTATTTATGTATTTTAGACCGCTGCTCTAAGCCAATCAAAAATGAGAAAATAACCCAGCCAGCCAATCAGAACGGCAAACCATTCAACTGTTCGCGCCGTTATTTCTTGGCTGGCAGCACTTTGACTCGAGAGTCAGCTACTGTTTTTGTGCTTTATAACGACAAAATGACTGAAAAACCTAACGAAGAAGCAAATTCACAGTCTTCTCAGCTAGATGAACAGGACTTACAGAAACTCGAAGAAGAATTCATGCCCCAAAACACGAGGAAACAAACTTTGTGGGGAATGAAAAAATTCATTGACTGATGCGCCGAGACACAGAATTGAGCAGCATTCTTCGCAGATTTTATGCAGAGTTTAAAACAAACTAGAAGAAGGATCTCACACCAAGTGCCTTGACCGGTATCAGAGCTGTAACAGTCCGTAGTAGCTCCATTCCCGGCGACGAAGTGAATGTAAGTTTGTCTTCGTCGAGCGAAACCCGCTCAGTTCAGGCAATTTAATTATGCCAAACTTTCAGTTCCCAGTTCATTGCCAGTTCAGTGATTGCATAATTAATTTGAACGCTTCCAAATGACTATTTCTTTGCTGTTGATGGAATTCTGTTAGTTTTCCTTTCAAGAGAACTTTCGTGCAAAGATTGTTTTGACAAATTTTGCAGTGTTCTCCAAAGTTTTAATTTAGCTTATGTAAACATTTTCAACTGAAATAAATGTCGACGCGACGTCGGCTGTGTTCAAAATGTCGCTTTACTGTCTTTGATTCCTTTTCTAAATGCCCGATGAAATGATTATAATAGTAATGGAGGCCCGGGCCAAAATGAGCCTGACTCGGGCCAAAAACGTATTTACGCCCGCGACATCAACGCTATTGTTATAGTAAATAAGCCGATATACTACTGAGTAAATAAACCCCTTCTGGCGGCTGGTATATCAGCTGATAATGTCCGCGGCTGAGATGGTCCGAAAAATGAACAGTTGGCCGAGAAGCGAAGCTTCGAGGGCAACTGTGATATTTTGAGGACCATCTCTAAGCCAAGGACATTATCAGCCGATATACCAGTAAGCCAGAAAGGGGTTTATTTATTTTATAACCCTTCGATAAATTTTCTACATCGACTTCAATGTTGAAGAAACTGAAACAAAATGACGGATGAAGAAAACATGTTTCATCGAGTTCAAATATCCGTTCCGTTTGAGATATTTTCATGTGTAAACTTCTAAAAACGTATTCGAAAATAAAAGATTGATAGTTTTTGAAGTTTTTTGAGTGGTTTTCTTGATATTTTGGGTTTTATTTGAGTGACTTTTTGGGCGCCGATTTTGACGTTTGTTCATTTTTCAAGGATCGAAAACTTATAAAAATAGCTCAAATACCTGTCGTATCGACGTTAAAATCCCCCAAAAGGAACACAAGTACACCATATATGCATGTATGTTATACAAGCTAATTACTCGGGCCCTTCCGGACACACACACAGGACTAAAGTAGATTTGAATCTTAGTTTTGAAAGCAGCTGTAGATCTTCAAGCTATTAAAAGGTCAGGATTCTAGTTCATCGTTCAATGACTAGAAGTGGTAAAAGGACTAGAAGCTCGCTTAAAATATATTTAACAAAAACAAACGTGAGGGCGTTATCAGAACCATCTGACCTATGCAACCTCAAGACGTATCATGTTCGTACTCACCCGACTCATAGTCTCCCTCGTCACTCAACTGTCACTGATTGTCATGACGTCAGAGAAATGATATTGTATTGAAGAAGATGTCCTTGTTTTATTCGACGTTCGAACCGTAACTCGAACCCGAACTCGAACTCGATTCCAAACTCGACGTTTCGGGATCTGAAGCTAGAGAGGGGGCCTTTACACGAACTCATCAAAATCAAATCAATTGAACTCAAAGTCAAAAGGTAATCAAATGAACTCAAAGTCAAAGGCAAATCAAATGAACTCGACACATACATGTATATACATAGTCTCCCTCGTCACGCAACTGTCAGTCATTGTCAGGTCTCTCCTCACGCAACTGACATTGTCCTTGTCATAAGCCCGAGTGTACGCTCATTGAGCGTCTTGTTTACCTATTAAAAATACATTAGTCTTTAAAATGTTCAGATAATTTCATTTTTCTCCTAAGTGGGGGCAAGAGAAAATTTTCTCTTGGTGGGGGATCTCAAAACTGGGGGATATTACCCGACATCCGTCCAGTGAAATCGTACCACGTGACCTGTTTTAACCAATGGATGCAGGCGAAAATTTATCGATGGGTTATAATACCTGACATCCGTTCAGTGAAATCGTACCCACGTGAACCGTTTTAACCAATGGGCGCGCGCGAAAATTTATCGATGGGTTATAATACCTGACATCCGTTCAGTGAAATCGTACCCACGTGAACCGTTTTAACCAATGGGCGCGCGCGAAAATTTATCGATGGGTTATAACAGCCGATATACCAGTCGCCAGAAGGGGTTTATTTACTAAATATTCACCACAATCACTGAGCCTGAGGTGGATAATTGTTTTAGTATAATTTTAGACTTGAATATCAGAGAAAAGACGAAATTCAGAATAAAAAAACCCGTTTTATTAGTACTTCTGCGTTAGTGATTTTACTTCCGCTCTCGACCAGTGATTATCGTCTCATAATCACTGGTAGCTCGACCAATCACAGCGCGCGAAACTCTATATTCAAGTATAAAATTATACTAATTATAATTATTGATCCTATTGGCTGACCTCTGATACCCAGTCCTCCAAATACACTTATTTTTAATGTTGCAAATTGACAAAGTCATGAAAATCAATAGTCGATACATCGCAGCATTTCACTTTCTATTAAAAAACGACTAGTTATTTAACTAAATTATATGTAAATAACCATACAGGAATTTGATTTGATTATTTATAAATAACCAACTTTAAAACAGTATAAACTATTCACAAATAACCGGTTTATACACCTATTCCAAAGTGGTACTTGAGAAGTTATTCCTACGAGCGTTGAATAGCAAAATCTTATGAAATATCAAATGCAAGTGAAAAAACTGTGAATACAAATCTTTCATGCTACAATACATCCCCGTGCTCAATCGCACCAGGGCACGAGTGATTTCGAACGCTTATTAAAGCGTCTATAGTCTCTGAAACGTTTGTGATAGCTTCACTGACTGGAATGGAAGTATATAATGGCGGAAAGAGAGCGCAGAATTATACTGAAAAAGCTGAGAGAGACTGACACCTAGCGTTGAAACATGCCGAAGGAACAGAAATTCAGAGAATAGATGTATCAACAAGAGAGAAATCTATGGGAAGAAAAGTTCAAAGCGGAGCTGAAATTAACAGAAAAGAAGCTCGAAATGCAACAAGTAGCCAAGGCAACCCATGCAAATCTGCCAGAGCTGATCACACCATTCAAAGAAACCGCCGCCGATTGGATAAGATTTGAGAATATGTTTGTGTCTCAAGTTGACAGTCGTCAAATTTCAGATGAAGAGAAGCTTAGTTATCTCCTGGAGATGGTGAACACCAAGGTAAGAGATAGAATATCTAATCTTAATCCAAGTTCAGTGGGCTACAAAACAGCCTGGGAGAGGCTCAAAGCCGAGTATGGCCAAACCAAAGTTGTAGTTGCAGCCCATATGGACGACATTGTTAACCTTCCAACGATAAAGCCACGACAAGGTGGAAACTTTGATGTATTACAAACGCTGGGGGAGGGTAAATGTTGAATGTCAACCCTAAACAAGCTCCCCCGGGTTATACCTGATGTGGTAAGAACGGATGACGATTGGGAGGATTGGGAAATGGAACAATTTCTCTATTCAATTCAGAAATGGTTACGAAGGAATAAAGTTGACGAACCAAAAGAATCCGGCGACCAGAAAAAGAGAGAGAGTCATTGGTATGCGCAACAAGGGGGAGCTGAGGCGCCGCAAGCACAGAAAGAGGGGGTCCCCGCTGCCTTTATTGTGAATAGTCACACTGGGGTGATGATCATGAGCGCAAAGTCTTTGACACAATAGAGAAACGAAATAAGTTTTTTGAGGAAAAGAGGCTATGCTTTAACTACGGCCGTGTAGACCATCGCGAGAGTAAGTGCCGCAGCAGGGGTTGTCTAAAGTGCAAGGCGAGACACCACACAAGTCTCTGTGACAAAGCAAGAGAAAGTCAAACGCGCGAAAATAATCACAACGCAAAAATGTTAACAGGTTACTCTCCCACAACGGAAGCGAAGTCACTGCCAGCAATAGTACCCGTGCTAATTAAAGGGATGACCTGGGCCTATCTAGACACAGGGTTTGGGAGGAACTTCATATCCGGTTCTGCTACTAGCGCTAGTGCGTCACGAATCGCGCCATCTTGTCACCATTATGTATTTGATGTAACCCTTATCTCTGTTGACGGTCGCGCGATTGAGATGGTTGAAATAGTCGGAAGTAGAATGCCAAATTTCACCACCGTCAAGAGACCAACATTGAAGGAGCGAGTTGAAAGAGAAATATGGACACGCGAGAGACAAAGCATTTTACATGACAGAGAATGAAGAGTACCCTATTCACATCATACTCCGGGACAGCACAGATAAGAACTGAACGAGACAGGCGGACGGCAGATATGAAGTTATCATACCCTGGATTCCGGGAAGTGTCCTAATAAATACCAATGAGCAACCAAGTAGAAGACGCTTAGTCAACGTGAGAAAGGAAACTGAGTCAAAACGCAAAGCTTGAAGCCGAGTACAGACAGAAAGTGCAAGATCAGTCAGAGGCAGGAATAATAGAGAGGGCTCCCGAGAAACCAACCGGAGATAGAGTGCCATGTATGCCGCACAAGCCAGTAGTGAGAGAGAATGCCAGCACCACCAAGGTACGAATGGTATTTGACGCAAGTGCCAAACCAAACCCTCTAACGAGAAGCATCAACGAATGCATGTATACTGGCCCGCCTTAGCAGCCACTGTTGTGGGACGTGGTACGTACGTACGAGCGCGTATGTCAACACATCTCCTGCTTGCATGCTGATATCCAAAAGGCGTTCTTTCAGACTGGCATAAAAAAGGAAGATAGAGACGCATTCCGCTTCTTGTTCAACGTGAAAAGCAAAGAAGAACATCTTCGCTTTGCTAGAATCCCATTCGGAGCAGAGGCAAGTCCTTTTCTACTTGGAGCAACTTTTCAGTACCACTACGATCAGCAACCCATCGAGTTCCGAGAAACAATGGAGACGTTAAGAGAAAACACGTACGTAGACAACCTGATGAAAGAGGCAAATGACGTCGAAGAGCATGAAATTGAAAAGTTGAACAACCATCCCAAGGCTTGAACTGGTCAGCGGTCACATGGCAGCAAACACGGTAAGAAATCTGTGTAAAGCACTCAAGCGATGGCCAGTTAAGTCTGTTACCGTGTGGATGGACAGCATGGTAGCACTGTACTGGATCTGCAACCCAGGAAATCAGTGGAAGGTCTTTGTCGCTAATCGTGTTGCCAAGATAGCGGAAATCACAGGCATTCAGTGGAAACACTGCCCAACAGAAATGAACCTAACAGACCTCGGCGGCAGGGGAGCGACGTTAGAAAAAAAGGAGAAAGGGGAGTGGTTTACTGGAACAGAGTGGCTACTTCATGAAGACAGGTGGCCAAACCAACCCAGTTTGAACACCAACAAGGACACAGAACACAAGGCAATGAACGAGAACATCTTTTACACACATGCATGAGAGTGAAGACTGCCAACCCGAGGAGTGGGAGGTGCTCCTGACAGAATTCCTACTGGAGAACCCCAAGAGTAACGGCATGGGCTCTTCGCTTCTGCAACAATACCTTAGCAAAACGACGTCAAGGCGCAGTATCCAAAAGCGAACCACTTTCAACGGAGGAACTGCAGAACGCTAAGAGATGCTGGATATAGAGACCACAGAGACACGCCCACAGAACTACAGGCACCAGGCTGGGAACTGATTAAAGATCAAGGCATCCTAATGTGCAAGGGAAGAGTTCAGGGACACAGCCCTACTTACATCCAAGGAGGATTGTTTGCTGAAAAGCTTATCAACCACATGCACCAACAAACCATGCATCTGGGAGTCGCAAGCACCATGGCCGCCATCAGAGAGGAGTGGTATATACCAAAGCTGAGATGTAAGGTTAAGAGTATCACCAATAAGTGCCCAATCTGCAAGCTGTACAGCACCAAACCTTACGGACCAACTTTGACGTCTGCAATGCCAACTTTCCGAACTGATATTGGCCGACCATTCGAGACGACCGGAGTAGATTTTGCAGGACCTCTTCAGTACAAGATCACAAAGCAGGATAGCGGCGGAAAAGCCTACATCCTGATCTTCACATGTGCTACTGTAAGAATAGCTTAAACAGTAGAGAGTTGGTTGTGGTACTGGTCTTTATTGAAAGCTCTGGGACTTGAGTTACATCGGTTAAGCTGAACTGAAGGTAGTGGATGAAAGTTACTGACTGCGCGCTGCTTTTATAATGATCTCATTGTCAAACTTGCTGCATTCGCTTATAGGTCACGTGTCAGAATAAATGCATCTACGCGTATTTGCCTTAGGATTAGATTTGATTCTACTGTTTGATAAAGAGATTATTCAATGTTATTTCGATTGCTAGTAAGAGTATCTGACAATTGGATAATAATAGAATACTGAAATATGGATATATACTTCGATAGTTATCAAACTGTATAACCGTGAAATACTACTATTTAACAATTAGTCACCAAAGGCGAGGTGAATATCGGTGAATAATAACCGAGACGAAGTCGAGGTTATTATCACTGCTATTCACTGAGCCTGAGGTGACTAATTGTTTTAGTAGAATTACACAGGTGTTTATTTGAAAAAATAAAAATAAATAAGCATTTTAAAGAAAATAAATTTTTATTTCAAAAGCTGGCAGCCATTTTGTCAAAATGCTGTAGGTAACTATCGAGAAATAGTCCGAAGTTCTCGAACAATCAGCGCGCTTGATTTTCTATAATCACCTGTGTAATTCTACTAATACTAAATAGTGTTATCTCCATTGTTTTCTATTGTTTCATCAGTGCTATTTAGTACTAATTAGTTAGTACTGTTTCACGGATACAGTGGAACCTCTACTTTGGGACACCTCTATTAAAGGGACACCTCCATTAAGGGGACACTTTTCCAGGTCCCGGCAAAACACTCATATAATCTTTGTATTTACCACCTCTATTAAAGGGACACCTCTATTAAGGGGACTGGGACACTTTTTGAGCGTCGAGTGCTATTTTAACCTCCATTATTAAAGGGGACAACTACGACATATATTATACAGTATATTAAAAAATTTAACAATTCTGATTGGCTAATAAGGTAATTTACACGCTGCAGTGCACTTGAATTGCAAAAGTAATTGTCTGTAAACAAAATTCATGAATATTATTACAGTAATTGGTAATCATATAATTACCCGGCTAAACTAATCTACAAGCGACAAGTCAAATTGCAATTTAAACAGTCCAAAGTTGCTGTTGTAAACTTAAATCATGCATTTGACTGTTAAATAAATGGCTGCATTCCAAGTAAAGAAAACAGGCATTTTTGTTTAGGTGGTTAATTATTATCAAACCCTGCCCAACCTCCATTAAGGGGACACCTCCATTAAGGGGACACTTTCTCTGGTCCCGAGGATGTCCCGTTAATAGAGGTTCCACTGTATATTGTTTGTACCCAGTCCTACAAAGATGCTTATTTTTAATGTTGCAAATAGACAAAGTCATGAAAATCAATAGTCGATACATCGCAGTATTTCACTTTCTATTAAAAACGACTAGTTATTTAACTAAATTATATGTAAATAACCAAACAGGAATTTGATTTGATTATTTACAAATAACCAACTTTAAAACAGTTGTTTAAAAATTATTCACAAACAACAAATTTGACGTTTTGTTTCAAATAACCAAATACTTGACAATAAGAGATCTGACCAGATGGGGTTGTAATACGTATTCCATATATGGTAAAAGCGTGCAAACGAATAGCGGCCCCTAACAAGCGTATAGCGGCCCCTAACAAACGCATAGCGGCCCCAATTTGGTTAATAGGTATTTGCAATGCAAAATATTTTCCAAAGCTAGAAAAAATGCAGAGTTTGGCAGCGTAATCCCTCGTGGTCAAGTGCGTTAAAGCGGAGGGTTAGGTTTAGGATTAGGGATGGGGCAGACTATAAAGTGATTAATTTGATGATTCGAGCACAGGCAAACCACAGTGATAAAGTGACATTTGCACTAAAAAATACCGAATAAAACGTGTTTTAATACATTTTAGCCCGAGTAAATGCACCATTGTTCCCCACCCTCCCTCACTGAGTCGGAATAGGTCAACCGGAGGACGTATATTATTACAAGGTAGGCAACTTTCAGGATTCCTGTGGTGAATCTCAAAACAAATCTGCTAAAATATATGTCAAATCTTGTGAAAACTCATCCCTAAATCCGTCCAGTTACTAAAATACCTTCAATCTATCATGCCAGCTCAATTGTTTGGTTGTATTTTGAAGAAAATGCTGGTTTTGGGTCCAAGGACGCAAAAAAACAGCTTTCGTACTATGTGCCGACAGTTAGGCTTCGACCAGCGCAGTCCTGGGGACGAAAATGTGGTGCAAAAATAACCCGCGTACCCCTTCCCTTGTATTCCTTTACTCACCTGATCAAATGGACAAACGCAACCCTACATAGGCAAACATTCGACTTCCGCTTTCGTAATATTTAAATATTCATCGCGTGTGAATTTTTGACGCACGCAAGTTTTGTAGGACGGAATAATACAATACACTGTACAATAATTACAAGAAAGTTTGGGTTTCGTTAATTCGTTATAGGTCTTATAGTCTACTGAAATTATGAAGAAAGTACAAGGTGTTTTGTAATTTGTATAATTCAATGCAAATATTTCGTTTGCCTTCCCACTGATTATTCGAAATGAATAACGCTTATTTGCGGACTTATTTGACATTAGAATAACAGTAATATAAATAGCAAGCTCTGCAACATGTGCATTGTAGATAACAATCTGGGACGAAATTCAACTGAGAAGTGAAAGTTAAGAATAACATTCAAAAATGTTACTGTCATTCATCTATATGTTGTAGTTTAATTTTTGCTTGTAATTATTGTGCAGTGTATTGTATTATTCCGTCTTGCAAAACTTGCATGCGTCAAAGAATTCACACGCGATGAATATTTAAATACTAGTCGTTTCTGGTAGAAAGTGAAGTGCTGCGAGTTGTGCACTGCCGTACAGTACATGGTAACACATAAAAGTGAAATGTAGCTGTCAATGCATACATGTGGTTGTCCCTTAATTTTCAGCAAGGTGCATTAGTTGTAAAATAAAATAATAAAAATGTGGTATAATAATAATAATAACTTTATTACTGTGTCATGTGTTCTAGCTTACAAGAAACCTATTTCCCTCCCATATATCTACTGATTCTCATTCCCACCCTTGTCCCATTGTTCCCATCCCACATCTCCATTGATTCTCATTCCCATCCCGGTCACATTGTTCCATTCCATGTCTCTATTAATTATCATTCCCACCCGCTATAATAATCTGGTCATGGACAGACAGCTATAGACATGTACCAGCACTAAAAGCATGCAATACTTTGCACTATTTATGTTGCACGCTTGTAATAGTTTGTACTCTACTGATATGCAGTATTAAATTAATACAAATATGGATTCAATGAAATAGAGAATTGTGTTTGGTGTATATTATATACAATGTTACTGGCCAGATATCAGGAAAGATGTCGAAGCCTCATAGCAGACTTGTAGAAGATAAAAGTACATCAGGATGGATCGTATAATTTGATTCAGTAGTTGCCTCAATGCCAATGGCAATGGCATGGGCCGGATTGGTTTGACGAAGACCAACGAGCTCGATCAGGTAGATAGGTCAGCGACAGCATCGGGGATACTAACTGTGTCTTTCAAAAGCATTCAAGTACATGCTGTCTCCTTCGGTCAACTCTGATCGACTCACTGTAGAAGTAACTTAAGCTTAAGTACTTCATTGTGGAACTGGACGTGACTGAGCACACAACCATAACAGCGCTGAAAACTCATAAAAGAACATGGTCTTCCCCTTGAAATGTCACTAAATTGTTCATGACCCTGATGAATGCTTCCAGCAATGAATAAAGTTGCATTTGACATCATGGATTTGTAGAAAACGAACACTTTCCTGGCTTGAATCAGCGAAAAATAAACGATACTCAATATCGATTGAACGTGTTGCGAGTGTGCGCTGATCAAAAGTACCGTGGCTCACAAAATCATCTCCACACACAAACCCACAAACTCCGTGAAATGCAGTCGAGATTCTCGTTGCATCCACATAAGTGCCCAGATCCCACACGACCACACATGACACAGGAACTCCGTCAAGATTAGTTTCGCTGCTCGCCTGGCGGCTCGCAGCAATTACGAAAGCGGAAGTCGAATGTTTGCCTATGTAGGGTTGCGTTTGTCCATTTGATCAGGCGAGTAAAGGAATACAAGGGAAGGGATACGCGGGTTATTTTTGCTCCACATTTTCGTCCCCAGGACTGCGCTGGTCGAAGCCTAACTGTCGGCACATAGTACGAAAGCTGTTTTTTTGCGTCCTTGGACCCAAAACCAGCATTTTCTTCAAAATACAACCAAACAATTGAGCTGACATGATAGATTGAAGGTATTTTAGTAACTGGACGGATTTAGGGATGAGTTTTCACAAGATTTGATATATATTTTAGCAGATTTGTTTTGAGATTCACCACAGGAATCCTGAAAGTTGCCTACCTTGTAATAATATACGTCCTCCGGTTGACCTATTCCGACTCAGTGAGGGAGGGTGGGGAACATTGGTGCATTTACTCGGGCTAAAATGTATTAAAACACGTTTTATTCGGTATTTTTTAGTGCAAATGTCACTTTATCACTGTGGTTTGCCTGTGATTCGAGTTTCAGATTTGATATAAAGTTTTAAAAGGTTAAGAAGTTTTTAATAATTGGATGAAAAAAAATTCTAAGTCCAATCCTAGGAAATAAAAAAAATGGGTCGCCATTCGCTTGTTGAGGGGCCGTCGACATATTCACCTTTCCCCGCTTAACGTCCACTGGACGTTTAGGGGGGGAGGGGGTAAGGCGGGAAAACATTTGGACGTTTAGTGTGGGGCATTTTTGTAAAAAAACATTTTTTTTACTTGATGTTGAAAACAAAAAGAAAGCAAAGATAAAACGAACAAACTGGTGGTCCGTTCCAACAAGCTTCGGTGTTATATAAATAGATTCTGATATAAACTATCGAAAATCATGGACGACCAGCTCTGTTTGCGGTGGCTTGGGTACGAGAATGCTTGGATTACCTGTGGTATCCCAGCGTTCATTGGGAATTAGTCGCACAAAATGGCGGTGCGGACTGACTGAATATATTGTGCACAAGTAATAGCCAGAATTAGTCGTAGAGGCGCAAGATATAGAGATACAAAAGAATTGTCATTAAGGAGAATGAAGTGAACTACATGGAATGGGGTCAGTTTTGAGGATTTTCCAGCGATATAAAGAACATTGGACTGTTGTTTGTTACCGTTTGTTTTGAGTCGTGTTGCCGAATGCAAAACCATTCCCACGCATCAGTTTTCAATACGAAAAACAGGAAATTCCAAGTCGACGTTAAGGAGGGGGGAGGGGGGAAGGATCTGACCTAAACGTCCAGTGGACGTTAAGCGGGGAAAGGTGAATATGTCGACGGCCCCTAAGTGCTTCTATTCGCTTGTTAGGGGCCGCTATACGCTCATACCATATATGGAATACGTATTACAACCTCGACTCGATCAGACATCCCAATCGAACGAAGGTGATATACTCCTAGGTTCCACATTCGATATAGGTGATTGTTAGTTGCAAATAACCAAATGTTGCAGACTTGTTAATTTATAAACAACTGTTTCAAATCCCTGTTATTTACATACAATTTAGTTAAATTATAAAAACATTCTTGGCGCCACAACGTCTCCTTCAAGTGTCTCATCTTGCAGACCACTGCAACAGTGAGTCACGAGCTCCTGAATCTCTTTTTTCACTTCTTAGCTTTACTAGGTTTCACACAAGAATGAGTGTGTTCATGTAGGTGATCCTGACGTGTAAATGTCTTACCACAGGTTTTACATTGGTATGGTTTATTACCAGTATGTGTCCGCTTGTGATTGTTGAGACTACCTTGCTGTGTAAATGTCTTACCACAGGTTTTACATTGGTATGGTTTATTACCAGTATGAATCCGCTTGTGATTGTTCAGACTACCATGCTGTGTAAATGTCTTACCACAGGTTTTACATTGCAATGGTCTATTACCGGTATGAATGCGCTCATGAACATTGAGGTGATCCTGACGAGTAAATGTCCTACCACAGGTTTTACATTGGTATGGTTTATAACCCGAATGAATGCGCTCATGAACAATGAGGTGACCTTGCTGTGCAAATGTCTTACCACAGGCTTGACAATGGTATGGTTTAATTCCGGTATGAATCCTCTGGTGAGCGATGCAGTCACTACTCCGTGCAAAAGCCTTGCCACAGGTTTTACATTGGTATGGTTTAATCCCGGTATGAATCCGCTGGTGACAGTTTAGGGTGTATTGACGTGCAAATGTCTTACCACAGGTTTGACATTGGTATGGTTTAATCCCGGTATGAATCCGCTGGTGACAGTTTAGGGTGTCTTGACGTGCAAATGTCTTACCACAGGTTTTACATCGGTTTGGTTTATAACCCGAATGAATGCGCTCATGCACAATGAGGTTACCTTGCCGTGAAAATGTCTTACCACATGTTTGACACTTCATTCTACTGTTCATATTCTTAGGAATGACATCTGAAACAGTTTTCACTGAATCTTCACTATTGTCAGGGTTGACTGACGAGGGTGAAACATCTTGGGAAACCTCGTCCATACAGCTTTCATCATCTACAATGGTACCATCACCTGAAGAAACAGTAAAGGATTCTGTGGATTTCTCAAGGCTTCTGGTGGAGGTTGGACTACCATCACACGCAATATCAGTGTGCAGGTTATCATTTTGATCACTCTCATGTATAGAACAAGCTCTAGGGCTGTCCATCATTCCATGGATTACACTGTCACCATTGACTACTTCACTCTCATCTGTACACAATGTTGGTATCTCTTCACATATTTTAGACAGTAAACCTTCTGTAGAGGAGTAATCCTTCTCATCATGGAGATTACCAACTTGGCTCATCAAACAAGTGGAGGTATTCATATTATCTGCATGATTCTCTGATTGAGTTTCTATTGTGACATTGTTGGGCTGCATCAAACCACCATCTATGTGTACAGACGTACATCCATTACTACAACCATAATCCTCTGTCTGTGTCCCTACACAGAGTAGTGGCCGTCCAAACATAGCTGTTCCATTTTCAAAGCTCTGGGAGGAGTAAAAGGGTATAAGCAGTTTAATGGAAAACAAACTTGAATAACATTTTTTAAATAGGAATTGGACAAGAAACCCACATATGTGTACCCTTGTATGAGAAAAACTTCGGCTGGTCTAATATGCTACGAAACTAATATACCAATATACATCTACCATAATTTTAAACGGCAGATAAGCTGCTCTCACAGATAAGACGCATACTAAGTTTGGCAGCTCATATTTTTGAAACAAAGGTTTTTGAAAGGAATTGGTCTGGATGGTACTTCATCAAACTTTCTAACATTGAAGAAACAGAGAAATCCAGAGAAACCTTACACTCAGATTACACTCAGACTACACTCAGACTACACTCAGACTACATGTATACTCAGACTACACTCAGATAACACTCAGACTACACTCATACTACACTCAGATTACACTCAGACTCAGACTACTGAGTTATCTGAGTGTTATCTGAGTAATCTGAGTAATCTGAGTTTAGTCTGAGTGTTATCTGAGTGTAATCTGAGTGTAGTCTGAGTAATCGGAGTGTAGTCTGAGTGTAATCTGAGTGGTATCTGAGTGTAATCTGAGTGTAATCTGAGTGTAGTCTGAGCGTTATCTGAGTGTAATCTGAGTGTAATCTGAATGTAGTCTGAGTGTAATCTGATTGTAGTCTGAGTGTAATCTGAGTGTTATCTGAGTGTAATCTGAGTGTTATCTGAGTGTAATCTGAGTGTACGTAGTCTGAGTGTTGTCTGGGTGTATTAATCTGAGTATAGTCTGAGTGTAATTTGAGTGTAGTCTGAGTGTAATCTGAGTGGTATCTGAGTGTAATCTGAGTGTAATCCGAGTGTAATCTGAGTGTTATCTGAGTGTAATCTGAGTGTAATCTGAATGTAGTCTGAGTGTAATCTGATTGTAGTCTGAGTGTAATCTGAGTGTAATCTGAGTGTAATCTGAGTGTACGTAGTCTGAGTGTTGTCTGGGTGTATTAATCTGAGTATAGTCTGAGTGTAATTTAAGTGTAGTCTGAGTGTAATCTGAGTGTAGTCTGAGTAATCTGAGTAATCTGAGTTTAGTCTGAGTGTTATCTGAGTGTAATCTGAGTGTAGTCTGAGTAATCGGAGTGTAGTCTGAGTGTAATCTGAGTGGTATCTGAGTGTAATCTGAGTGTAATCTGAGTGTAGTCTGAGCGTTATCTGAGTGTAATCTGAGTGTAATCTGAATGTAGTCTGAGTGTAATCTGATTGTAGTCTGAGTGTAATCTGAGTGTTATCTGAGTGTAATCTGAGTGTTATCTGAGTGTAATCTGAGTGTACGTAGTCTGAGTGTTGTCTGGGTGTATTAATCTGAGTATAGTCTGAGTGTAATTTGAGTGTAGTCTGAGTGTAATCTGAGTGGTATCCGAGTGTAATCTGAGTGTAATCCGAGTGTAATCTGAGTGTTATCTGAGTGTAATCTGAGTGTAATCTGAATGTAGTCTGAGTGTAATCTGATTGTAGTCTGAGTGTAATCTGAGTGTAATCTGAGTGTACGTAGTCTGAGTGTTGTCTGGGTGTATTAATCTGAGTATAGTCTGAGTGTAATTTGAGTGTAGTCTGAGTGTAATCTGAGTGGTATCTGAGTGTAATCTGAGTGTAATCCGAGTGTACGTAGTCTGAGTGTTGTCTGGGTGTATTAATCTGAGTATAGTCTGAGTGTAATTTGAGTGTAGTCTGAGTGTAATCTGAGTGTAGTCTGAGTAATCTGAGTAATCTGAGTTTAGTCTGAGTGTTATCTGAGTGTAATCTGAGTGGTATCTGAGTGTAATCGGAGTGTAGTCTGAGTGTAATCTGAGTGTAGTCTGAGTGTTATCTGAGTGTAATCTGAGTGTAATCTGAGTGTACGTAGTCTGAGTGTTGTCTGGGTGTATTAATCTGAGTATAGTCTGAGTGTAATCTGAGTGTAATCTGAGTGTAATCTGAGTGTAATCTGAATGTAGTCTGAGTATTGTCTGAGTGTAATTTGAGTGTAAGGTTTCTCTGGGTTTCTCTGTTTCTTCAATGTTAGAAAGTTTGATGAAGTACCATCCAAACCAATTCCTTTCAAACCTTTGTTTCAAAAATATGAGCTGCCAAACTTAGTATGCGTCTTATCTGCGAGAGCAGCTTATAATCTGACTACAGTCAGACTACACTCAGACTACACTCAGAGTACACTCAGACCACAGGCAGCCCAACCATTGTTTCTTAGGCTTTTATAATTATTCAAAAAAATATTTGCATGTGCGCGTCTTTTTTTGATGGGTTTCCTGTGGTAGAGCGCGGGCACGATACGTATTATATTGGGTTCCCTGTGCATAGAAATGTATAATGTTGGGATCCCTGTGTACTTCCGGTCGGACGCGCCCGCAGCAATGTGTATATTGCAATATACACATGTACTGTGGGATGCACACAGGGAGCCCAACATTATACGTTACTGAACACAGGGAACCCAACATAATACGTATGTATATATTATATTATATTATATGCTCTACGACAGGGAACCCATCAAAAGTGCGGCAAATATCATTTTATTGAATTATTTAGTACAGGGAACCCATCAAAAGTGCGGCAAATATCATTTTATTGAATTATTTAGTAGCCTCAAAAGCAATGGTTGGGCTGCCTGTGCTCAGACTACACTCAGATTACACTCAGATAACACTCAGACTACACTCAGACTATACTCAGATTACACTCAGATAACACTCAGACTACACTCAGATTACACTCAGACAACACTCAGAATACACTCAGACTACAATCAGATTACACTCAAATAACACTCAAGACTACATGTATACTCAGACTACACTCAGATAACACTCAGACTACACTCAGATTACACTCAGATAACACTCAGACTACACTCAGATTACACTCGGCCTACGGCTTCAGCTGACTGCAATATATTTAATATTGCTGCCGGCCTCAGTAACTATTTAATACATACTACAATGTTAACATACTTCTAAGCAGTACTTTACATTTACATACATTTGAGATGTCCGACCATCTGTGTTCTGCTGTCACCTTGTTATAGTAGAACAGCAGCTCTCCTGACTTACAATAATACTCCATCCAATCTGTACTCAGTATTGATGACTCCATGGTTGTCTACAGTGAAAAGGACTTGTTGAAGCAGAATCATATAAAGGTTCTGTGCAAGAGCTATGTAAGTGATTCAAAAACAAATTCTCATTTAGAATTCAAAGACCTAATTCTAGGAGAATTTAGATTTGGATCAGAAATCAATATTATTACATTGTTGTTGTTCTTGCAGAGACCCTTCAGAAATGTTGACCATCAATCTTACCGCTGGTAAATATGTACAATATAGAGGCTGTGTTGGGGTTTTAGGATTATGGATTATTAGGTTTTTTTATTGGCCACTAAATTTAAAGATCGTGAACATATTATTTGTGTTGTATTTTAAAATTACGGATTATTTTAGAATTTTATTTTAGTGATACATGTATGTTTACAAAATGAATTCCAAATTTTATCCAGGATTATGGATTATAATTCAGACTCCCCCTAACAGGGCCTCAATATTACTAGACGCTCTACTAGCGTCAACTCGGGCTTCTTAATAAAGCTGTTTTGATAGATTTTAAATGTGAAACCTAATAGCTTATTTGTATCATCATACATGTACAGAAGTAGTTTTAGCCTATTACTTGCACAATTTTAAAAAGCAGAATTTCCACGCTCAGAACGGATCAGTGAACAGCAAAAATACATGCGATCGAAAACATCCTTAGATTTTAATAGCTGGTTTTAGGGAACTATTTCAGAAAATAGTGCAGAAAACAGTGTTTGGTCACTCGTTGCATGACTTAGTAGAGCATGCATACGTACATTTGTAATTAGCTTCAACACTGACACTGCTAGCTGAAAGCCGGCGAAGCTCGATCAATTGCCCTATACCACTATGACGTCAAATCAAAACAATCTATTGTTTAAACGCTAAGGATCATGGTCGCTAGAGGGGGACAAAACAGCAACAACACAAAGGATTTCCCAAATAAATGTATTTTACAGACGGTCTGAAAGCGATAAAAGTCACCAAACACAGTAAATATTGTGGGAAAAGTATCGATGAATATAATATCTGGAAACTAGCCAATTTGAAATCGAGCGAACCTCAGCAGAGCAGATTTAGTTCAAAATTCTATTGTTCTTCACGATTCTGTCCCCCTCATAAATAAGCCGTTACGTCATAGTGGTATAGGGCAATTACCTTGCAAGAAACGATTTCACAAACTCATCAACAAAATTACGAGTTCTTACTATAAAGCCACTGGCAGACATCTGTTAGAAAATAAATACACTTTCAGACAGAATTGTAAGGTCAAAAAAGTATTCTCTAGGATATTTGCATATTTAACTTGAAGCAGTATTAATGAACAACTCGACTGGCTCAAGCAAGGAAGCACGGCAGAATCCTTTTTGAATGCTGGTGATTTGAAAAGAAGAGCAGTCTGCATTTTTAGACTCGGGACTTCCACAGGAAGCCCAAGTAATAATAACAATGTAAACATTTGAGCACAAAACACTCTAATGATCCAGATGGTTTTCCTTTAGCATTTATACATGGAAATAATTCTAGCAGAGGATAAAGAACACAAGTTACAGTGCATGGACTCAGAGAGGGTATACTGCGACGATTACAAGAATGCTTTCCTGTTTTAAAATAGTAAAGTACCAATAGTGTTGTATACCATGGAGGGTATAGGTTATCTAAACAGAGCAGTAACTTACGTGACAGCAAAATAAAGTTATCGTGCAAATGGTTAAAACGATTCAGGCAACAATAAGACAATAATAACACTATTCAACTTGTAATAAGCAGCATAACTAGACTTGAAGAAAGGCCATTTATTTGAATAGGCATCGATGGTTGATGTTCAATCAATTTTGGCGCCAAAATACTCACCTCAACTGATCGACTTCAATCTCAACTTCACGACGTGATTTTCGCTTGTTTCTAATAAACGTGCAAAGTTCTGGTGTTCTAAGCTCTTGCAGACTGGTCGCAGTTCTCTGTTTTGGGATTATTTAACGCGATAAATTGTATCAGCAAATACGAATAAAAGTAATCGAGTATCAACAACACGTGTATCAGCGGATGGCATTGCGGGCGCTGACACAGGGTACCCAACAATAATAATAGCGAAAATACGAATATTTACTCGGGCTTCCTCCTGTGGAAGGACCGAGTCTAAAAATGCAGGCCGTCGTCGTCATCTCGTCGTTCTTTGACCTCAAATCGCCAACTGATGTCTATAGCGCCTGCGCTTTGTACATTTGCTGTACTCGATTAATGAGGGCTCGATGATTATTCCCCAAAACTTGTGACTCTCATGGTTAATTATTTGTTTTTTATTTACTGTGTGTATTGTATTTTACATGATTTGGTCAAGTGCTCCTAAAGTACTTTGTATTGAATTGATGTTTATTTGCGCTCTTAATTTACATATTACATTTTCACACATACAGCCCTTTGCAAAAATTCTGTATATCGGGTGCATTATGGGTAATACTATTTTAGAGTTTCTCCAAACAATATGCAGCAGAGACTTACAAACAACAAACGGGATATTAAATTACATAACATTCTAAGCTAGAGTTTCACCAATGTTGCTCGCGTGAAACATCATTTAGGGGACTTTTCAATTACCCATAATGCACCCGATATATGGATATACTGATATACTTGATTTACAGAATTTTTGCAAAGGGCTGTATTCATACGTATAAGTACTATAAGTACAGTAGACGATTTCTCAACAATTAGTATAGCCGCTTTGATTAACCAGAAGTGTTTTTAACTGCTTCACGCATATCCAAGAGACCGGGAAGAGAATATCATTTGGGCTTGAAAAAATTACTGTCTTAACTATATTTCTATCAGATGTCCGTATAGCTTAGCAAGAATTCGTAAGTTTATATTGTTCGTTTTAATATTGCTGAGTTTGTGAAATCGTTTTGGCAAGCTGAATCATGTTTATATTAACGTGTTTTGAAACGTGTCCCAGAATACGAAATGTTATTCGTAGTGAAAAATAAATGCATCACAAATGTTCATTAACTATTGAACTTTTGAATCTTTGGAAATCAGTGTAAACTGCATGAACGATTTTTGCAGTAAATAAAGTTTATTAAGCAAGTCGTCCACGTATCTGTTGTATTGGCTGATGTAAGTGCACGATGCCCATGCGTAAACCCCTGGTTTGGAGAAAGATGTCAGATCCAAAGGTGATGATCGGTGACGTCACTTCTGTAAAGTGATTGACGGAGGATCGCATTATCTCTGAAACGTTTGTGATAGCTTCAGACTGGAAAGGAAGTATACAATGGTGGAAAGAGAGCGCAGAATTACTGAAAAAGCTGAGAGAGACAGCCAAGCGTTGAAACATGAGAAGGAACAGAAATTCAGATAATAGATGTGTAACATGATGAACGGAGAATGTTGGATGATGTTCTCTTGATAGTCTCATGCGCGGAGCAGGCGGAATGAGGAGATCGAAGTCAACTGAGAGCGGTCAAAAAGGTTGAGTGCATGCGAAGTAAGTTAAACGACGGATCGGGTTGAAGCCATTGAAAAGCTTGAGAAGCTGCGACAACTGCTGAAGGAGAGGAAGCATTGTAATTAAAGTAAATTAAAGCGGTAACTCGAACATAAAAAAGAAAGTGGTTACATTTGGCGCCCAATGTGGGGCATGGGACCCCAAACTTACCAGCTCCGCTAGAATAATTCCAACACTAGTCAACGTGAGAATGGATGGAAAACCCAATCGTATTCCAGTCAAGGTTCACAATCCTTCTGCAAGAAATGTTGTTATTTCTCCAAAAGCGGCATTTTCATCTTTACAACAGGCCAGTATAGTAAGTGAGTCTGAAGAATTTGAGGAACAGGAACAGCCAGAAAGTCCAGACAGCAAATTTAATTTTGATCAGTCACCTATGAATGAAGACCAAACGAAGATTGCTTTGGATGTACTACAAAAATGGGAGCATAGTATGTTTTCTCAAGGCTCTAATGATCTGGGCTGTACATAAGCTGTCAAGCATAGAATAAAGCTTACCGATAATATACCATTTAAGCAGAGGCACCGTCGCATACCGCCAGCACAGTACGAAGAGGTGCGTCAACACTTGAAGGATATGCTAGAATGTGGCGTTATACGGGAATCGCATAGCCCCTGGTCATCACCTATTGTTCTGGTAAGAAAACGAGACGGAAGTTTGAGATTCTGTATAAATTTCCGCAAGCTTAATGCCCGAACAGTCAAAGACGCCTATTCCTAATTACCCGAGGATAGACGGAAGCCTTGGAGGCAATGGCAGGCTTTTCGTGGTACACAACTTTGGATACTGGCAGATAGAAGTAGACGAGAAAGATATACAGAAGACAGCATTTACAGTAGGGCCATTAGGATTTTACGAGTGTAACAGGATGGCATTTGGTTTGACCAACGCCCCAGCGACATTCCAAAGACTCATGGAGCATTGCTTGGCCGATCTCAACTTCAAGAAGTGCATAGTTTATATTGATGATATTGTGATTTATGCGAAAACCTTCGAGGAGCATCTAGAAAGACTTGAAGCTGTCTTTACCAGGCTGCATCATAATAATTATAATAATAATAATTTATTAATTTATATTGCGCACTTTTCATAAAATGATCAAGTGCGCATTACAATAACTATGACTAATTACAGTTTGGATTAAAGCTGAAACCCTCGAAATGCACGTTCTTTAGAGACAGAGATAAATACCTAGGTCACATCATCTCTGAGAATGGCATAGAAACTGATCCAGACAAGATAGAAGCGCTAAGAAACTGGCCAGTACCAGATGGTTTTGACGAGCTAAGAAGCTTTCTAGGATTTTCAGGATTCTATAGGAAGTTCGTACAAAATTACACAAAGATGGTAAAACCCTTAAAGTGCCTATGAAACGAAAAAACAGACCCCGTTTTTATTTGCTACTACGAAAGTTTACTATTTGCTTGTTTACATGGCGTTAATATAAAGTGAATTGAGCTTCAGGAACATTTTTTATTTCGCGCACGAAGTTGGGCATTTTGGGTTTCAAAGTGCGACAATTCCCGCTCGGTCAAACTATAGAAATGTGATGTTGTGCAAACAAAGGCATACACAACTTATGACGTCACCGAGCCATTGTCAAGGGCCCAGTCTCTTGTCGCACATTTTGGTTGAAAATGATAATTTTCGAACCGCGAAAATAAAATGTTCGCACGCTCAAAGTCGATGTTTAAATACAGCAAATGTTCAGAGAAAGACCAAACAACAATAATGTACAATAAAACAAGGATCGACATTTTCGTTTCATAGGCATTTTTTTAAACAGATCTAGCAGCTGGAATGATGAAACCAAAGAAAAAAGGTAACGACAGTGACTTTCAGTGGGAGTGGTCGGAAGATTGCCAAATAGCCTTTCAAGAGATAACGGTCGCTGCTTTGTCGTCTCTTCCGGTACTGATGTATCCTAACTTTACTTTGCCATTTATTTGCTCTACTGATGCCAGTCAAGAGGGTTTGGGTGCTACATTGAGTCAGAAACAGGATGATGGAACTGAAAGAGTATTAATAGCCTACGCAAACAGAGCTCTACGTAAATCCGAACGAAACTATCCAGCTCATAAGTTGGAGTTCCTGTGCCTCAAATGGGTAGTTACAGAAAAGTTCCACGACTATCTGTATGGAAATACGTTTTTGGTACGTACCGACAATAATCCTTTGACGTATGTAACGACAACCGCTAAACTAGACGCAACAGTACACCGTTGGTTGGCGGCATTGGCCACTTATAATTTTGACATCGTACACCGTTCAGGAAAGAATAACATAGATGCGGATGCGTTATCTCGAAGACCGCATGAGGACGAACGTGTGATCAAGAACGACGCCATGAAGGCAATTTCCCAATCTCTCTGTGCAGAAAATCATCAAATTCCAAAGATCGAAAACGTATTCAACGACATCGAGGGTATTGATGATCCCTTCGGTTTGTGCCATCAGATTCATTGTTCAGCGCCGACCTTGAGTGTGGAAGATCTTAATTCATTGCAGGATAAAGACCGAGTGCTTCTTAAAATTAAGGCCTATCTTGAGTTAGGAACTCAAAACCAACTAGAAGAGAAACCAGAAATGAAGAAAAGGAAGTATTACGAGTATTAAAGTTCTGGGATCGACTTTACTTAAACGAAGGTACAATTTACAAACGTAGTAAAACAGGTCCACAAGGGGAAGATGTCCTGCTTTTACTAGTGCCAGAAGCATTGAAAGAGAAAGCTTTGACTGGAATTCACGACGAAGTTGAACACTTTTCTACCGAACGACCACTAGATCTAGCCAGATCAAGATTCTTTTGGTCGGGGATGGCTAAGGACGTCGAACGTTGGGTTAAAACCTGTAAAGCCTGTGTACTCCGCAAAGCCCCACAACCGCAACGAGTAGCCCCCTTGGTAAGCATAACAACAACGGAGCCTCTGGAACTCGTTTGCATCGACTATCTGAAACTTGAAAATATTCTTGTGATAACAGATCATTTCACTAGGTACGCACAAGCTATTCCAACGTTAAACCAAACGGCGAAAACAACAGCATATGCAATATTCAATAAATTCGTGGTGCATTATGATTTCCAGCGCGCTTACACAGCGACCAAGGGAGGAATTTTGAGTCGCAAACTATTCAACAGCTGTGTAGGATTGCTTGCACATCTCGTACCAGGACAACACCTTACCACCCGATGGGAAATGGAATGTGCGAGCGATTCAATACACTACTCCACATGCTTTGCTTTTGTCAAATTGGAAGGACTTTGTAGCGACAGTGGTCCATGCTTACAATGCAACTAAGCATGAGAGCACTGGCGTTTCGCCGTTTTACCTGATGTTTGAGCGTCACCCAAGACTCGCCATTGATGTGCAGTTTGGACACGACCCCAACGGTTTCCCAAGAAAGAAGCATTCCGTCTTCGTTGACGATCTAAGAAAGCGTCTGGTCTATGCATACAAATTGGCAAGGTTAAAGCAAAGAGTTCCGCTGAACGCCAAAAGAAAACGTATTATGGACGCAAGCCGACATCAAATAAACTCAGTCCTGGAGATAAAGTATTGGTGAAGAACGTCACTCCTAAGGGAAAACTAGACAACTTCTGGGAAGATGACATTTACATAGTGGTGGCAAAGCTGAACGAGGAAATCCCAGTTTATCAAATCCAGCGTGAAGATGGAAAAGGCCGTGTAAGGACGTTACATCGAAACCTACTTTTGCCATGTCCACTTCCGCAAAGACAGCACTCCGAAGTCCAGGCTCGGCCAAAGAAATCCAGGCCAAAGAGGAAAAGCCATGCAAGATGAGTCAGCGAATATGGATGAAAGTGCAAAGTCAGATCAGTTGGATGATTCAGACCAGGAGGATTACCCAGATCAAGAGGATTATCCAGATCAAGAGGATTACCCAGATCAAGAGGATTATCCAGATCTGGATTATCCAGATCAAGAGGATTACCCAGATCAAGAGGATTACCCAGATCAAGAGGATTACCCAGATCAAGAGGATTACCCAGATCAAGAGGATTATCCAGATCAAGAGGATTATCCAGATCAAGAGGATTATCCAGATCAAGAGGATTATCCAGATCAAGAGGATTATCCAGATCAAGAGGATTATCCAGATCGAGAACATGATAGACCGAAGCGTATTCGCAGAAAGCCTACTTGGATGACCAGTTGTAAGTTCAAGCGAAGCTTCGACTTCAGGCCATCGAATGCGAGTTAACTTAGGATTTTAAAACGGTTTTATTGCTACTTCCAAGGCTGACATTGGACTTAACTGCCACCAGAGGCTATACGAAGACTTAGATATTTCAATTTATCATGGAAGAACGCAATTGGACTTTAATAGATTGTTATAAAGCACTTTATTATCACTGCAAGCGAACATCCCTGTGTTGACAAAATGGCGTCTTGGTATTTACCAGCGATGGTTTCGCGTTTAATTCTTGCAAGCACTGAAGAAAATCTTCTACTGAAGTAGGGACGATGATAAGTACACATGTGATAGTGACTTGAATATACAACTTTGATGAAGATCGAAGACGAAACGTTCATAGAATACAGTCTTAAACCTAGTATATTTTCATAAAACTTCTTGTATTATAGCAAGTTTGATGCTTCATTAACTCGAAATCTACTATAGATCTCCCAAGTTTTGTGAGCAGAAATATTAAAAGCTATGCTGTCTAAAAAGCTATCTAAAATATTTTTGATTGGCAAAAATGGGGAAGATTGTGTTTTTAACCAATTTCTTCGGCATGTTGAGCCCAAATGCATATTTAACATAACTTTGTTCCCCCCAAAAAACAGTTTGGAATTGCATTTCTCACAATGTCTTCGTATCTTTTATAACTCCACAGTTACTAGTTGCAGAACATAATATATCACTGAGATCGGCTGAGGTTTATGAAGTGAACTATGTGTATGGAATATGACATATTTTTACTCGATTTTTGAACATGTTTTGCTTTACTGTTTGAAATCTATCTACGATCTCCCAAGAAATTACTATAAATACTGCAAGTTTATCAGACATGCATATTTTAAATGTGTGCACTTGCTTTTCATCTAAAAAATGGAGAAATGTTCAAAAATCTCAATTTTAGTGTTGTATCAACGGTCCTTGGCCTTTATTTACCTTTTGGGGTGCCTGTGTAATTTATCGCTTCGCTTCAAAATAAATTATAGGAGAGTTTGGAAACCTAAAACCTTAAAAATAAATGCTTAGAAATAAAGTTGGATAGTTTATGAAGCTTTTTGAGTAATTTTGGGGCAATTTGTGGTCTTGAAACGGACTTTCCTGTTATTGATTTCCGCGATCAAGCCATTACGGTTCAGCGGCCGAACGCATGCTCGTGCAAATTTCCCTCCTGTTACAGGTACTGCACTAAATAACTAAATCGAATTGAAGTAATTATAGTCAACTGAATCAGGTAAGTAAGTTGTAAAAAAAACAAAAAAACATGGAAAGGTGTAACCTGATGAACGGAGAGTGTGGGAATGTTGGATGATGGTCTCTTGGGGATGGGCGTGGCGTATTTAAGAGCAGAGCCATGCGCGGGGAGGACGGAACGAGGAGATCAAAGTCAACTGAGAGCGGTCAAAAACGTTGAGTGCGAAGTAAGTTAAACGACGGATCGGGTTGAAGCCCATTTAAAAGCTTGAGAAGCTGCGGCAACTGCTGAAGGAGAGGAAGCATTGTAATTAAAGTAGCCTTTGAAAGCGGTAACTCGAACATTAAAAAGAAAGTGGTTACAGATGTATGAACAAGAGAGAAATCTATGCATATGGGAAGAAAAGTTCAAAGCGGAGCTGAAATTAACAGAAAAGAAGCTCGAAATGCAACAAGCAGCCAAGGCAACCCATGCAGCCAAGCAGCCAAGCAGCCAAGCAGCCAAGCAGCCAAGGCAACCCATGCAAATCTGCCAGAGCTGATCACACCATTCAAAGAAACCGCCGCCGATTGGATAAGATTTGAGAATATGTTTGTGTCTCAAGTTGACAGTCGTCAAATTTCAGATGAAGAGAAGCTTAGTTATCTCCTGGAGATGGTGAACACCAAGGTAAGAGATAGAATATCTAATCTTAAACCAAGTTCAGTGGGCTACAAAACAGCCTGGGAGAGGCTCAAAGCCGAGTATGGCCAAACCAAAGTTGTAGTTGCAGCCCATATGGACGACATTATTAACCTTCCAACGATAAAGCCACGACAAGGTGGAAACTTTGATGCATTACAAACGCTGGGGCACGTGAGGGTAAAATGTTGAATGTCAACCCTAAACAAGCTCCCCCATGTTAGACCCGATCTGGTAAGAACGGATGACGATTGGGAGGATTGGGAAATGGAACAATACTCCAGTTTCGCGTTGTTTAGAGATGACCGCTGTCCTTGACAAAAGACGCATTTGTACAGGGTTAGCCTCGATTCAGAAACCAGTCCGTGCAATTCAAAAATGTTTCTATTGTTTTATATCAACATTTTTTCGTGTTCTTGTTGATATTTGTGAATAATTTACACTGACTCGAGGCTAACCCTGTACAATCAAATGCGTCTGATGTCAATAAGCACAGCAGGTTTTCAACGTATATGGATATATAATTATTAATTGTTATAAATACATTGTATCTAAATCTAAACCTACACTACAATTACGGCTATACTACAATTAGATTTAGATTTAGATTTAGATACAATGTATTTATAACAATTAATAATTATATATCCATATACGTTGAAAACCCGCTGTGCTTATTGATGATGATGATGATGAACGGGATCTGTGAACGCGAAAAGGGACTATTTCTCTATTCAATTCAGAAATGGTTATACGAAGGAACAAAGTTGACGAGCCAAAATAACCCGGCGACCAGAGAAAGAGGCATTGGTATGCGCAACAAGGGGGGGGGGGGGGGGGGGGGGGGGGGGGGGCGCCGCAAGCACAGAGAGAGGGGGTTCCCGCTGCCTTGATTGTGAACAGTCACACTAATAATAATAATAACCTTTATTAACGTGTAATTATTTACCGACAATCCCCGACAATATCAATGAAACAACTATCCAAATTGTGACTGATTCTACCAAACATGGCACTAAGTTGCACATTAACTGCATGTCATGGTACAAACCCCCTCGCCCCTCATCAATGTTGAGGGTAGCAATGATCGCCGTGTTCGAATCGCACCACTAATCAACATTGATGTTGGGGGGAGGGGGTAAAGAGCCCTTTTTCGTGCGCCACAAAATATCATTATCAATAATTTTCAAAGCGTTAGTGTTTCAAAGTAAATTGGCGCCGATTGTAGCTTACACAAATGTAAACTAATTGAGGACACCTATCTACCTATAATCTACACCCAAACCCAAAGCCCCACCTAATTTCCCCAACCCCCCTCCCCTTATTTATATCCTATCCTAAAATATTAACATTTAAAATGGGGCGATGAGCGCAAAGTCTTTGACACAATAGAGAAACGAAAGACGTTTTTTTTAGGAAAAGAGGCTATGCTTTAACTGCGGCCGTGTAGGCCAGCGCGAGAGTAAGTGCCGCAGCAGGGGTTGTCTAAAGTGCAAGGCGAGACACCACACAAGTCTCTGTGACAAAGCAAGAGAAAGTCAAACGCGCGAAAATAATCATAACGCAATGTTAACAGGTTACTCTCCCACAACGGAAAGCAAATTCACTACCAGCAATAGTACCCGTGCTAATTAAAGGGATGACCTGGGCCTATCTAGACACAGGGTTTGGGAGGAACTTCATATCGGGTTCTGCTAAAAAGAAGTTGAATCTAGCGACAGTGTGTCACGAATCGCGCCATCGTGTCACCATTAACGGTGTTAAGAAACAGTCAATGCCCGTATTTGATGTAACGCTTAACTCTGTTGACGGTCGCGCGATTAAGAGGGTTGAAATAGTCGGAAGTAGAATGCCAAATTTCACCACCGTCAAGAGACCAACATTGAAGGAGTTGAAAGAGAAGTATGGACACGCGAGAGACAAAACATTTTACATGACAGAGAATGAAGAGTACCCTATTCACATCATACTCGGCGACAGCACTTATTGCAAGATATAAGAACTGAACAAGTTTTCAAGCCGGGAGGGCCAGAAGACCCAATGCCGGGATAGAGGGAACGACCTTTGCATGGGTGGGTCATCCATGGAGGGTCCGCAAATACTCAGATATGAAACGTATGTAGACCAAGGAACTTGACGACTACTATGATAAACTTTATTCCCTAGCTAGACGCGTATTAGAAGTAGAAGACAGGAGGAGAACGACACTCTACAAGTGTACATCGATTTTAGAGAGAACGTAGCAAGACAGATGGACGGCAGATATGAAGTTATCATACCCTGGATTCCGGGAAGTGTCCTAATAAATACCAATGAGCAGCCAAGTAGAAGACGCTTAGTCAACGTAGAAAGGAAACTGCAGAGTCAAGACGCAAAGCCGAGTACAGACAGAAAGTGCAAGATCAGTCAGAGGCAGGAATAATATAGAGAGGGCTCCCGAGAAACCAACCGGAGATAGAGTGTCTTATATGCCGCACAAGCCAGTAGTGAGAGAGAATGCCAGCACCATCAAGGTACGAATGGTATTTGACGCAAGTGCCAAACCAAACCCTCTAGCGAGAAGCATCAATGCATGTATACAGGCCCGCCTTTGTTCAACATCTTCGCTTTGCTAGAATCCTATTCGGAGCAGAGGCAAGTCCTTTTATACTGGGAGCAACTTTGCAGTACCATTACGATCAGCAACATCGAGTTCCGCGAAACAGTGGAGACGTTAAGAGAAAACACGTACGTAGACAACCTGATGAAAGAGGCAAATGACGTCGAAGAGCTTGAAAAGTTCAAGAGTGAAGCCACCCGGAAATCTTAGAAAGTGAAGACGCTTCAAACACAAGCAAATGTCTAGGACATGGATGGGACAAGAGAGAAGATAGAGTAGAAATAGTAGTCATCAAGTCCGAGAACGAACAAGTCACCAAAAAAAAACACCCTTAGCCAACTGGCGAGGATCTACGACCCTCTGGGGATAATTTCTCCCGACACAGTAGAAGGGAAGCGAATCTATAGAGAACTGCCTGCGACGAGAACAAAGGGTGGGACACAGAGGTCTCGAGCCTATTGAAAAGAGAATGGACGAAGTACTGGAGCAGCCAATTACGGAGCGTCAAGATCCCGAGAAGCATAACTGACGAGAGAGATCCGGAAAGTCAAAGCTATCCACCTCCACGTGTTCGCGGACGCCACCAACATCGTCTGGAACAGGAACAGTTAAAATCAAGGATTTCTAAGCGCAACACAACCATCCCAAGGTTTGAACTGGTCAGCGGTCACATGGCAGCAAACACGGTAAGAAATCTGTGTAAAGCACTCAAGCGATGGCCAGTTAAGTCTGTTACCGTGTGGATGGACAGCATGGTAGCACTGTACTGGATCTGCAACCCAGGAAATCAGTGGAAGGTCTTTGTCGCTAATCGTGTTGCCAAGATAGCGGAAATCACAGGCATTCAGTGGAAACACTGCCCAACAGAAATGAACCTAACAGACCTCGGCGGCAGGGGAGCGACGTTAGAAAAAAAGGAGAAAGGGGAGTGGTTTACTGGAACAGAGTGGCTACTTCATGAAGACTGGGGACTGGGACGAGCTATGGTAGAGTGAGGACGTCTTTTTCTCTCTCTCCGCCAAATATTTGAATTTGTATGGTTAATGGCTTCTTTAATAAGTAACAAGATAGGTAAAAGAAATAGGAATAGATCCTCGACTTCATCTACTGGAAGTACAAGCCTAACTCCAGAGCAAAAGAAAGCAAGAAACGCAGTTGATGCATTAGAAGAACAATCAAACAGTGACGACGAAATCCTAACGGCTGTCAACATGGCCGAAGGAGTAAACGATAAACTCGATGAAATATTATCTAAATTAGCAAAACTCGACGTGATCCAAGAGTCAGTTGAAAAGATTGAAGTATCCTTAACACAACTAGAAGAGAGGACAGCAACTTTGGAAGGTTTTGAAGCCTCGGCAAGCAAAGACATAGCAGATCTAAAACAAAGCGCAACGTTCTTAGGAGATCACTTTGATACGTCTCTTAAAGATATTCAAAAGCAATTAGATGAATCAAACGGCAAAACGGAGGAACTACAAAAAGAGTTCAAAGCGAAGATTAAAGAATATGATGAAAGCAGCGAGAAATTGAAGATGAAAGACCTATACTTGGAGGCATATTCAAGAAGAGAGAATATAAAGTTCTTGAATATTGACGAGGAGGAGGATGAAGATGTCGAAGGACGTGTACGTACGGTGGCCCATAAGGGACATCCTATTTTTAGTATCACTTTTTTGTAACCTAGACAAAATCGACGATAAAATGGGCGATTTTGAAATGGGCGAAAAAATGGACGATGAAATGGGCGAAAAAATGGGCGAAAAAATGGAAAAAATGGAAAAAATGATCGCCCATTTTGAAATCGACGATGAAATGGGCGATCGCCCATTTTGAAATCGGCGATGAAATTAATGGGCGATCGCCCATTTTGAAATCGACGATGAAATGGGCGATCGCCCATTTTGAAATCGGCGATGAAATGGGCGATCGCCCATATTGAAATCGGCGATGAAATGGGCGATCGCCCATTTTGAAATCGGCGAATAAATGGGCGATAAAATGGGCGATCGCCCATTTTGAAATCATGCATGTAACCGCGCATGCGCTGGTAGCACGTGGTAGGCAAGATGGCGGCGACCAACCGAGGCACTGAAAAGGTACGTGAAGATTTTCATTTGCGCGAATAGTTTGCCAATTCCTAATAGAGTTTTTTGCTTTAGCACTAATTTTGAACTTCGTGCACGCTAAAACAATAGGTGACACGAAATATTGTATGGAATGTGAATATCTTTGATTTCTGCTAATTAAAACAAAAGGACCACGAAAAATGCACGAATACGATTGATTACATTCGCACGTGTTTTTTATTAGCCAATAAATGTAGAGTAATTAGTTCTTACCAAACGATGCTGTTTTGCATATTGCTCAACGCGCGGCACTTTTGAAAATGGCGGAAGAGTTTGTGCCGGCGTTCACTCAGCAAGACTGGGAACTCAGCCCCTTCAATGCGTCGGTAAGTTATACCAATATATTGATTGTTCTTAAATGTCTGTGATTTCTACTTTGTCTTAACATTAAACCAGTATTCTTTTCTTCAGCATGCTCAGCAACAACAACAACGTCTTGGTCAACAAGGTGCGGGACGTGCCAAGTACCTAAAATCAAATCAAATGGAGGATAACCTAATATTACAATCTTCAAACCTTTATGGCCGTGGCGATTATGCCACACTAATTCACTACATTGGCCGAAATATACAGGTATTACCTGTATCAGTGCAGAATTTTTACGCTTCTGCAACGTTTGAACAAAAGAAGAACAGAATCTACAGGAGGCAAAAGCAACTGTTGGACAGTAGGTACGATATATCTGATATTACTGACTTTATTTCTAAATCATCATTAGAAAATAAATACAATTGTTTAACATGTAAAATATCAATGTACATGTATACAAAAGGGAGAAGAGGAACATGAATATTATATATAAAGGGGTGTGCTGAAAAAACATGCGCCTGCTGGTACACGTGGAATCAGTGGACAATGTGCGGTCTGATAAAGGCACAGGCTGGATTGCCGGCGCTCCCAGTCTTTAGGCTATATTTATGTGAAGTGCTATGGTTTCTGCGGGTATGTTATACATATTCTGTCTATTTTTCGTACTAACAAAGTGTGACAGTAGCGATGTGCTTGGAGCGATGTATACACGCAGGTTATCCGGCTAAATATTTGGTTTTAAATTCGCTTTTTATCCGATTTTATTAGCAAAGCCATAGAAGAAGAATGGGTTCCATCGCAATGCTCTTCATCCAATTACTCTGCATCCCAAGGGCAGCAGTGGGCGTCTCAAGTTAAGTCAAGTGTACCAGTGCCACATGCTTCGTCCAGTCCTCTTTTCAGCCCCTTGTCCACTAGTGGGACCGTTCAGTCAATCAAAGAGCAGGAAAGAAGATACGTGTATGAGAGCTCTACAGCAAGCAGTCCAGCGGATATGCAACAAGTTGTTCGTAACGCAGAGGCGAAGGACCGCCAAGAAAAGCAGAAACATAGTGACGATGGTACAGACAAGGATCCCCAAAAGAAAAGACGATGGTATAGTGGAACTATAGCTAACGTTACATGCCGTGATTATTGACTTATTCACTTACTTTGTACTTGATAGATACTAGGGCACAAACACTAGTCTAAAATCGTGAAATATTTTTTCACTAATTAGTACTAAATACCACTAATGAAACAATAGAAAACAATAGAAATAGCACTATTTAGTACTATTTCAAATTAGTACTGTTTCACGGTTTTAGTGTTTTGCACTCTAGCTAAACTTGACATGTCTCTTTATCTGTTTCAGCATGAAGGACCTCAGAAAAGAGAACGCGGAAATGGTGAATGACACTCTTCGCTCGTTCCCAACTATGTTATCAGGCATGATGGAAATGATGGAGCGACAACGGAGTGAAGACCGAGAATTTAAGAAGTTTCTAGTGAAGAACCTTAAAACTGCTCATCATGACTCAGATTAAATAAATGAAATATATTTATTTACACACTTACTATTTTGTTTTGAAATTTAAACTATAGTTGTTGTTATTGTTTTGCACACATTAGCTATAGGTGCGAAGACACATAGGCTTATTATAGACAGCTAGTGTAATACTAGTCTAGCAATATACTGAATAAAAAACAGATACGACCATACAGGTGTTCATCGTCGTTTGTCATATACACCTATTTCATAAACAGTTGTAGCCGGTTAATGGTCAGTCCAAGACCAATCTGTAGCTACAAATGTCACTTTCTGTATGAAACGATGTATGATATCGTCTTTTGAATGGAATTTTATGACTATTTCTGGCATCCATCCATGCCATTCAAGCTATTACCATAATCCAGTTCGGTCTTAGAACGACCTATAACTTATCGCCTATATGGACTTGTCAATATACAGTATAAAATCTAATACTCTGCAAGAAATTTTTCTCTTCGAGTAGAAAGAAAACCGACTGTTTCTATTATAACTGGCTGAAAGGATCTCCTATGTCGAGAAATGTCTGTTGCAGCAGCAAATACCTTCAGATCGCCTATGCTATGCTCAACTGTTGAGCGATGAAAACTTAAATCAGCATTCATCATTTGCCTGATTGGATGTCCTACCAATCGTGGAGCTCTCCACGGTGTGATAAGAGGGGGTGTGCCTGGGAATCCTCCATCTGCTAAAAGTTTGCCCCAGGCTGGGAAGGCTAAAGGCCCAGCTCCACCAATAGGCGGTATTCGGTGATAGATGCCAGCGTCATTCATGTGGCCAGGAAAACTGTCAATAATTCAAATAATTTGTCATTATTATAATTGTTCTTGTCTAAACAGTGATTCATAGAAATGAATTTCATCTCGTAACCGTATTGTAAAAAATCTTAACCAAAACGATATTTGCCTTTACGTATTAAAGTTATTTGTTTTCATCAATCGCAATGGGGGTGGTCGCTTAAAAAAAAGTCTAGAACTGAAAAATATATACCACAACGCGGACGCTTACGAGCGGTAGTCGCTTACGAGAGATTTTAATTACAGTGTTTTATTAACGGTGGTCGCTTAGGGAGATCGACGTCGCTTACGAATGGTCGCTCCAAGAGAGTCGACTGTACATCTACGCAATTAGGCATATGCATCCAAGAGGTTTTTGTTACTATTTATAGTTTTTTAATAACGAATCAAGTCTAAGAGTACAAACACTAAAACCGTGCAATGTTTTGTACTAATTAGTACTAAATAGCGCTAACTAAACAATAGAAAACAATAGAATTGTCACTATTTAGTACTAAACGGTACTATTTATGTTGCACGGTTTTAGTGTTTGTACTCTATCACTGCATTATACGTACCCGGTCTTTATGTAAACAGGAAGTCCATCAGTGTCGACTATAATAATAGTGGACAAAAAATGAGTTTTTTTATCCCCTCGATAATACGAAGCTTGTCTGATGCTTGGTCTCCATATACGGTGTATGGTGCAGTCGATGGCACCATAGTTAGTAGAGGGGACTGGTTAGGAAACCCGGCGAACTTCAAAGAGATAACTTATTGTTATGATTTATCGCTGGTCACGTGATCATGACCGTGCACAACTTCAAGATGGCGTCTTTGTAGTTTGTAGTTGAAGTGCCAATACACAACGCATTATAGTCTTTTTTGTAGAAAGTTTTAAGTCTGGTTTATCGAAAATCAATCAGAATGTAGTCTAAGTATTTTCCTACCGTCATGCCTGGTGATAACTGTGCTGTCTTCGGCTGCGGGACGTCGAGAAGGACGAAAGGTGTAGGAATATGGAAGCTACCTGCCCCGAAGGACGAAGCACATAAGCGATGGAGAGCGGAATGGCTGAACGAGATAACGAAAACGAGAACAGTGGATGCAGCATTCAGGAAGAAGATTCAGAGTGACTGTGTGTATACTTGCGAAAAGCATTTCGATCCCAAAGATATCGAAATATGTAAGTAAGATCAGTTGTTTTGTTGTAGACTGTTTTGAACTACATGTACATGTCGTTGTGTGAGTCACCGAGATCGTTTTCAACGTTTGTTTGTTTGATTTATGCGCTCAAGACAGCCAGCATAACATTATATCCTTTCTCCACAGTTCATACCGAAAAGATGACAAAGAAAAAACCATGCTTTGGCGCCATACCTTGTTTAAACATGCCTAAACGTAGTCACGAAAGAGCACAAGTTCAACAAAGACCAGCTCGATCCGTGGTGAACACTGAGGACGACAATGCTGTCAAAACAACTGCATACAAGAACTTTAGCGACGTATGTAAGAGGATCACAAGCTTAAAAAGTCTCAGTGGATGGAATTTCCAGGTAGCTTGCGACAGACTCATAATGACAAAGATGAAGGACAATTTCTTACTTCCAGAAAGAGAAATTATTGTTGATGACAGCCTTGGCTTCACCATCAAAGTGTTCGGATGCTTTCTACCCGAGAATCATGCCATTTACACAGAACACATGCGATCCATTAATAATATTCGAGTAATTAACATTGTCAAAGAAATGGATTGCTACTCTTTTTGTTGTGGAGTTAAAGATGGTGACCTGTCAAGTCAGCTTGTGCACCATGTGATACCAGTCTCTGCAGATCCCTTGGCTGAGGATGATCAAGGTCTGATGTTCCCTCATAAACAATACTGGAGGTCTAAAGAATGTTACCTTTTGTGTATTGACGATGACAGATGTGAACAATGTGAAAGTTACATGTCTATGTGCTCAAAAGTGAAGATAACTAAGGAGAAAAGATTATCTGTTCCAGCCAAACTCAATGCTCCTGTAAGTAAGACAGCACCTGAAAGAATTAAGTTGACTCTCCAAGGACATAGGCTGAAATGTGCACAACTTGAACAGGAATTAAATAACTTGAGAGCAGAGATTCGTAAATCAGCCATTGAAGTAGACCATGAATTAAGCAATGACTTGACCACTATTCTTGACCAGTCAGATACACAAATGACACCATTTATGAATCTATTCTGGCAGCAGCAGAAGAAATTATTTTCTAGCAGCCCGACTGGTGTCAGATATCACCCGATGTTAATTCGATTTTGTCTGTCACTTGCTGCCAAGTCTCCGTCTTGCTACGAAGAATTACGCAACAGCAACATATTAGTTCTGCCAAGTCAACGTCGACTAAGGGACTATAGGAACTGTATCAGACCACAACGAGGGTTTCAAGAAGAAGTAATCGATGAACTGAACAACATGACTGCCTCATACTTTGATGTTCAGAGGTATGTGGTGCTGTTGTTCGATGAGATGAAGATCATGTCAAACCTTGTATTTGACAAGGTAACAGGGGAACTCATTGGATATACAGATCTTGGTGATCCAGAGATAAACTTTGCTACCCTAGAAAAGGCGGACGGAATAGCAACTCATGCCTTAGCTTTCCTGGTTCGAGGTGTTTGCACACAGCTAAAGTTTTGCCTGGCCCACTTTGCCACAGAGGGTGTTACTGCTACTCAGTTGATGCCTATTTTCTGGGAAGCTGTCTGTATTCTTGAACTAAGCTGTAATTTGTGGGTAGTTGCAACAACATCAGATGGTGCATCTCCAAACAGAAGACTTTACCGCTTACACGCAGCCTTAGATGGTGGTGCTGGTAAAGATGTTTGCTATCGCACTGTTAATTTGTACGCACCCCATCGGTTTGTGTATTTTTTCTCAGATGCACCACACCTGGTAAAAACAACAAGAAACTGCTTGTACAACTCAGGTTCTGGAAAGTGTACCAGATACATGTGGAATGATGGTTCCTTCCTCCTCTGGCAGCACATTAAAGAGATATTCTACCAAGATGTGGAGAATGGTCTGAAGCTCTTGCCAAGGCTGACATATGATCATGTGAACTTGAACTCATATTCAGTAATGCGTGTCAATCTAGCAGCACAAGTCTTGAGTGCATCAGTGGCTGCGGTTCTCAGATGTTTTGGTCCACCAGAAGCAGCAGCAACTGCCAAGTTCTGTGAAATGATTGATTCCTTTTTTGACTGCTTGAATGTTAGAAGCACTACTGAACATGAGAGGAAGCGAAAGCCATTCTTGGCTCCATACAGGTCAGTCAATGATGAAAGATTCCTGTGGCTGAACCAGTTCCTAGAGTACTTGGACCAATGGAAAGAGAGCACTGAGAATAGAGCTGGCAACTTCACTCAAAATGCAAAGAATCGCATGTTCATTTCATGGCAAACCTTTGAAGGCTTCAAGATCACTGTGTACTCAGCCATTGAAGTCACCAAGTTTCTACTTGCAGAGGGAATGGAGTATGTTCTAACTGAAAGATTTTGTCAAGATCCTGTAGAAGAATACTTTGGAAACCAAAGGAAACTAGGCAGACGAAGTGACAATCCGGATATCAAGATGTTTGGATACAATGACAACACTATCAGGATTCAGAGAGCAGTCTCAGTTCAAAGTGGAAACACAAGAGGAAGGAAAGACAAGAGAAAAGCTTGGGAGCAGATTACTGAGGATCCTTTGCCAAGTAGAAAGAGCCAAAGGAATTAGACATACATGTATCTATCTCACTTTGAGGAACATTGTCACTATTATTTCAAAACCATAAGTTTGGGTAATGTAGATACACACCTAGCTAGTTGCAAGAAGGTTGTCATATAAATTAAAATACAGCCTTTTGCAAAAATTCTGTCGCGACCAAGTATATAAGTATATCACTATATCAGTATATCACTATATACCCATGTGAGTCCCGCATACCTGCACGCTACCCGTACACGCATTTCAAGATGGTTGACTGTACAAGCGTGGATTGGAGAGCCATGAATACGATACAAGCTACACACAAACGATATTTTCACATTCATTTGATAGTATAAATCTTCGGGTATATAGTGATATACTGATATACTTGGTCGCGACAGAATTTTTGCAAAAGGCTGTAACAAATAGTAAAATACCAAATAAATGTACATTGTAGGAATTTTAAAATTAGGGATGTAAACTTCATCCTAGCATTTTAATTCCTATTTGGCATTTTGCTATGTTATTTTTGTATGACTACTTTGTTGGGATTAGGTGTACATGTTTACATATTTATTATATTTAGTAGAATGATGGCAATTATCAGTCTGATAGACATTACAATGTAGTTTCATTTTCTTAATGTGTTGTACATATATCAGCAGTACATGATTGCTCTTATTAATGTGATTTTAATAATATCACATGGGATACAAATGTCTAGGGTAACAGACATTACACAATATCAGTAGCATTATACATGTCACATTCTTCTTAATTCCCAATACATAATACAGTGTGTATGGAAATATTAATGTATATAGGGACAATTTATAAGGGATAACGTGCACTAAAGGATTTTAATTAGTAGGGTTTGTTAAGGTTTTGTTGTAAGTATAGTACAACTGGTACACAATATCAGTAGCATTATGATACATGTCACATTCTTCTTAATTCTCAATACATAATACAGTGTGTATGGAAATATTAATGTATATAGGGACAATTTATAAGGGATAACGTGCACTAAAGGATTTTAATTAGTAGGGTTTGTTTTGTAAGGTTTTGGTGTAAGTATAGTACAACCGGTACACAATATCAACAAAGTTTCAAGAATCTATAAATAGATTTATTACACATTTTCAACATATTTAGTAATACAAAAAATGATGATATGAAAAATAAAACCTTTGCAGTTAAAAATGCTTTGTTTACTGACATAATTTTACAAAAGTACTAACAGCGACCTAAGGTTGTCTTTCCTTTTGAGATTCCTTGGATGCTCTGCTGATCTCCTTGCGAAGTGCCTTTTCTTTAACACGTTTTGATTGCATTTTATACTTCTGAATAATATCTTTCGCAAAGGAAAAGGAACGAACTCTAATGTACAAGTCCAGGATATTCTGTAAAACATCCTTGGCTACATTATCATCTATTTTAAGCTCAGCGTTAGCCACCATTGTGTTATAAGCTGATACTACTTCCAAATCCCTAGTTGCCTTACACCTAATTTCATTTACATTGATCTTTGACAAATGAAGGTTAGACGTTAAGAATCTGAAATACTGTTCAGTCTTTAAAAATATTGTCTGTGCAGCCTTTGTGATTCCCCATAGACCCCCACGACTAAGAGATGAAGTAAGCTTTTGACTTTCTTTCATGATGCAATCTTCCTCTTTACCAGCTTTAAGCACAGACATTGACTGCTGACTTTCTGATGATGTACATGTTTTTGGTTGAGCATGCTTGTTGTGAAATTTGTGTAGAACATAACCTCCAAGATTACTGCAATCCAGCCATTTCTTTATCAGTCAAGTTGATATTAAATGTAGGGACAGTCATTTCAGCTTTCTCTTTACTGTAGGCTAACATATGGTCAGCAAGTTTAGTAGAAAGCAGAGTAGCAGCATTCCTGGACAATCCCACAAAGTATCTTGTTGAATTCAAAGGGACAGTAGAGTAGTACATTGAATAGAATTTTTCAGGATTTCTTTTTTTAACCAAGTGTTTGAAAATCGTTTGCAGTTCAGAGTATTCTTCTGTTTCTTCTCCAATGCTGGTAAAATTGTATGCTCTTAGCTCGTCTCTAAGACTCTTGGAAAAGACCTTGTTATCTGACAACCGGTATTTGACTTCGTTGACCATCCTTGTGAGAATATCAGCAGTCAATTGGCACTGTTGCTCTTCGTTCGTCACGTCGATACTTTCTCGAACATCTTTATGTTTACAAGTCATGTGTCTTTTCAGACCACTCTTGCTTTTGCATTTCTTTCGGCAAACGTCACACACAATGTCTTCCTTCTGTACCTAGATGGTTAGAAGATGTATACGTTGGTATATAACTTTAAAACATCGAGACTACGAGATGTTGTTACCCGGGTTGAATTAGCAACGATCGTGATAGCATGCTCACATGTAAACATCACATTTTTGCAACGGCTTTCTTCATAATCATTTATTTTTTTACTTACTTCAGTTACTGATTCTTCAAAGTATTTATCGATATCTTCTTCGGCCTCCAAAACCTTAAGAATAGCATCTAGATCATCTCCAAAGAGGAATAGATCGCTGTCGTCCGCCATGTTTGTTTGGAATGTTGCTGGATGTGTGCACGGTCAAGGTCACGTGACGGACCGTCTCAACATCAAACGCAAAACAATAGGCATCCCCTTTGAAGTTTGCCGTGTTTCCTAACCATTCCCCTCTACTAACTATGATGGCACCTAAGGCATTAGGAAAAGAGTCCCAAGTATTTCTGAACAGTGACCACTGTGCAGCATTAGGCCACTGGACTTGGTCCCTTAACAAATACCAAAGGATTGGCACTATATGGTGAACTTCATCGCTGACTGTTGCCTGTGAGGCTTAATTGGAACAACGCACAAATCAGCTCTTCTTTACAGTACTGTCTCAGCCATATAAGTGTCATAAGTAAACGGTTCCTGGGTGTTAACAAGCAGGGACGAATGCGACTTGGTGGACGTGCTTTGTTCAGTCTGGGATCCCGACGTTGGATGACCAGAGGATAGGCGCGTTGATATAAAGCTTCAAAGGTCTCTGGAGTCTCACCTGTGAGATGCCAGAATAAAGGGCCTATGGTCACTAAGTCAGACCAAACATCCTTTCCTGTATTTCTGTGGCCACCAAAATCTGGGAACAATCTTTCAAGAACTGAAATTTCTTCGTGTACATTCGCAGATACAAGAAGAATAATTCGCATTAAACTCAACCAAAGTATCATCTCAGCATAGTTTGGTAACGGAGTTAATAAAGCTGGCACATAATAACTCAGTGCATTCCGCGGCCCATATCGCGGTATCTGGCCATTCGGCAAACTTGAAATTAATGTCATGTGGTACATGTGTAAGGAAAGTAATAATACATAACCATACATAATTCCGCTATTAAGTGTAGTGCATGCGGAAGCTATCGATAAAATGAACACTAATGGCATCAGTGCAAGCGTCTTCAGTTTGTTTTAATTAGTAGAAATCAAAGATATTCACATTCCATACAATATTTCGTGTCACCTATTGTTTTAGCGTGCACGAAGTTCAAAATTAGTGTTAAAGCAAAAAACTCTAATTAGAATAATTATCCTCGGACTTTCTCACTTGAACATTCTTTAAGTAAGTGCTGTGGCGTGCTGAATAATGTTTATGTTTTGCTTTGATGCTTCATTGATGTCATTGATCGAGCTCGATTCATAATCATGGTTCCAGTGTATTAAAGCTTACGTAATTCAATAGAAACAACAAAAGAATCCAAGTTATACAATAGAACGAAGCTAACAAAGAACAATGGGTTTGCGGTACATATAAAATACATAATCTCAAGGGAGTCTGCACACCAATTTATTTGAGTGTGTCGATCTGAGTTGAGTCGAGATGTCTTTATAAATCATTTGGCCCTATTCCCTATTTAAAACGGCTTTAATATTTATAGTATTAATATTAATTTTGATATAACTTATGCAGGTTGTTGAATTTCTAAAGAGCAGAGGGTTGGGTGAACATGTTATCACAAAATTCCAAGAAGAAAGTGTAAGTATGTACAAAATAGAAGTGTCCTTCAATGGCTTGGTGACCAGTAACTACCTTAACTTATTTAAGCAAGCTTTAAGCTTATATGATTGAGTCGGTTTTCTTTGCTTTTTGTGGGGCTTTCTTATATCGGTCGATTGTCTACACAGGGATACCGATTTAAGCACAAAACAATAATAATAAGTTTCCCTATTTTCAACCTGAATACTCGTATTCCTTTTTGTTGTTATTAGTATGCCTATATTTTGACTTACTAGCCTGATTTTGAGACGGTCCATCCCCGGGGGGGGGGGGGGGGGGGGGGGGTAGGGGGTGGGGGTCACTAAGGGTATTTTTGGGTAGGGGTGTGCCGCGGACACCTCAAAACCCTGACCCTATCCCAGACCTAGAATTTTGATTTTCCATACCCTATTCCAGACTACTAAAGCTTAAAAATGTATGCCCTATTCTGTACACCGACTGAAATCAACTGAAGCTATGCCAAAGACAAAACACGAATTGTAAACTGATAGTGGTGTTATTGCGGAAACCATACCCTATACCAGACCAAAACGTACCCTATCCCAGACTAAAAAGGCAAATTATACCATACCCCAGACCTGGGAGCTCAAAAACCATACCCTACCCTCCGCCAGGGAGGGGGAGATAGTGAGAGCAAAGGACCATGGCCGTCTGAAAATCAGGCTACCCTTGAACAGATGTCCTGATTTTAGTAACTGAAGCTTGTATCCACATTTCTATAATTTAATAGAAATTGTTCAAAGTGAGAATGTTATACATGGCCATATGAAAGCATTTGACAGGGTGTATACTGTTATAAGTAAGTTATTTGACAAAATGATGATCAAATTTATTGCTTTTATTTTCAGATGGATTGTCTGGCCATTGTGTCTTCCCCTGATAGCCTCCTGCAAGAACTAGGTGTAACCAAAAGAGGAGATATTTATGCCTTGAGAGCCATCTGTAAAAAAGAAGTGAATGCTGAGGAGTGGGAAGGAAAGAAAAAAACACTTCTAGAAGAATGTAAGCAGGCCAGTGCAAAAAGAGTGTCACCGAAGCCAAGAAACAAGACAAGAAAGGTTTTCCTAGGGTGGAAACATTATGATGAGAAGAAAAAGAAGTTTGTAACAGTGGTATATAACAAAGGTGGTATGATGAGGGACTTAGAAGTACCACTATATGCCAACAAAGCATATCTCATAGACCAAGGAAGGAAACTGTTTTAAAAAAATGGGAAGTCATACCATGGAAATGAAGAAGACTTTGATTTCAATTTGATCAACTATAAAGGTGATGTTGTAGCTGATGATTTTACTGTACAGAATTATATTCAAGAACACAGGCTTTCTAAACTACGACTGTACCTGTCTTCAAAGAGTAAGATGACATCAAATGAAACCAAAAACAAGGGCCTCAAATGGAGACAAAATCTCAACCAACATCATCCAAGTCCATCTACATCAGTTGATGACCAAGACCTGTATCAAGCCATAGAGTCCAGCTCAGATGATGAATGTGATAATGTTGACATTAATTTGTCACATTCTGATTTGATTGGCAACTCAGCTGAAAGGTCTGCTTTGAGAGATGAACAAGACAATGCTCTTCAAATGTCTCTTGAGGCAGATAAAGAAAAAGAAAAAAAGGAAGTAGCAGCTATTGAAAATGAAATCAAGGAGGTTCAAAGGCTTGAAAGCGTAAGAGAATCAAGGATGAAGCGAATTCCTCCTGAGCCCAAGCTAGAAAATGCATGTGTTAAGATTATAGTACAACACACTTCAAAAGGAAAATTAATGCGCTTTTTTCCAAAAGATTCAACTGCTCTAGGTATATACGACTGGATTGGGTCGCAAGATATTGAGCCTGAACACTTTGAACTGTGTGTATCAAATTTAAGTCAATTGTATTGTCTTTCTGAAACATGCTCTATATTGAAGTTGGCCCCTACTGAGAAGATTGACAGATATGACAGCTGCATCATTCATATGAATACAATACATGGTCCATTGCATCTAGATTTAGAAGATCCAGAGGTTAGTTTCAGAACATTTGGTTCATCACTTCAAGGGGATACCTCCAATGATACTATAACTTCAATGGATATTTCAGATGTGGAAATCCCAAGTGAACAACTTCCAGTTCAGATCATGGAAGAGGACAGGTAAGAGCAATACAAACAATTTTCAGCATTTGTGTATAAGTAAGCATGCACTTGCAATTAATTTTGTATTGCATTCGATTATTTCAATTCATATACAGCGATTTGCAAAAATTCTGTAAAATCCTAATATATCGATATATCGATATATAGTAATTTGCATAATCCTAATTCTTTGATTTTAGCTATTATTAAACCTGAATCTAAACCCAAGTAACCTTTGTAGTATGTATGTGAAAAACAATTGAAAAATTTGAACTTTAGAGGGCTTATTCAGCCATTTTATGATGGAAATTACCCACAATGCACCCGATATATTGATATATATTGCTTTTACAGAATTTTTGCAAATCGCTGTATACAATGTACAAGGTCTGAATTTTGTTGGAGTAATTTACTGTGATTTTTATATCAATTGAAAAGAAATGTAAGTGCCCAGAGAGGACATGAACATTATATAAACTAGATGCCCTAAGGGCATGCTCTTGATAGGCTGAAGATACTGCTGCCAAAATATAGGCTCTTCAGTGTTCAGTACATGAGACTTCCTGCGATTTATGACCTAGTGGAAAAAAAAGAAGATAAGAGCCCATCTTTAAACTTGATTGGGCTTCGTGTATTGGGCTTCCACATGAAGCCCATGGAGTAAATAGTAAAATAGTCTGTGATTCAATTTCAGCTTAAACTCGTCCTAAATTATCTGTTCTTATTTGCTTCAAGTGAAACAATAAAATGCACATTTTAGAACCGATTTGAAACTCCCTGATTTAAGGGCTTTTAATATTGGAATATGGATGTTAGTAAAATATCTCATTCTGTTCTTTCTTTGTACAGTGAAGATTGTGTTGAAACCAACTTGTCTGATGAAGCTTCTACTACAAATCAGGTCAGGAAGCAGGTAAGAATCCGTATATCATATCGATGATTGGTCATAATTGTCATAAAGCACGCTCTGATTGGCTAAAAACATATGACCTATTTCCCAATGTGCTGCACCACTTGAGTTTTACTTTTCCAGGCTCTATAATAAATCACTTAGACAAAACAAAGCTGCTCGCCAGGCATAAAGTCGTGGGCGAGCACTGCTTATATTTATAATAGGCAATATCTGGTTCAAATTGTATTATTGTTCAATATGGGAGAACATACATGTAGGTCAACAGAGCCAAAAAATCACTTGACAATTTGACAGATTCGTCTTTTTTAGAAATATAGAATTGCCCTCTCTATTTGCAATATTTAAATGGCATGGTCAGATGCCATCAAAAAAGTATTATTATTATTATTATTATTATTATTATTATCAAATCGTAAATTTAAATTTAAATCCTTAAGCTGATTCTACTCATGGTTGATATTTCAGACAATGAGCGGACGTTGCCTCAAAGCCATGACAGAGATGAAGGATTCACCAAGCATCAGCATAAGACGGGATCATGTCTTTGAAACACTTTCAGATATGTACAAGGACAAGAAGTTGTGTCTACATTGCTATCCTTTTTTCACCTTCGAAGGTGAAGAAGGTGAAGATTTTAATGGACTTAAAAGAGACCTGTACACGATGTTTTGGGAGAAAGCTTACCTCATGTTGTTTGAGGGAGCAGCAGGCTCGTTTATCCCCATGTCAACGCCCGAGGTTACTGAAGAAGTCCTAATTATTCTTGGGAGGGTAGCGTCCCATGGCTTCGTGGTCAGTGGAGTATTCCCTGTGCACATATGCAAAGCATTTGTGCTATCTTCACTTTGCGGTCCTACAGCGGTGACTGAGGACGAGCTGGTGTCTTCATTTCTTGCCTACCATACCGAGAAAGAGCGTATTATTCTCGAGAGAGCATTGGCCATAACAACTGGTCCTTCTTTTCCAGAAGACGTGAAAGAAATGATTTTAGATATTCTGGAACCTTACAACCTGAGGAAGATGCCTACCCCGTCATCTTTGAGGGCCCAACTGATATCTGTCTCTAGACGAGAGTTCATACAGAAAGTGTCTTGGGCGGCCCTAGCGTTTGGTCAAGGCCTTTCTGATTGTCACAATATGTGGCAAAGCGTGAGTAAAGAAGACATCGATCATTTATATAGTAGCATGATTCCATCCACTGCATCTGTGTTAGCTCTAATGAAAGTAGATGATGAAGCCCAGTTGACCAGTGGTAAAAAGACCGTCCTTTCCTACCTCAAGAGGTTCATCAGGAATGCAGATGGAATCACACTCAGAAAAACCCTGAGGTTTGTAACTGGTTCTGACCTGATTACGGTAGACCGGATCGCTATCATATTCCACAGCAATGTTGGTACAGTACCTGAGATAGTTGCACACACCTGCTCACCCTCGCTAGATTTACCTGCAAGTGGGTACTTTAGCTATAATGATTTCCAAAGCCAGATGACATGTATACTCAACAGCGCGGAAGCTTGGGAATTTACCGTGGTATAGGAACTACCCGATGTACTTGTATTGCACAGTGATGTATGTGAGTGAATTTACATGTATAGACCCGGTACTGAATATTCACTGAGATAAAGTGCCCGACGTTTTGTTTGTGAGAGACTCGTTGAAAAGAACTTCAGTTGATGTTTTTGCCAGTGATTAGTCACGTTGCTTTTGTTGAGAATTTAGTTGCCAGTGACGCATTAAATTCGTTGAAAATAACTTTAGTTGATATTTTTGCCAGTGACGTGTGAACACCACTGAATGATTGCTTGATTTTTATTGATTGCTTTGTGCAACTGATCATTATGAAAGAATAAATGTTTTATTGAAGTGTGAACACCACTGAATGATTGCTTGATTTTTCTAATAAACAGTTGTTACAATGAAGTGAGCATTTTTTTCTTTCAGAATATGACGGTTCCATTAAGATTTTAAAATACAGGCGATGAAAACAGAAAATTAGTTAGAAGCTCTCAGTAAAAGCCCAACATGCCTTGCGGGCATACGTTTGGTTCAGTCTCCCTCTCTGTTCTTATCCTGCCTCCTTTATACTTTGCAATGTTAATATAAAAGGTACTGTAGCTAATAATAATAAAAAATAATAATAAACTTTATTAATGTGTCTTAATTAGTTAGCTTACATTTAATAGTATGCTAATTGGGGACACCTATCTAGAAAAATGAGAATGCGCAAAGATTTTATTGAATTAATATGTGAAACCCAACGGACAACAACCTAGTTACAATTTGGAAACTAGAAAAAGAACCAAATTTATCATGGTATTTCATTAATGTATATTAGCAATAGATTGTACAAGTCTTTAGCTTCATCTACACTACTTGGTTCAAACAAGTTGTGTTCTAGCATAATCATTCTAGCCAACTCTGCAAATGGTGTAAAGCATCCATAAGGGGGGCGCTGTTCCCCGCATACAAATTCAGCCACTAGTATGTCTACAGGATCAAACGCCCGTTTATAGTCAATTGTTTCTGTTTTCTCGGGAAGGAAATAGAGAACATCTGGCCTACCAGACGGTGATTCGCTATTTGTAGAAGGCCTAATATGGTGCAAATTCCATAACTTTGCAACCTGATGCAGTTCTTTCTGGATTATTGGCATAAAACAAAACTGTAAACAGCTTGCTTGTATAGGATCGCTGCTATCAAACATCCCTGAATCTCGCATATCCTTGAAATAATTCATCCACCACGAAGAATTTGACTTCCGAAGCACAGACCACCATGCTTCTATACGCTGATTCGCTACCGATTTACCGTACAAAAATCCTTTGCAAGCAGAAAGCTGATTGAGCTGTTCATCCCTACCCCTCCTTAGATAACGTTGGACGGCAGCAATATGAACGTTTTCAGTTCCGCAGTCACCTCTGACTAAAGTTGGAACACCGTTTACCTGGCGGATGCAATCAATAAAATATTGAACTGTGATAGATGGATTGTTGTTCGAGGGTCCGACCTCAAGCCACATTATTCTCCGACTATAACCATCAATAGCACCATGGATACAAAAGCCAAATGGCTTGAGTTTATCGTATCCGTCGATGTGCCAAATATAATTAGGTCCTTGTGAAATATACTGTCTTCGTCTAAATCGTTTTCGCGATCGACAAGCAACACCTTCGGGATCTAATCCCTTGATAATTTTTCGCACGGTTTCTCGGTTAACGACAAGTCCATAATTAACACGCAATCTTTGATGCATTGATCTGTACCCCAAGCAGCTGCCACTCCCTTGTAATTCTTCGGCAACAGCATCTATAACATCAGGTAATGGTGAATGCTGACGTCGTCTTCTCAGACCATGAGACCAAAGCAGTCTTTTAAGCTGCCTAACACTTAACTGTATCCCGTGACAAAGCAGCAGGAAGGAGATAATTTCACTGTAGCTTAGACCAAGATTGAAATAACTCACAATCAAATTGTCCCGAGCACCACCATGAGATTCTAGGGCAGGAATGTAGTCCGGTAGACTTGACGAAATTAGCCTTGTTTGTAGCAAAACCAGAAACATGAGAAGTAACAACTTTACCTATCAGGATAATTTTGTTCGTGTTTAATAATGGTCTAGGGGTGTTGGGAAACAAAAATTGATCAATTAAAGAGCGCAAAAACTTTACATATAGCAGCAAACATACCTTTTCAGTGCTTCGCTTAGACGCTGCCATCTTGCCTACCACGTGCTACTAGCGCATGCGTGGTTCACATGCTTCAAAAGGAGCGAAAAAATGGGCGATCGCCGATTTTATCGCCGATTTCAAAATGGGCAATCGCCCATTTCATCGCCCATTTTTTCGCCCATTCCAAAATGGGCGATCGCCCATTTCATCGCCCATTTTTTCGCCCATTTCAAAATGGGCGATCGTCCATTTCATCGCCCATTTTGACTAGATTACAAAAAGTGATACTAAAAACAGGATGTCCCTTATGGGCCACCGTATGTACGAGAGTTTATGAGAGACCAATTAAGGTACAGTGATCACGACATGGTGGAAATCCAGCGTATACATAGGAATGGAAAAAGAGTTGGATCTAAACCAAGACCAATATTGGCCAGGTTTTTACGGTCAAAAGATTGCGAAAAGATTCTATCCCTTGGGTATCGTCTCAAGGACACACATTTCCAAATGTTCATTGACCTGCCGTACGAATTGGTCGTGAAACGAAAATCGCAGATGTCAACCTTTAAAAAGGCTCGCGCTAACAAAATACCAGCGTCATTTAGCAAATCCGAGCCAGACAAGCTCTTCATCAGAGGTAAATTATGGCCGGTGGGTCAAGAACTCATAATTTAGAATTGAAATTAATTTATGATTGTCTCTATTTTTGTTGATACAAGCATATAATCATTAACCAGCGCAAATGATTGTTTTAAAATGTATGATTAGGCGGAGAGGAGACAAATCTGCGCAAAAATGACTGTCCCGTTTAAATCAGCGCCACGTTTGTGTTTATACGTGTCTATTAGACTTAGTTATTTTTGTGCCACTGCCAGTTTTGCCAGTTACATGTATCTAAAGCAAAAAATTATGATGCTCAATGAATAAATTTAACTTTAAAATATTATCACTAAACGTCCGAGGCCTAAGGGAATATAAGAAGAATAGAAAGATGTTCAATTGGTTCAGTAAACACGAAGCTAATAATGGTATCACCTTTATGCAAGAAACGCATAGCACTTCAGATGTAGATAACGAGTGGTCGAAAAGAATAGGGGGTAAATTAGTTATGTCACATGGGACTTCCAACAGCAAAGGTACAGCCATTTTATTTGGAAGCAATTTAAGTTATTCAATCAAAGACCAAATTTTGGATAAAAATGGGAGATATGTGATAGTGTTGTGTGAAATACAAGGTAATAATTTCTTACTCATTAATTCATATCTTCCAAATTATGAAAAAGAGCAAGTAACTCTTTTGAAAGAGATTTTAGAAATAATTAACAACGTTGAATGTCCGATTGATACTTTCATTATCTGGGGAGGCGACTTTAACTTCATATTTGATATTGATCTTGAAGCTTCGGGTGCAATCCATCTCTTAAGTTATGTTCTATTGAGATCATGGAATCAATCATGCTCGAATGTGATCTTTGTGACATATGGAGATTGCGCAATTTAAGTTTGAAACATTTTACTTGGAGAGGTGTTGCCCAAGGCCGATCTAGTAGAGTAAATAAATTCCTACACCGCAGACTAGATTTTTTCTTTGTATCTGATGAAATGCAACCTTATGTTAAAAATTGCGACATTATTCCAGCCCCTTCAACAGACCATTCAGCGATAACATTGCAGCTACAATCATTTCATGAAGACAGAAGAGGACCCTCTTTCTGGAAGTTAAATAACTCGCTTCTCGAAAGAGAGGATTATATTACAGAGCTTAAAAAACGACTAAACACTTTTAAACTTTCTCTAGACGATGCAGGTATCTTAAGTCCGCAACTAAGATGGGAGCTTATTAAATATGAAATTCGTAAATTTTCTATATATTTTTCAAAAGCAATAGCAAGAAATCGCAGATGCATATATCAGCAGTTAGAAAGTGAAATTAGAACGATCGAAAATATGAATGGATGGGAAGACAACGAAGATATGATCACAAAGCACGACAAACTTTTGAAAACTTTAGAAGAAAGAAGTAACTATATAACGGAAGGTATAATAATCAGATCTAAGGCAACATGGTACGAGCTGGGAGAAAAAAGTAACAAATACTTTTTAACGTTGGAAAAACGCAACAAAGCAAAAACGCATATCAAGAAACTGATAGATAAAGATAACAATGATGTAACACAGTCAGGTGAAATACTCTACTACGCATATCAAGAAACTGATAGATAAAGATAACAATGATGTCACACAGTCAGGTGAAATACTCTACTACACATATCAAGAAACTGATAGATAAAGATAACAATGATGTAACACAGTCAGGTGAAATACTCTACTACGCATATCAAGAAACTGATAGATAAAGATAACAATGATGTAACACAGTCAGGTGAAATACTCTACTACGCATATCAAGAAACTGATAGATAAAGATAACAATGATGTCACACAGTCAGGTGAAATACTCTACTACGCATATCAAGAAACTGATAGATAAAGATAACAATGATGTAACACAGTCAGGTGAAATACTCTACTAAGCATATCAAGAAACTGATAGATAAAGATAACAATGATGTAACACAGTCAGGTGAAATACTCTACTACGCATATCAAGAAACTGATAGATAAAGATAACAATGATGTCACACAGTCAGGTGAAATACTCTACTACGCATATCAAGAAACTGATAGATAAAGATAACAATGATGTCACACAGTCAGGTGAAATACTCTACTACACATATCAAGAAACTGATAGATAAAGATAACAATGATGTAACACAGTCAGGTGAAATACTCTACTACGCATATCAAGAAACTGATAGATAAAGATAACAATGATGTAACACAGTCAGGTGAAATACTCTACTACGCATATCAAGAAACTGATAGATGAAGATAACAATGATGTAACACAGTCAGGTGAAATACTCTACTACACATATCAAGAAACTGATAGATAAAGATAACAATGATGTCACACAGTCAGGTGAAATACTCTACTACGCATATCAAGAAACTGATAGATAAAGATAACAATGATGTAACACAGTCAGGTGAAATACTCTACTACGCATATCAAGAAACTGATAGATAAAGATAACAATGATGTAACACAGTCAGGTGAAATACTCTACTACGCATATCAAGAAACTGATAGATGAAGATAACAATGATGTCACACAGTCAGGTGAAATACTCTACTACGCATATCAAGAAACTGATAGATAAAGATAACAATGATGTAACACAGTCAGGTGAAATACTCTACTACGCATATCAAGAAACTGATAGATAAAGATAACAATGATGTAACACAGTCAGGTGAAATACTCTACTACGCATATCAAGAAACTGATAGATAAAGATAACAATGATGTAACACAGTCAGGTGAAATACTCTACTACGCATATCAAGAAACTGATAGATAAAGATAACAATGATGTAACACAGTCAGGTGAAATACTCTACTACGCATATCAAGAAACTGATAGATAAAGATAACAATGATGTAACACAGTCAGGTGAAATACTCTACTACGCATATCAAGAAACTGATAGATAAAGATAACAATGATGTAACACAGTCAGGTGAAATACTCTACTACGCATATCAAGAAACTGATAGATAAAGATAACAATGATGTAACACAGTCAGGTGAAATACTTAAAATGATCGAACGTCATTTCAGCACAGTTTTTGAATCGAAATCATGCAAGACAGAAAAGGAATGCATGGATTTTCTGTCAAGTTTTAGTGTTCCATCAGTATCAGCAGTAGATAAGGAAGTTTGTGAAAGAAAAATAACGACTCAGGAATGTTACGATGTCCTTAAACAAATGAGTGGGTCAAAGACACCGGGAAATGACGGTTTGTCTAAAGAATTTTACATATGCATGTGGCCTGATGTAAAAGACGATCTTGTTAATTGCGTGAACAATAATTTTGAGGTGGGCTCATTAACCACCTCACAACGGCAAATAATCATAACACTACTGGAAAAACAAGGCAAAGACAATAGATTTTTGGATTCGTGGCGGCCAATCAGTTTGATTAATGTAGATGTGAAAATGTGTAGTAGAGTATTAAGTAATAGGATGACTAAGATAGTACCATACCTGGTCCATCCAGATCAAGCTGCCTTTATTAAAGGTAGGAAAATTGACGATCCAATAAGGATAATTCAAGACATAATGGATTATGTGAAAAGTAAGAATAAATCGATGATTCTTTTTGCAGCTGACTTTGAGAAAGCTTTTGATTCAATTGAACATAATTTTATCTTCGCTGTCTTACGTCATTTTGGTTTTGGAGATAACTTTATTAAGTGGATCAAAATTCTAGTATGTGATAACCTGAGTTGCGTAATAAATAACGGTAGCGTCACCAACTTTTTTAAGGTTCTAAGGGGTACAAAACAAGGTGATCCAATTTCTCCATATATTTTTATCTTAATAATATAGAAATAATGGCTACCATGATGAGAAAATGTGAAGAAATAAAGGGATTGTATATCAAACAAAAAGAAACAAAATTAGTGCTATTCGCAGATGATACAACTTTCTTTCTGCAGGATTACAGCTCTTTTCAGTATGTTTTGGAACAGCTGGACATTTTTTATACATTTTCATCTTTAAGATTAAATTTAGGGAAATCGGAGGCTGGATGGCTCGGGAGAAGAAATGTTGACGCTACAACACAAATTGGAGACGTAAGATGGATTAACTTTCATGATAAAGGTATAAAAATTCTTGGGATTTACTTTTCTTATAATGAAACATTTCACTACAATAATAACTTCCAATGTATAATTACTAATTTCAAAACAACTCTATCAATATGGAAAACACGGAATTTAACACTTTATGGAAAAATTCAAATACTTCGTTCGCTTGCACTTCCCAAACTTTACTATGTGTGCTCAAAAATCCATGTTCCAGATGAATTTGTTAAAATAGTAGTTGAAAGTACAATCAAGGATTTCATATGGAACGGTAAAAAACCGAAAATAAAGCATGATACGTTAATTGGCGACTATATTTAATGGGTGGGTTGAAACTTCCAGATTTTGGTGCTTGTCTCAAAGCGAACCGAGTTAAATGGGCAATACAATTAATAGAATCATCTAAGGAACCAATGACATGGAATATTATCCCTTCAGCGTATCTCGAGCCAATTGGGGGATTTCAACAATTGCATGTCAATTTTGATCCTTTAAGGATACCGGAAAGCATCTCTCCTTTTTATAAAAAGGTTTTAATAAGCTGGGCTGAAGTTGCGAAAGATAATATTAGTAATGATCCGTCACTAGTTTTCGAACAATTTTTATGGAATAATAAATACATACAAATTGATCGTAAATCGGTGTTTTATAAAGATTTCTCAAAAATTAACCTAAACAAAGTTGTGGACCTTTGTGACCAAAATGGTGAATTTACGTGGTCACACGCTAAGAACATTGGATTGAAAGATAGTGAGTTCTTGCAATGGGCTGGAATAGTTCACGCAATACCATCAGAATGGAAAAAAGTCTTGAAAGAAAGATACATTGTTAATAATGAAAGTCAAAGAAAGAGATTTATACAGCTAGGTAATAAGAACATTGAAATAAAAAGGTAAAAACAATCCAGATTTATCAATGGCTTATCAGCTTGAAATTCAAATCGCCGTCTTCCCAGACTAATGTAAGCAATCGTATAAATCAGAATTGTCAATTAGCCACTATCAAATCGAGCAGGGGACTGGGAATGAGTTTATTAAAATTAATGCAATTACAAAATTAAGTTCATGACATGAAAGAGCATGTTGAAATTAGCATCTGTGCAAAGTTTGATGTGATTTGGGCGAATTCTGTCGGAATTATAAACTTTTGAAATTGTGTTGTCCAGCCAAAATTTTACAAGGAATGTATGGTTTGGATGGACAACGTCAAAAATTTACAGAGTTTGTATGTGAAAATAGACATCTTTGATGTCCTCTAGCATCGTCAATATTATACCGAAGTTCACCAAACTTTGCAGACTAGCTAAGTCTGATCTGCTCTCTCAGAAAATGATGCCCAATTTTACTAGTATCAAATTGAATTAGTTTTACGGACTTGGTACCAGTCCCCTGCTCGATTTGGAAGTGGCCAATTAGATTGGGAGAAAATTTACAGTAGAATATATAAAACCTCCATTGATACTTATTTAAGGTTGTTTCAATATAAGATACTCAACAACATTCTGTATCTTAATCGCGACCTTCATCGTTTTAAAATAATTGATGATTCATCATGTTCTTTTTGTCTACTCAATCAGGAAACAATTGACCATCTTTTTGTTGAATGCATAGAATCAAAAAATTATTATTTTCAAATACGTAAGTGGTTAGAAGCTTTTGATATTATCCTACCTGACTCAAACAAATCTAATATTATACTAGGTGTAGAGGATAATGTAATAAATTTTATTATCTTAATTTATAAGCTATCCTTATACAAAGCAAGAGAGAAAGGAAAAGTGCCTTCTCTATCTCTGTTTAAAAATGTATTAACTCAATATGAAAAAATAGAACAGAGAGTGGCCCGATCAAAAAACATATTTTCCCAACATCAGAAAAAATGGAGCAAAATAATCAATGCTTTACAATCTTAATAAACAATAAGGTAACTGGCAAAGGGTACGTGGAGGGGGGGGGGGGGGGGGGGGGGGGGGGGGGGGGGGGGGGGGGGGTACTTTATTGTTGTTTACTAGTTATCAATTGTCAAGTTGTAGTATCTGTAAAAACCGTAATAATAGCAAATTGTAACAGTGTCACATTGAAGTTGTAAAGGTTTTTACAATAAATATTAATTAAAAAATAAAAAAATAAAAAAAATAAAAAAATAAAAAATAAAAATAAAAAGTCTGTTACCGTGTGGATGGACAGCATGGTAGCACTGTACTGGATCTGCAACCCAGGAAATTAAGCAGTGGAAGGTCATTGTCGCTAATCGTGTTGCCAAGATAGCGGAATTCACTCAAGAAACAGGCATTCAGTGGAAACACTGCCCAACAGAAATGAACCTAGCAGATCTCGGCGGCAGGGGAGCGACGTTAGAAAAAAAAGAGAAAGGGGAGTGGTTTACTGGAACAGAGTGGCTCCTCCACGAAGACAGTTAATGCGAAAATGTCTCGTAAAAGGTATGAGGAGCATCCCTGCCCTTTTGACATGGGAGTCTTCTGAGTCACAGCTGAATATTTTGGAAAAGCTACTTTTTATTTAATTATGAAAGTGTTATATCCTAACATCACTGAAACAATCTCAAAACAATAAAACGTTTTTGTGAGAAAAACAAATTCATTGTGTAACTAACAATGGCACTTGTGCACTTGCATGTAAACTGATGCATTTTATGATTTTTATTTGATTTTGTTGTTGATTATATAGTCCTGAATGCAATTAATTTTTTATACCAATTTTATATGTAATCTTGAGTTTTTTTAATTTTAAATTTGCAATTCAAATATACAATGTAATACAGTGCTCACACTTATGTGCTAGCTTTACATAACTGTACAGTTCAGTGAATAACTTAACATTCAGTATGAAGACTATTTAAACTTGTTTAATATTTCCAAGTGAGTGTCATTGGCTTTTGTGTCTAATAGGTGCAAATATAACTCCTTTTAAAAAGTAACTACATTCAATTTAATTCAATTATATACTGAATAGTCACTGGCTGAATACAGAGCCAAATACCGAAAGTTATACTTTCCGTCACGATCCCTCTTCTCTTGATCTTGTATGTGATTGATCTCCAACCAATGCAATGGAACGATAAAAAAACTACAACCCAATTTAATAGAAGATAATACAATATATGCATATGTATTCTAGTTGGACATGAACTTTTAACCGATATTTTTATATTTCTCACGAAATATACTCCACACAAGGACTTCGTAACAGCAGTAACAGCAGCCATGACACTTTTAAAGGCAACTACCGCTGACCACTCGTCCCCAGTCTCCCATTCCCCATTCCTCATTCGCCATTCCCCATTCCTTATATTAGTAACATCCGGATGAAAATGGCTGTATGTTATGGATTCTTCGAAGGATTCGAGAATGAATTTGATGCTTTTTCTTGTCGTGACTCACTTTCGAGGAATCCATATTTATCATTCTTTCACCCGAGGTCGTTTGAATTGATGGGGAATACATTTTAAGGAGAGAAATCGAGGAGTATCGATCGTGACCTGTAGTGATTTGAGACTCGATGTTTCCGTCCTTCTCATTATTTATGGAGGGGAGAGTTAGAGTAGCCAAAACACGTCAAAATCGACCGAAACGAGGCAAAATGAAGACAAAATGGTATGTATATGTGAAATACACTTTATTTAGAAGCTATCATTCATTTACTGTATTTTACTATTATTTACGTAAAGACCCAGACAGATATACAGCCTGGGTTTCCTGTGTCTTAACATGTAATAATCTCTCTATATATAAGCTGAATTGCGTAATTTACACAATGAAATAATAAATAATAGTAATATGTATCAGATAAAAGACGAAATTCAGGATAAAAAAATCCTGTTTTATTAGTACTTCTGCGTTAGTGGTTTTACTTCCGCTCTCGACCAGTGATTATCGTCTCATAATTATTGGTAGCTCGACCAATCACAGCGCGCGAAACTCTATATTCCAAGTCTAAAATTATAATTATTGATCCTACCGGCTGACCTCTGATAGAGTACAAACAATATAACCGTGAAATACTACTATTACTAAATAGTGTTATCCGTCCATTGTTTTCTATTGTTTCATCAGTGCTATTTAGTACTATAAATTAGTTAGTACTGTTTCACGGATACAGTGGAACCTCTACTTTGGGACATTAAGGGGACACTTTTCCAGGTCCCGGCAAAACACTCATATAATCTTTGTATTTACCACCTCTATTAAAGGGACACCTCTATTAAAGGGACACCTCCATTAAGGGGACACTTTTCCAGGTCCCGGCAAAACACTCATATAATCTTTGTATTTACCACCTCTATTAAAGGGACACCTCTATTAAGGGGACGAAGATACTTTTTGAGCGTCCCGAGTGCTATTTTAACCTCCATTAAGGGGGGATTAACATATTTCGTTGCCATGGTAATTCGTTGCTATGCAGAGCTTGAATGAGAAGAGATTTCATCGAGCAAGCGCCCATTGTTTTCCCGCAAGACATACACGAGTTTCACTTCAAAAATTACAAGTTATATATTTTATTGAACGTTATTCTTTTAATTTTAAGTTTGTTCAATGAATAAATATTCGACATATGATAGACTGCAGTAGTTTAAAGTCAAAGAAGTCAAAGAATAATTCCACTTGAAGAGTCGTTCAAAAGCAACAACACTCAACAGAGAATATTGAACCGAAGTAAAACAAGCCGACTTGTCGTCACAAAAACTTCAACCTAAGAGTAAAAAACGCCATTAAATCAATAAAAAAACAATCAAAGATTACCTTACTCAACAGGTTGTTGTTCTAGACTCTGCCTGTCAAAATGAAACATGTCAAACAGTAGATGAAGTACGTCGAAGATCAGTGAAAACACCTTGAAAACACGACTGAAAAACTTTACCGTATCGAAAGACTTTGCACAAATTAATAATTTGAGCTGCATTAAAATGCTTCAAACCCTGAGAAAACCACACAAATGACAAGTAAATATCGATCTTCCTTTCTGGGTAAATGTCTATGTACCTTGAACCAAAAGACAGTGCAGAAAATACAATTTTCTAACACACCTAAATTGTCATGTATTTGTCTTGCGAACGAAAATTATAACGACACAGGTAGCCCAAGCCACAAAAACGGCATTTTCGAAAAAAACGCCGTTCTTTTCACGTTTTCAAAAAAGTTAACTTTTTTCTTTACGTATCTGCTAAGAAGAGTATTCTCCACAAATTTGAGCATGGATTTTAAAAACAAAGAAAAAATGGAAAAGTTATGGACAAAAATGTCGTTAAAAATGCAAAGAAACTGCCATAAAAAATTCAATTTTCATTAAAACGCAAAACGCATGCTCAGTCTTCTGCACCTTGATATACATTTTCAGATTATATCAAAATATTTCTAATTCTTCAAAACCCTATGAAAAACGCCGTTTTTTTTTACGATGTGATGACGTCATAAGGACGTACGTGATGACGTCATCACATGTCGAACTTCTACCCTCAACTAACACATTGTGAAAGTTTCATGCCTTGTGTACTGATTTTAAGAGTTTTATGAATTTTCAAAGTTTCCCTAGCAACGGGCCAAATAAATATGATGCCAGTAAGGATCGAGACCAAGAGAAAATGAGGTAAGAGAAGGAATCCCTGGTATTGGGCTCTTGACCCATCATGTGCCCCGTTAATTCTATTTTTAGAATCAATCTATCTTTAGAACGAAACATGATTGGTCAGATCATATAAGGCGAGGTCGCGCAGGCCGTTACGCACGGCTTTGATATGAAAAGTCAAAATTGAGCGAAGTGAGCGAAGAAAATCTTCTCAACTTTCTCGAACATTTTACAAATTTTTACTTCGAAAACTCAATAAAGGATTTTACCAAATTATCCTTTTGGGATTTGACTGAAATTATTGTGAATTTGGGACACTTGAGACGATTCTAAATAGAGGAAAACAGCTTCAGTTTGCCATGTCCTTCGACAGAGAACTGAAACCGATATTAAAAAGTGCAAGGACTTCGTGAGTCGTTTTGTTGTAGCCGGCGTCTTGTAGGACTGCAGATGGTTGAATTAAATTTTCATGTTTACAATATGGCTGGTGCTTCAAGGTTTTGGTGATGTTGGCTCTTGTAAAGTTTCCTTCGTGTTTTCCAACCTGAGAATAACGCTTGGACTTCGTAATTGTTGAATACAAGTGCCGGTAAGACCACTTTAACTTTAGAGTTTGTTTTCGTGATTGCTTTGACTTTGATCGTAATTGTGTAGTTTATATTTGTAGCACCTTAATTTTGCTCAATTCGCCTGAGTATTCGTAAAATCCTTCAATGAGTCTTATACCCCGTTCACACCAAGGCTTAAACATGGTTTAAGGTGGTTTAACTAAACGGATTTAGGAAATTATCTACAAACGCCATGCAACCTTTGGCACAAAACTGCTGGTAAACTGTCCTTTCTGTTGCACAGTATAGTCAGTAGAAATTCCAGGTAGTTTGATTCTTGTGAAATCAAATGCCCTCGAATTAGAGAAGCGAGAATAAACTCAGTTTAACTAAACAAGGTTTGGTGTGAACGGGGTATTAGAGAATTTAAAATTTGTGGCCTTTTCTCAGCCGAGAGTTGACGATATTGTTTCGATCAGTTTTGTATTTTTATTCAGTGCAGATTTCGCATGTAAACATCATAGAAATCGTGCGACCGCTGCTTTGTTATCTTGGAGCAGAAGCTGTAGTCTTTTGCTTTTCTTTTTAATGGCAAAAAATAAAAAGTTTTTGAAAGGAAAATACAAGGTAAGGTTGAGTATTTTAAAATTCTACAAGTCAAGAGTGGTTGCGCGTGCATGGTAACTAAAGCTAAAAATAGCTTCGATCTAAAAATAGAATTAACGGGGCACATGATGGGGTACCAGGGATTCCTTCTCTTACCTCATTTTCTCTTGTCGAGACTAATTCTTCAACTCAAAAAATTCGAATTTAATTTTATTTCGCCATATCATTCCTTTCGATGACCTATTTTAGGGAAAAATACTAAAAAGTTCCAGCGATTTTTATTTTAGGAGAAATTTCCAGTTTTTAAAAACCCGTCTGTCTACTTAATTTTTTTGGGTAAATTATAAGCCAACTTTGAACAGTCGGTGTGTGTTCACCTCTAGAACTACAACAATGATATTAAGTACACTGAATAAACGTTTCTTGGTCTTTACTACTGTATAATTTATTGTTCTGTAACTTCTGTAGTTATTTTTCAAATTTGGTTTTAAAAAGGTATACTGAGCGCCATGAACGGAACGTTGAAATATAGGCAATGTTTGAGGCACGAAAAAGGAATCTGGTACATAAATTTTTGATGAAAATGCCATGCCCCAGGAAAGCTTCACGTTTGTTCTATCAGTTTAGAAAGTTTCAAGCTTGGGAATTCAATGTAGCATTTTTGAGAAATAAAACTATTATGCTTGGGACTGCCAAAATTAGCATAATTTTCGTCCTGTGGCGGACATTTTTGTCATCCAAACACAAAAAACTAACGCCAAAACACGGCTATCTCGCATTTTTAGTTGATTGCTGCTGATGGAAAACAATGTTCGAGTCAATAGGAATGATTTTCAACAATGTTTGTGTTTCGATAGTCGTAAATAACTCTCGCAAAAGTTAAAATTAGCATAGATGGTCGATCAGATAACAGCAAAATACGAATTTTGTTTAAACAACGTTTATACGAAATTCCACCCATTCAAGCAAGTATGAATTCTGTTTAGTATTATATTTTATGATTAAAAAAATTTATTTCATGCCGCAAAAATTTTATTCGAAGGGCAGTAGCGTGACTTGCAGCAGCTACATTGCGTTACATAATTGGCTTGTCAACAAAGTGGAGCATCGTGTCAAAATATCCGAACTCTTCATGATAAAGCGCCAGTTTGAACTAGAAATCAGTGCAATTGTTTGTAAATCTTATTTGGAGCAAACTCTAAGCATTTTAGAGTGAAGAACCACAATTTTCGGAAACGGTGTTTATATTTGATCAATGAATATGCTAATTGTCACTATTTTAGGAGCTTATGTGGCTGAAATAGCTCAAATATGGTTGAAAATAACTCTTATTAACTCCAAGATTGTTATCAGTTGGCAGCGATCAACTAAAAGTGCAAGATAGTCGTGTTTTGGAATTAAGTTTTGTGTTTGAACGACAAAAATGTCCGCCACAGGACGAAAATTATGCTAATTTTGGCAGTCCCAAGCCTAATAGTTTTATTTCTCAAAAATGCTACATTGAATTCCCAAGCTGGAAACTTTCTAAACTGAAAGAGCAAACGTGAAGCTTTCCTGGGACATGGCGTTTTCTTCAAAAATTGATGTACCAGATTCCTTTTTCGTATTTCAAACATTGCCTATATTTCAACGTTCCGTTTATGGCGCTTAGTATACCTTTTTAAAACCAAATTTGAAAAACAACTACAGAAGTTACAGAAAAATAAATTATGCAGTAGAAAAGACCATGAAACGTTTATTCAGTGTACTGAATGTCATTGTTGTAGAGCTAGAGGCGAACACACACCGACTGTTCAAATTTGGCTTATTATTTAGCCGAAAATTTTCGGTCGACAGACGGGTTTTTAAAAACTGGAAATTTCTCCTAAAATAAAAATCGCTGGAACTTTTTAGTATTTTTCCCTAAAATAGGTCATCGAAAGGAATGATATGGCGAAAGAAAATTAAATTCGAATTTTTTGAGTTGAAGAATTAGTCTCGATCCTTACTGGCATCCACTCTTAAGGGGACAACTACTACTAATTATTACCCTGCTAGCAGAGTTTCCTCTTTGGTCAATGGTTTTGTATTTATCTTTTGCTGTATAGGCTTTTGCTTCTGTTTCTTGATCGTCCGAGAGTAAACTCTGCCAGGATTCGCCACAATTCTCGTTGAGCATGCGCGACGGTTTCTTCCAAATTCTTGGATGATAGAAACTGGTTTAAACCGGTTTACAGGCGCACGCATAAAATAAACATGTTTCATCTGGCTATAAATGAGCCCACGGTATGCGTACGCAGAGTCTAATGAATTGCCGCTGGTTAGAATATTGAGCCTTCGTTACCAAACAAATATGGCGTACGTCCACTGATTCGAAATGTTATTTTCGATGGAGCTGTTGTTTCACGTAGAGGAATATTAGAGAGGCTGTCAATACATCAAGAACTGGCAATCAAGGTGGGAATGTGTTTGGATGTTTAGAGATGTTTACCAGTTTATATTATACGGCGGTTCGAATAAAACATCGCAGTCAGTGGACAATCGTTTCCCAACTGGCAAATCCTCTAGCTATCGTTACAACTCCTCTGAACTTATTAATTGCTGACCAAATAGAAGAATGTACAAATCTAGGAATAAAGTATTGTAAAAAAAGGACTTTATTGATTACCGTTAGTCAACTATGCATTGTCGTCGCTACGCAACCCATGACGTAACCGTCGCGCATGCTCAACGAGAAATGTGGCGAATCCTGGCAGAGTTTACTCTCGGACGATCAAGAAACAGAAGCAAAAGCCTATACAGCAAAAGATAAATACAAAACCATTGACCAAAGAGGAAACTCTGCTAGCAGGGTAACTAATTATATACAGTACATGAAAAAAATTAACGATTCTGATTGGCTAAGAAGGTAATTTACACGCTGCAGTGCACTTGAATTGCAAAAGTAATTGTCTGTAAAAAACAAATCATGAATATTATTACAGTAATTGGTAATCATATAATTATTCAATCTATGTACAAAGTCAAATCGCAATTTAAACAATCCAAAGTTGCTGTTGTAAGCTTAAATCATGCATTTGACTGTTGAATAAATAAATGGCTGCATTCCAAGTAAAGAGAACAGGCATTTTTGTTTAGGTGGTTAATTTATATGCTTATTTTTAATGTTGCAAATTGACAGTCATGAAAATCAATAGTCGATACATCGCAGCATTTCACTTTCTATTAAAAAACGACTAGTTATTTAACTAAATTATATGTAAATAACCAAACAGGAATTTGATTTGATTATTTACAAATAACCAACTTTAAAACAGTATAAATATATTCACAAATAACAAATTTGATGTTTTTTTTTCAAATAACCAAATACTTGACAATAGTAAGAGATCTGACATCCCAATCGAACGAAGGTGATATACTCCTAGGTTCCCCATTCGATATAGGTGATTGTTAGTTACAAATAACCAAATGTTGCTGACATCTTAATTTATAAACAACTGTTTCAAATCCCTGTTATTTACATATAATTTAGTTAAATTATAAAAACATACTTGGCGCCCCAACGTCTCCTTCAAGTGTCTCATCTTGCAGACCAAAATGCAACAGTGAGTCACAACAAGCTCCTGAATCTCTTTTTTCACTTCTTAGCTTTACCAGGTTTCACACAAGAATGTGTGTGTTCATGTAGGTAATCCTGACGTGTAAATGTCTTACCACAGGTTTTACATTGGTATGGTTTATTACCGGTATGAATCCGCTCATGAACATTGAGACTACCTTGCTGTGTAAATGTCTTACCACAGGTTTTACATTGGTATGGTTTAATCCCGGTATGAATCCGCTGGTGAACATTGAGGACACTTTGCCGTGCAAAAGCCTTACCACAGGTTTTACATTGGTATGGTTTAATACCGGTATGAGTCTGCTCGTGATTGTTGAGACTAGCTTGCTGTGTAAATGTCTTACCACAGGTTTTACATTGGTATGGTTTAATCCTGGTATGAGTCCGCTCGTGACGGCTCAGGTTACCTTGCTGTGTAAATGTCTTACCACAGGTTTTGCATTGGTATGGTTTAATACCAGTATGAATCCGCTCATGAATGTTGAGGTTAAATTGAAATGTAAATGTCTTACCACAGGTTTTACATTGGTATGGTTTAATACCAGTATGAAACCGCTCATGAATGTTGAGGTGACCTTGCCGTGAAAATGTCTTATCACATGTTTGATACTTCATTCTACTGTCCATATTCTTAGGAATGACATCTGAAACAGTTTTCACTGAATCTTCACTATTTATATTGTCAGGGTTGACTGACGAGGGTGAAACATCTTGGGAAACCTCGTCCATATAGCTTTCACCATCTACAATGGTACCATCACCTGAAGAAACAGTAAAGGATTCTGTGGATTTCTCAAGGCTTCTGGTGGATGTTGGACTACCATCACACACAATATCAGTGTGCAGGTAATCATTTTGATCACTCTCATGTATAGAACAAACTCTAGGGCTGTCCATCATTCCATGGATTACACTGTCACCATTGACTACTTCACTCTCATCTGTACACAATGTTGGTATCTCTTCACATATTTTAGACAGCAAACCTTCTGTAGAGGAGTAATCCTTCTCATTATGGAGATTACCAACTTGGCTCATCAAACAAGTGGAGGTATTCATATTATCTGCATGATTCTCTGATTGAGTTTCTGTTGTGACATTGTTGGGCTGCATCAAACCACCATCTATGTGTACAGACGTACATCCATTACAACAACCATAATCCTCTGTCTGTGTCCCCACACAGAGTAGTGGCCGTCCAAACATAACTGTTCCATTTTCAAAGCTCTGGGAGGAGTAAAAGGGTATAAGCAGTTTATTGGAAAACAAACTTGAATAACAATTTTTAAATAGGAATTGGACAAGAAACCCACATATGTGTACCCTTGTATGAGAAAAAGTTCAACTGGTCTAATATGTTAGGAAACTAATACAGCCTTTTGCAAAAATTCTGTCGCGACCAAGTATATCAGTATTGGAGGCTCGTGATTTTAAAGCTTTTCTCATGCGTTCTCCCAACATCCCGCGTGTTGATATAAGAGCACAAAACATGGAAAAACATTTTATAAAGCTTTTATAAAATAACTGCAAAGATGTGTTTCGTATAAATACTTTATTTACGCGAGATTTTACTGATCAAATTTTCAATTCTCCTGAAAAGCGTCAGAAATCGCCCATCATCCAATCAAATCTTACGAAAGAAATCAAAATGGCAAAGCGACTCGACAACTTTCATCAGTGTGCCGTTTCCCCGTTTGGTGTTTTGACACGAAAAACGTTTGGAAGAATGCTATTTTCTGTCAGAAAATTACAGAAGAATGCTTGTTACACTTTGTTTTTGTATTCTGTGAACACGAAACACGAAGAAAAGTGAGAAAGGCTGAGCCGATTCATGATCAATGACGAAGAGTCGTCAAACTTTCTGAAATATTTGACAACTTGATGAATGGAGCACGAAATCAGGTAGCCAATATCCACAGTTTTTGTTGTATTTTTTAATCTTTTCATCGCTTTTCTCGACAAGAATGTATAAACGATGGACGTTTCTGAGACGTTTCTGAGACATTTCAAGATATTTTTTCTCTTTGACATATTTTACTAGAGATATGAATGTTCTGGCGAACCCACCGTGTAGCTACAAGAATCGCTCTGTTTTCACTCTTTTGTCAGTATTTTGATATTTTCAGTCGTACACTTGAGAAAATATATGTAGCTATATTACTTACAAAATGGTTAGTATGTGATTGAGAAAACTGAGCCGTTATATTTAGTTTTCTTCGTTATTGTGGACAACAATAATTGGACAATTCGTCGAGTTTGTTTCTTGCCGTGTTTGAATTCTTGCAAAATTAATTTTCGGTTTAAAATCATCAAAACTCACATCTACATAGAACTTGAACTTAACTAAACAAGAAAAACTGTAATTCTATGGCTTTTGTTTAGTAAATGAAACATGTTTGACAACAGAAAAAAATAATTTTGTGGTCGATCAAATCCACTGCATCGCTTCAAGGTTGTTCAAGGTCATGAACCATGTTTATGTGCTCTTATATCACATAGCTTTTTAGCCAATATATATGTTATTTTATAAATCAGTATATCACTATATACCCGAAGATTTATACTATCAAATGAATGTGAAAATAACTTTCGCGTGTAGCTTGTATCGTATTCATGGCTCTCCAATCCACGCTTGTACAGTCAACGATCTTGAAATGCATGTACGGGTAGCGTGCGGGCATGCGGGACTCACGCGGGTATATAGTGATATAGTGATATACTGATATACTTGGTCGCGACAGAATTTTTGCAAAAGGCTGTATACCTAACAATATACATGTACCATAATATAAAATGGCAGATAAGCCGCTTTCACAGATAAGCCGCAAACTACATGTAGGTCATATTTTTGACACAAAGGTTTTTGAAAGGAATCGGTCTTGATGGTATTTCATCAAACTTTCTAACACTGAAGAAACAGAGAAACCCAGAGAAACCCTACATGTACACTCAGATTACACTCAGCTGACTACACTCAGACTAAACTGAGACTATACTCACACTATACTCAGATTACACTCAGATTACACTCAGATTACACTCAGACTACACTCAGATTATGTCACTCAGATTACACTCAGACTAGTGACAGCTAGTGTGAGATAGTGACAGCCACCGCTACCCCTTCATTAGAAACTAATTAGTGACCCCTTCATAGGATCTTAATTATACATATTAACCTTTTCTCCATCGCCTTATATTTAGAGGTTAAAGCACTCGAGCAAGTGGCTTATCAGGATTTACCTGCACGAGTTCACTAACAATGAACGAGAAATTTAAATACTGCATGAGGCATAGCCGAGTGCAGTATGAGAAAATTTCGAGTTCATTGTTAGTGAACTCGTGCAGGTAAATCCTGATAACTCACGAGCAACGAGATCGTTTACATTTTTATTATTCAATTTGAATACATTGCTGAGGCTACTGTCAGTACGACATTTATTGACGTCGATCATTAGACTCAAGTCACTCAAAATGATAGTTTGTTAAATGACAATTAGTTTTAGCAATACAAAATAAGTTTTTTAATAATTAAATTGGCAGAAAAGTACAATAATATGAGAACAATGAAGATTATAAAAGGTTTGTAATACCGTGGTGTAAAAGCCATGGTGTAAAGAATTTACACCACAGCTTTTACACCATGATCATGACGTTGCCACGGTTGTCACGTCATAACCACGCGCCATGTGATACAAATCAACCAACCAGAAGATCGGAATTTGTACAATGTATGAAAATTGAATAATAAATCTATATATTTAAATTTGTTATCACTTATCCAATTTGTCTTATTATATATTTTCTAGTATGTCGACTTCAATATTTGTAATTGTCGTTTATATTTATTTATGTTTTTCTTATTTGAGGGCCGTAAGTTAGAAAACTGTAAATGGTTAGTACGTCTCCCTCCTTAAATAAAGTTATTGTATTGTTGACTACACTCGGCCTATGGCCTCAGCTGAGTAACTATTTAATACATACTACAATGTTACCATACTTCTAAGCAGTACTTTACATTTACTTATAATATTCATTAATAATTCATTAGGCAGCTGTCCAATCTGTGCTCAGCATTCTTGAAAGAGTTTACCGCTTACGGAGTATACCGCTGGCCACTAGGGCTCGAACATTCGCAGATACCGCTGACCGGCTCAAGGGGGTCAGCCATCTTTGTTGTCATCTTTGTTGTCAGACTACGTTGTTCTTCCAATACACGTATTTATTGTAAGTTTTGTTGCTATTCTACATTTCGTATTTCATAGCTTCTACCTTATTATATCGTACTGTTTATTGTAAAATTGTAGGACTCCTTCATCGTTTGTGAATAAAGAACTATTCAATCACGAGGAGTCTTTCTTCATGAAGGAGTCAATAAATACGTGTATTGGAAGAACAACGTAGTCCAAACGTCTGACAACAAAGATGGCTGACCCCCTTGAGCCGGTCAGCGGTATCTGCGAATGTTCGAGCCCTAGTGGCCAGCGGTATACAATCACATCCTAAAATCAATTGAGCAAGAGGGAAGCATCAACAGCCAAGACCCTGCCCTTGCAAGTCTATCACCCATCTGTGAATCAATTTACTCCCAAGAAGGCGTACTACTTTATCAGGACCGCGTTGTGGTCCCATGCACCATCCCTTCGCTATATGGAGTTCTCCAGCATCTCCATGCCGCCCACCAAGGGACCTTAGCAATGGAGCAGCGTGCCCGTGCCATCGTCTATTGGCCCGGGATGTCAAAAGACATTCAGAACACTAGGGAAAGATGTGCCGACTGCAACCGTAACACCCCGTCTCAAGCAGCGACGCCACCTCTACCATCCCAACCGCCATCCACTCCATTCGAAGCGGTTTTTGCTGATTTCTTTGACTACGGGGGGCGTCACTACCTAGTCATCGGAGACCGCCTCTCAGGCTGGGTAGAGGTATTCGGCTCCACTGCAGGCACCGACCAAGGAGGATCAACTGGTCTTGTACGCCACCTCCGAACATTCTTCGCTACCTTCGGCGTACCAGAAGAACTTGCAAGCGACGGCGGACCAGAGTTCACAGCGAGCCACACAGAGAACTTCCTCCAGCTATGGGACGTCAGACACCGCGTCTCCTCTGTCGCCTTCCCTCAATCCAATGGACGAGCAGAAGTCGTAGTGAATACCGCCAAGCGCCTACTGAAATCCAACACAGGCCCAACCGGCAGCCTTGACCACGATCGCTTCCTTCGTGCCATGCCACAGCTGCGCAACACCCCAGACCTCTCTTGTGTTTTTTTTACATTGGGAAGAATTACGATATAAGGAGCACAGCTGCTTAGAAATAGTATAAACTAATCGAGCTAAGCGACCAGGCCATGCGGGGTAGTTGATTCGTTGTAGATATGGACATATAATTACACAAAGTTAATAAACAATGACACAACGTTATCAATAATACAATATGACTGCAACCGCACTCGCAAACGCGTATTTGCTTTTCGCATTGTTTTCTTTTGTAAAGTTGGAAACAGAAGAACACGGCACGTATGAAAAACACGAGCTAAAAGCCTGAAACCCGAAACCAAGTTATGTTCGAACTCTCTGAAAACACAGTCTTCTGTATGTTATAAAATTATGGATCGTTAAAAAGTTTTAAATTAGCCATTACCTAAATGAGCAGGGCACTGGGAACGAGTTTATTAGAATTAATGCAATTATGAAATTAAGTTATGACATGAAACAGCATGTTGAAATTAGTATCTGTGCAAAGTGTGATGTGATTTGAGCGAATTCTGTCGGAATTATAAACTTTTGAAGTTGTGTTGTCCAGCCAAAATTTTATAGGAAAATTCATTGGATAATTCATTGGATGACGAGTGAATTCCACGTTGAATTTCACGAGAAAAACGATATCGCACGAATCGCGAAGCGATAAGTGCGATATCGTTTTTTCGAGGGAAATTCAACGTGGAATTCACGAGTCATTCAATGAATTTTTCTTGAATCCCATAGCAGTCTTTTTTCCTCAAATTTTCAACGTTTTTTGAAAACGTGAATTTTATCACGCGCGACTAAAGAAGCCATTTCGTAGTTGAAGGCGATTAGCCAATAGAAAATGAGTAGAAATCTAGCTGAACGTGCCATCATTTCATTCAAACTCGTGGTGATAAAACAAACATGTTTTACAAAGCCTCTAAATGCTATTCAATGGACTTTTAAGGCAAAAAAACGTATTTCTGCTTTAGCTAGAAATCGAGGAATGACGATAAGAGTTTTAATGGAATACTAACAATATTTCCGATCAAATACTGAACGAATACTGAACTGGTTTTGGAAAAAGAATCAACAACAAACCAACGACAAGCATCGAAGCAAACTGCAAGTGTATATTTTTAATGTAAACTATACTTTATTAAGTTAACATCACATGAAGATCGGCTACTTCAAGCACGAAATAGGTAAGTAATTTTTTACAAACCAATAATAAATATAAACTGTCAATGTCAAATATAGTTTTTAAGTTTAAACAAAGTTTACAGCTTTGAATCGAAAACGCCGAACTCGGCTAAAAATCTTCATGTTTTGCTTCGTTTTAGGATGAAGGGTTGACACTGGCATGAAGATTGATTGCAATATTTACAGGGGAGTTGTTAAAACTTGCCTCAGTGAACAAGCCACTAACAGCTCCAGCTAAAAAGCCAGAGGAATCAAATCTTGGGACAGCATGATCTCTCGCCTGTGGCTGAGGCGCCATAGGCATACTAGATGACTGACCAACGGACACTGCTACCGTACTTGACGACGGATTACGGAATCCAGATAATGTATTGGACATCTGCCGTTGTTTTTCCAAAGGATTGTGGCTATAACTAGTTATGGACTCAGGATTGGCGTGGCCAGTCAGCTCTGAAATCTCCAAGGGATGGAATTCGTCTCGTAAAAGTTGGACTGTTGTCTTGCGTCCACTGGAGTTAGTGAACTTTCCCTTCAAGCCTGCTTTATCAGCAATTTGCTTCATCATTTTACTGAGGGTATTGACACCAATAGGAATGCTCTTGTACCAAACACCGGATGTTGTGTTGTCTATTGGCGTCAAGTAGAAGTTGTTTGGCACATCGTCGCCCTTTGGTCTATGGCTCACGTACTCCATAAAGGCTCGGTACGGATCGCGTTCACCACCGTCTGTCTTCCAAAGCTTGTTGTTATATTTCCTAGCCCGCTTGGCTTTTCCTTCATCACCCTGGCGATTCTTTGTCTGTCTCTCTGTGTACTCAATATACTGGTCTCGAACTACAAAATCTTCAAGTTGGCAGTCGTGCTGCTCCTTGCATGCTCGCATACCCAGATGCGTCACGTTGTTCCACCAAACTAGTCTGATCAGACTTCTAGGATTTTGAAGACCAACAGCACCACTGGACCACATCTTCTCTAAGTCTTCTGCTTCTACTGGATCAGCTGCGTTGGGTTTGTTGCCTAGCCCTTTCTTCTTCAGATCTTTCTTCTTCAAGGACAACATAGTTGCAACTTCCTCAAACTCAGCGCTGCCAGTCTTGTCAAGGTCGAAGTTGTCGATGGCTGGTGGGCAAGGACGCTCCAAAAAATATCTCCTGAGGCCGTTCCGGTAAGTTTGAAGTGTCCCTGGTTCATACTCTTTTCCTTTACTGTTATTAGATGTCTGTCTTATTTCAATGAAGAAATGCTTTAGCAGCTCTGGGGCGTTTTGTTTCGATACTTGATCAAGATCGATCTGTTGGCCGTGTTTTTCTTCATACCATGCTTTTAGCCGGCGTACGGCGCAAAAGGTGCTCTTTTTAGTATTTTTAGCGACCATATTATCTTTAAACTTCTCCAATTCATCATCTGTGTAGGTTACGATTCCACCCACGGTATTCTGGTTTGCGACGGCGTCTTGCCGGGAATCGCACATAACGGTGCTTTGTTGTTGTTGCTGTTTTTCACTTCGCCGGTGTCTTGTAGTTGATAGAGTTAAAGGTTTTTCCAAGTTTTTCAGAGCGTCAAATTTAAATTGAAAGGTCGGTAATTCGTAGAAGTCGTCTGGTTGTTTTGGAAAAAAGTACGTCATTCAAGTAAGATACTTTAACAGGTGAAATGTTGCTCAGTTTTCGTTTAGTTGTAAACAACAGCGACACAAAGCCAGTGAAAGAAAAAAACAATGTGTGGGCTTCCTGATTTTGCGTTGAATTCAGCTTTTCAAGCCGTGGTCAAATATTGATCATTTTCAAAGCAAAGCTCTTTTACTAGCAAACCTAGCTATTTGCCGTTTTATTCTTTGTGAAATAACCTTTTTGTTTGTTTGTTTTTGTATGTTATATGTTAAGAAAACTAATATAAACTTAGACTTTAACAAAATGTTAATGTGTGGGATCCCTGATTTTGCGTTGAATTCAGCTTTCCACGCTGAATCCCATGCCTTCTACGTCACATATTCGTCATTTCGAACCAATCAGCGCGCGAGTTTCTAATGAGCTATGGGATTCTACAGTGAATGTATGGTTTGGCTGGACACGTCAAAAATTTACAGAGTTTGTATGGGGAAATAGACATCTTTGATGCCCTCTAGCATCGTCAATATTATGCCGAAATTCACCAAACTTTCCAGACAAGCTAAGTTTGATCTGCTCTCTCAGAAAATGATGCCCACTTTTACTAGTTTCTTATTGTTTATGGACTTGGTCCCAGTCCCCTGCTCGTTTTGGTAATGGCTAATTATCTTTAAAAAATTAAGTTATAACCTAAGCTCAGTTTCATAGTTCTCTGTTACGTAGAAGCCGAGATATGAATCAAACCAATTCGCTTGATCGACCGGCCGCGTGACAGCGAATAGTCGAAGCGTCATTGGGCGAAAACACTCCGATATTCAGAAGCGATCAGGAGCCATGCAATAGTTTACTCGCATCAGTATTAATAATGTTCTGCAAATGTACTTGGAGAGTATATCATGCATTGGCAGGAGACCAATGTCTTTAATTGTATTTGGTTTGCTTGACTGTAGAAATAACCTTCAGTATTGTGTTGGTCTTACCACGGGCGATAGGATAATATTCATTTATGTTCTTTTACAAATATATACAAATTAAAGAGAGAACATTTATGAGTTACCTGGAGTTCCCTGTAAATCGATCGATTCCTCTTCCAATGAATTCAAACATTCTGCTAAAACAGCCATTTATAAGTGTCTTTTAAAATCCTAACCGTCGGTGTTAGCCGTCTTTTAAATTAAAACCTTAACCATCGTGATAGCGACCGGCCGTACGGGTTCAAACGTAGCGAACTGACTGATGCGAACATGATATCCCCAAGTTAAATCATTAACAAAAAAATCCCTCCAACCCAAAAAGCCCCTTTAATTTGTATATATTTGTAAAAGAACATACAGTAAATGAATATTATCCTATCGCCCGTGGTCAAAATCATAAACGCAAATTCATACGTGGTTTTTTTTTTCAAAAGCAATGCACTCGCAAAGTTAACGCATTTTCTGATTTGCTTTACTCTCACCGGTACTGTATGTCACAATTTGTCTTGCTGAACCATGACAGGTGGGACAAGGTGAAATAATTGAGATCCTGTCCTGTTTTCTGTGCATGCTGACAAAAGGGGGGGGGGGGGGTCCTGACCCCCTGGACCCCTCCCCTGTATATGCATGCCCTTGACTCAGATTACACTCAGACTACACTCAGATTACACAGACAACACTCAGATTACACTCAGACTACACTCAGATTACACTCAGACTACACTCAGATTACACTCAGACTATACTCAGATTACACTCAGACTACACTCAGACTACACTCAGATTACACAGACAACACTCAGATTACACTCAGACTACACTCAGACTACACTCAGACTACACTCAGACTACACTCAGATTACACAGACAACACTCAGATTACACTCAGACTACACTCAGATTACACTCAGACTATACTCAGATTACACTCAGACTACACTCAGATTACACAGACAACACTCAGATTACACTCAGACTACACTCAGACTACACTCAGATTACACTCAGACTATACTCAGATTACACTCAGACTACACTCAGACTACACTCAGACTACACTCAGACTACACTCAGACTACACTCAGATTACACAGACAACACTCAGCAGTGGCGGATCCAGGGGGTGGGTTCTGGGGGTTGCAACCCCCCCCCCCCCCCCCCTATGGATGTTTTTTATACTTGTATAGTATATGTCTGTCCGTAGTGAGGTCCCTCTTGCACTTTCAGCTCTCTCCAGATCTCAGACTACACTCAGACTACACTCAGATTACACTCAGACTCGTAAGAATAATATAATTAATATAATTCAGCATTCCAGGGGGTGGGTTCTGGGGGTGCACGGACCATTGTATAGTACTGTCGATGGGTCCCTCTTGCAGCCTCTCCCTCTCGAAGAATTTTCAGTTGTTTGCACACCATTCGACTCGTCTGCTTTTCAGATAGCGTCTGCTAGATAGCGTGATAAGCCATAAGAGTGAAATAACAATCTTGCTATGACTCCTTAATGACTCCTCTGTCTTTTTGACTCTAATATCCCATGGGGGGATAAAATGTGGTCGTTGCTATGGAAATCGGCTATATTTTTCTTGGAAGGAGTTTATGAAGGCCTTCAAGACTCTAGTCGACTTTGGTTTGAATGTTTGTAGCGATCGTTTGCTGCATTGCTTTTCTGTTTTGAAATACACCTATTCCAAAAATCGTCAGTGTCCGCGCCGAAAGCAACAAGCAAGAAGCTGACGACCGCAAAGGGCATTGGGACTTTCTCCTTATTCATTTATTCATCCGTAGACATTTTGACAACTTGCATTTTCAAATGGCCGAATTAGATGTTCGACTATACTCAGATTACACTCAGACTACACTCAGACTACACTCAGATTACACAGACAACACTCAGATTACACTCAGACTACACTCAGACTACACTCAGATTACACTCAGACTACACTCAGACTACACTCAGATTACACTCAGACAACACTCAGATTACACTCAGACTACACTCAGATTACACTCAGACTCATACTCAGATTACACTCAGACTACACTCAGATTACACAGACAACACTCAGATTACACTCAGACTACACTCAGACTACACTCAGATTACACTCAGACTATACTCAGATTACACTCAGACTACACTCAGACTACACTCAGACTACACTCAGACTACACTCAGATTACACAGACAACACTCAGCAGTGGCGGATCCAGGGGGTGGGTTCTGGGGGTTGCAACCCCCCCCCCCCCCCCCCTGGATGTTTTTTATACTTGTATAGTATATGTCTGTCCGTAGTGAGGTCCCTCTTGCACTTTCAGCTCTCTCCCTCTCGTAAGAATAATATAATTAATATAATTCATTCATGTTGTTTGCACGACCATTCGACTTCGATGGTAGCCTGATTTTCAGACAGTCGTCTGCTAGATAGCGTGATAAGCCATAAGAGTGAAATAACAATCTTGCTATGACTCCTTAATGACTCCTCTGTCTTTTTGACTCTAATATCCCATGGGGGGATAAAATGTGGTCGTTGCTATGGAAATCGGCTATATTTTTCTTGGAAGGAGTTTATGAAGGCCTTCAAGACTCTAGTCGACTTTGGTTTGAATGTTTGTAGCGATCGTTTGCTGTATTGCTTTTCTGTTTTGAAATACACCTATTCCAAAAATCGTCAGTGTCCGCGCGCCGAAAGCAACAAGCAAGAAGCTGACGACCGCAAAGGGCATTGGGACTTTCTCCTTATTCATTTATTCATCCGTAGACATTTTGACAACTTGCATTTTCAAATGGCCGAATAGTTCCAAATGATTGCTATTCAACGCTCGTAGGGATATCTTCTCAAGTACCACGGATAAATTAATTAATTAGGAGACTCCCAATGTCCTTTGCGGTAGTCAGCTTCTTGCTTGTTGCTTTCTACCCGGACAACGATATTTGGCAGTTACATGTGTGTGTACACACGAAGTTTTTATTGCTATACAGTCAATATTTCAATGTATCTTTCTCTTTAGTCTCCTTGCTGGATGTGGAATAAACCGAGTCCGGCAAAAAAATTACTGAAAATAGAGCTTTTTGTGTTAATAAAACAACTCCAGATCTCTAAAAATTGCATTTCAGAGCTTGTAGAATTCAAAATTTTCTGGGGGGGCATGCCCCCAAATCCCCCTAGATGTTCGCGGCTTTGCCGCTCATACCACTACAACCCCCTGTTGAAAAAAATCCTTGATCCGCCCCTGCTCAAATTACACTCAGATTACACTCAGACTACACTCAGACTGTACACTCAGATTACACTCAGACTATACTCAGATTACACTCAGACTACACTCAGACTACACTCAGATTACACAGACAACACTCACATTACACTCAGATTACACTCAGATTACACTCAGACTACACTCAGATTACACAGACAACACTCAGATTACACTCAGTCTACACTCAGACTACACTCATGCAGACAACACTCAGATTACACTCAGACAAAACTCAAACTATACTCAGATTACACTCAGACTTACTCGGCCTACAGCCTCAGCTGACTGCAATATATCTAATATTGCTGCCGGCCTCAGTAACTATTTAATACATACTACAATGTTAACATACTTCTAAGCAGTACTTTACATTTACATACATTTGAGATGTCCGACCATCTGTGTTCTGCTGTCACCTTGTTATAGTAGAACAGCAGCTCTCCTGACTTACAATAATACTCCATCCAATCTGTACCCCAGTATTGATGACTCCATGGTTGTCTACAGTGAAAAGGACTTGTTGAGGCAGAATCATATAAAGGTTCTGTGCAAGAACTATGTAAGCGACTTAATTGTGATCCAAAAACAATGATCCAGATGGTTTTCCTTTAGCATTTATACATGGAAATAATTCTAGCAGAGGATAAAGAACACAAGTTACAGTGCATGGACTCAGAGAGGGTATACTGCAACTATTACAAGAATGCTTTGCTGTTTTAAAATAGTAAAGTACCAATAGTGTTGTATACCATGGAGGGTAGGTTATCTAAACAGAGCAGTAACGTGACAGCAAAATAAAGTTATCGTGCAAATGGTTAAAACGATTCAGCCAACAATAAGACAATAATAACACTATTCAACTTGCAATAAGCAGCATAACTAGACTTGAAGAAAGGCCATTTATTTGAATAGGCATCGATGGTTGATGTTCAATCAATTTTGACGCCAAAATACTCACCTCAACTGATCGACTTCAATCTCAACTTCACGACGTGATTTTCGCTTGTTTCTAATAAACGTGCAAAGTTCTGGTGTTCTACGCTCTTGCAGACTGGTCGCAGTTCTCTGTTTTGGGATTATTTAACGCGATAAATTGTATCAGCAAATACGAATAAAAGTAATCGAGTATCAACAACACGTGTATCTGCGGATGGCATTGCGGGCGCTGACACAGGGTACCCAACAATAATAATAGCGAAAAAACGAATATTTACTCGGGCTTCTTCCTGTAGAAGGCCAGACTAAAAATTGGCAACTGTCTATAGTGCAAGCGCTTTGCACATTTGCTGTACTCGATTAATGAGTTGTTTTTATTTACTGTGTGTATTGTATTTTACAATATATATTTTACATGACTTGGTCAAGTGCTCCTAATGTACTTTGTATTGAATCAGGCGCGCAGCTGGTAGTTTGAAGAGGGGGTTCGTTTCCGAAACCGAAAATAAGTCTGTATGGTGTGCACCGGAGGAACACTTATCGAGGGGGATACGGGGGCGCTTGCTCCCTCGGGAAATTTTGAAATGTAGGTCCTCTTAAACGGCATTTCGGCAATTTCAACGTACTTTCAAGCTAATGTAAAACGTACTTAACGTATTTTGTCTTACTTATTTATCCCATAATTTAGAAACTAAACTTACCTTTTTGAGTAACCTTTCACGCTGGTTACACATGTATATATAATACATATAAATTATACAGTCATTTGCAAAAATTCTGGCCGCTACGAAATATCAATATATCGGATGCATTATGGGTAATTGAATAATAGCAAATTCCCCTTAAAGCGGGTTAACGCCAGCAAAGTTGGTAGAAATATTTAGTATAATGTTTATTTTAGTCATACGTTTGTTGTTTGTAAATTTTGCTTCATTTAATAAGTTAGGAAACTCAAAATAGTATTATTTAATTACCCATAATGCACCCGATATATTGATATATTGATATATCGTGGCGGCCAGAATTTTTGCAAATGACTGTAATAATAATTCGGAGCTTTGGGTGCTCGTGAATTTGCAATGATCGTTCTGAATAAAACGTTGAAAATAAAAAGACTTGTACGTAAGCCTACCTAAAGGTAAGAACGAGATGTTATCGGCGGGGATCACGGTACATAGCCCACATATGCAGAAGAGTCAGAAGACCGAACTCGAATTTAGCGAAACAGTTACCAGTTTTTATTAATGCGACTTTTAATACTGACATCAGGGATACTTGGATAAAGATCCGCCAACTTTTAAATATTGACAAAGAACAAGCAATACGATATACACAAAACAGAAATGCCTTCGCAGGACTTCTACAACAAAAGAACTATGTTTTCTATTCATAACACTCTAATGAGTTGCAAAGATGAAATACGGTACAATAATGCCTCGTTAACACCTACGTGTGCACGTGTGCACGTGCACAGTGGCAATATATACGGCATCAAAGGCAGGACACTCCCTTCTTGCTCAGTTCCAGCGGAACAGTGGTCAGATGAACTCTTCTTTGTTTTTTCCATTCTCGTCCCCAGACCCTTCTCAGCTTTCTAACGAAAAATCGTAGGCTCTGGTAAGAGACAAACCGGAAGACCCAGATTCTAGGTCGTCAGATATGCGCATGCTCAATATCTTCCTACGATTTCTCGTTAGAAAGCTGAGAAGGGTCTGGGGACGAGAATGTGTTTTTTCTTGATACGACCCACGCGAATCATTCTGAATTCATGGCCGAAGTACGAATGCCGATAGAACCTGCTCCTCTGGTAGAAGAAGGAGAACTTGAGGTATAAAGTTTTACGTTTTTTGATTCATTTAATTTCAAGTCGGCAGCAACGTGGGTGCTTTGATATGATGTTATATCTGATGATGGGCGAAGGTGATGATGTACAATTCCCTGAATTGCCAGCTCAACAAGACCCGCAAGCTGAACAGCCTGAACAGCAACAGCCGTCGGACACCAACAACCAAGTTCTGTGTGAACAGGCTTGACATTGTCAGTGTTTGATTTTTAAAATGACTTTCTCGGCGGAGGTTCGAGGTATGATTGCAAATCGGAGTTGGATGTGAACAGGCATGAAATTGCCAGTGTTTGATTTAATTGTAAAATGACTTTCTCGGCGGGGGTTCGAGGAATTATTGCAAATGAGTTATGTGTGAACAGGCATGAAAATGCCAGTGTTTGATTTGTAAAATGACTTTCTCGGCGGGGGTTCGAGGAATTATTGCAAATGAGTTATGTGTGAACAGGCATGAAAATGCCAGTGTTTGATTTGAAAAATGACTTTCTCGGCGGAGGTTCGAGGAATGATTGCAAATGAGTTCTGTGGGAATAGGCATGAAAATGCCAGTGTTTGATTTGTAAAATGTCTTTCTCGGCGGGGGTTCGAGGAATTATTGCAAATGAGTTATGTGTGAACAGGCATGAAAATACCAGTGTTTGGTTTGTAAAATGACTCAGTTCTCGGCGGAGGTTCGAGGAATTATTGCAAATGAGTTATGTGTGAACAGGCATGAATATGCCAGTGTTTGGTTTGTAAAATGACTCAGTTCTCGGCGGGGGTTCGAGGTATGATTGCAAATGAGTTATGTGTGAACAGGCATGAAAATGCCAGTGTTTGATTTGTAAAATGACCTTCTCGTCGGGTTGGTTCAGAGAAGATTGCAAATGAGTTCTTGTGAATAGCTATTGTGTTTTGTAAACAGGCTTGACATTACCAGTGGGTAATTTGCGAAATGACCTTCTCGTCGGGTTGGTTCAGAGAAGATTGCAAATGAGTTCTTGTGAATAGCTATCATGTTCTGTGTAATCGGGTACTATATGCCGTCGCTTAATTGGCTAAATGACTATCCGGGCGGGGTGTCCGATCGAGAAGAGATTGCAATTCAGGTAATGAAGCAAATTTGAATTTCTAGTAGCTCTTCGGCTTGTCATTTATGGATCATTAAATATTGGTATAAAATCGAAGGTAGTTGGTTTCTACTAAAACAATTAGACTACTCGTTCTCGTTTTCTGAGTTCAAAAAGTCAACTCGACGCTATATGAACTCGTCTAATTCCATACTCGATTATCTTCAATAATAAAAAATCATGAAGCGAAACCAACTCGCTTCAGCTATAGCGTATGTGGGAGTTGGCGCGAAAAGCATGATGGTTCTTGAGAATTGCATGATGGTTCTTGAGAATTGCATGATGGTTCTTGGAAACTGCATGCCGGGTAAAAATCGACATTTTTTCTGCCTATGTGAATGAATTAGAATTGCTTCCTTGCTCGCTCGCTTCAGGCTCGCTCGCTGCGTCAGCAATAAGCATTTTAAAGAAAATAAATTTTTATTTCATATTTCAAAAGCTGGCAGCCATTTTGTCAAAATGCTGTAGGTAACTATCGAGAAATAGTCCGAAGTTCTCGACCAATCAGCGCGCTTGATTTTCTATAATCACCTGTGTAATTCTACTAATTAAAATTAGTACTATTTCATACTTTTCTAAATTGCACTCTATTTGCACTATTTTCTATGTAGTTCGCTAATGCTGTAGTTCTTTGGCGAAAATATAAGGGTTTTTAGTTTTTGGTACTTCTTGATCAATCATGTTGATATTGTCGACTGTGAAAATTCTGTTTTACAGTATATTATGGGCTTGTACATACGGTTAACCTCAAAGTTTCTCCTTTTCAAATATTGTAATCTTGTATCAGTATTTGAATAAAGTATTATTATGGGCTCAAACTACTTCTGTGTATTTAATTAAGAAGCCCGAATTCACGTTAGTAGAGCGTCTAGTTTTAGTTTAAATTCCTCTTTACTCTCTTCTGAACTTTCTGACACTGTAATACTGCTTAATTTCTGTATTTTTTACTTTCAATATTTTTAGCTTTTTTGAAATTATAATTTTACGTGTACTTAATTAGTATAATTTTAGACTTGGAATATAGAGTTTCGCGCGCTGTGATTGGTCGAGCGACCAGTGATTATGAAACGATAATCACTTTGACTTCGGCGAATAATAATTGCTACAGCGCGAAGCTTGCAACTGTGACCACCTATAATGTATTCGCATACTTTCGTCTCGGCAATTATCCAATCAGCTTTGCAGGATTGTCTTATCTTATCTCTGATCTAATGGCTAATTCGAGGATGGTGAGACAAAAGTATGCGAATATATTAAAGGTGGCCATAGTTGGGAGCTTTGCGCTGTAATTATAATTATTGATCCTACTCGCTGATATCTGATACCCAGTCCTCCAAAGATGTTTATTTTTAATGTTGCAAATTGACAGTCATGAAAATCAATAGTCGATACATCGCAGCATTTCACTTTCTATTAAAAAACGTTATTTAACGAAATTATATGTAAATAACCAAATTAAACGGGAATTTGATTTGATTATTTATAAATAACCAACTTTAAAACAGTATAAATTATTCACAAATAACCAATTGGACGTTTATTTTTCAAATCACCAAATACTTGACAATAAGAGATCGATTCAAGGGAGGTAAGTGTTTTCTACAAATTTATCATGTCAACCTTATTGCAACCTTGTTAATATTATTATTAATATAATAATAATAATTATTATTACTATTATTATAAAATTATTAATATTATTATGAAATTATTATTATTATTATTTATATTTACTTATGCACGACCCCACAAGCTTCAAGCCCATTCTCGTGTTGAAATAATGGTTATCAATGTATCTTATTCATTGCTGGAAGCATTTATAGTGAATCACGGTCTTATTAGGCGAGTGACATTTCCAGGGGAAGACCTTATTTTTTATATACATGTCTTATGAGTCATATCCAGTTCCACAATGGCGTACTTCTACAGTCGATCAGATCTTGATCAAGGAAGACAACATGTACTTGAATTTACAATGAGCGATTTGCCGTTTGATTTAGTACATCACAATGAATGGCGATTCGTTTGGCGAAGAACAACGAGCTCGATCAGGTAGATAGGTCACTAGCGACAAGATCGGCGACTGACGTGACTGAGTACACAAGAGCGCTGAAAAACTCATTTCCCCTGGAAATGTCACTAAATCGTTCGTGACCTTGATGAATGCTTCCAGCAATGAATAGCGTTGCATTTGACATGATATTAAAATTTGTAGGAAACGAACACTTACCTCCCTCAGTGAATTGATGCAAAACACGATTACGAAGGAAACGAGTGACCAACCAACAACAGGTCGAAACACGAGGAATACTGAACGCTCAAAATTGACTACCATTGCCTCTGTACATAAATACTGCAGGGCTCAGAAAATCAAATCATCGGGATCGAAAACAATCCAAAATCGTATTGGAAATGGTTATAATAGCCCAGGCCCCACGCGGACACATCAACACAGGAACTCCGTCAAGATTAGTTTCGCTGCTCGCCTCTCGGCTCGCAGCAGTAATAAAAACATACTTGGCGCCCCAACGTCTCCTTCAAGTGTCTCATCTTGCAGACCAAAATGCAACAGTGAGTCACAACGAGCTCCTGAATCTCTTTTTTCACTTCTTAGCTTTACCAGGTTTCACACAATGAGTCCGCTTCTGATTGTTGAGACTACCTTGCTGTGTAAATGTCTTACCACAGGTTTTACATTGCTATGGTTTATTACCGGTATGAGTCCGCTTGTGATTGTTGAGACTACCTTGCTGTGTAAATGTCTTACCACAGGTTTTACATTGCTATGGATTATTACCGGTATGAGTCCGCTTGTGATTGTTGAGAGTACCTTGCTGTGCAAATGTCTTACCACAGGTTTTACATTGGTATGGTTTAATACCGGTATGAATCCGCTGGTGAGTGGTGCAGTCACTATTCTGTGCAAAAGCCTTGCCACAGGTTTTACATTGGTATGGTTTATAACCCGAATGAATGCGCTCATGAACAATGAGGTGACCTTGCTGTGCAAATGCCTTACCACAGGTTTTACATTGGTATGGTTTAATACCGGTATGAATCCGCTGGTGAGCGGTGCAGTCACTATTCTGTGCAAAAGCCTTGCCACAGGTTTTACATTGGTATGGTTTAATCCCGGTATGAATCCGCTGGTGACAGTTTAGGGTGTCTTGACGTGCAAATGTCTTACCACAGGTTTTACATCGGTTTGGTTTATAACACGAATGAATGCGCTCATGCACAATGAGGTTACCTTGCCGTGAAAATGTCTTACCACATGTTTGACACTTCATTCTACTGTTCATATTCTTAGGAATGGCATCTGAAACAGTTTTCTCTGAATCTTCACTATTGTCAGGGTTGACTGACGAGGGCGAAACATCTTGGGAAACCTCATCCATCCAGCTTTCACCATCTACAATGGTACCATCACCTGAAGAAACAGTAAAGGATTCTGTGGATTTCTCAAGGCTTCTGGTGGAGGTTGGACTACCATCACACACAATATCAGTGTGCAGGTAATCATTTTGATCACTCTCATGTATAGAACAAGCTCTAGGGCTGTCCATCATTCCATGGATTACACTGTCACCATTGACTACTTCACTCTCATCTGTACACAATGTTGGTATCTCTTCACATATTTTAGACAGTAAACCTTCTGTAGAGGAGTAATCCTTCTCATTATGGAGATTACCAACTTGGCTCATCAAACAAGTGGAGGTATTCATATTATCTGCATGATTCTCTGATTGAGTTTCTGTTGTGACAATGTTTGGCTGCATCAAACCACCATCTATGTATACAGACGTACATCCATTATTACAACCATAATCCTCTGTCTGTGTCCCCACACAGAGTAGTGGCCGTCCAAACATAGCTGTTCCATTTTCAAAGCTCTGGAAGGAGTAAAAGGGTATAAGCAGTTTATTGGAAAACAAACTTGAATAACAATTTTTAAATAGGAATTGAACAGGAAACCCACATATGTGTACCCTTGTATGAGAAAAAGTTCAGCTGGTCTAATATGTTAGGAAACTAAGAAACCTAACAATATTCATGTTTAACAAATAGAAAACGTTTCCCGTGTTTACATAGCCTGAATTAAACACGAGGGAAGTTTGGGAGAAGTCGAGAGCTATTACTGCTCGGTTTTACAAAGAGCTCGAGACTTCTCCCAAACTTTCCCGAGTGTTTATATCAGGCTATGTAAACACGGGAAAACGTTTTCTATTTGTTTTGTAAAATAACGAGACGCAAAATTATATTAAAGTTGAAATAAATCAACTTTATTAGCCGAACCAAACGCTAAATTCTCCTAACATCAAAAATGGATTGAACAGCCAATCAGCGTTCGTTTTATATGAACCGAGCTCGAGCTTGTTGTGATCAAGTGAAACACGCCAAAGCGTCAGTTCAGGTATTCTCTTAAAATATAATCACACGTTTCTTCAACTCTGGTGTTGAAAACATTGCGATACACCGAAACTATGGATTTTTGATTAAAAAAGAACAACAATGGTGACAAACATGGCAAGAAAGTTGAGGATTCTGTTGTGTTTTTTGAATAAAATTTCAGTTGAAGTGTGCGCGCTAATGACGACAAACCATAATATAAAACGGCAGATAAGCCACTCTGGCAAATAAGCCGCATACTGGGTTTGGCAGCTCATATTATTGAAACAAAGGTTTTTGAAAGGAATCAGTCTTGATAGTACTTCACCAAACTTTCTAACAGAGGAGAAACAGAGAAACCCTACACTCGGATTACACCCAGACTACACTCAGACTATACTCAGATTGCACCAGTACTGCACTCAGATTACACTCAGATTACACTCAGACTATACTCAGACTACACTCAGACTACACTCAGACTATACTCAGATTACACTCATACTATACTAAGACTACAGATTACACTCTGACTACTCTCAGATTACACTCAGACTACACTCAGATTACACTCAGACTACACTCAGACTACACTCAGACTATACTCAGATTACACTCAGACTACACTCAGACTATACTCAGATTACACTCAGATTACACTCATACTATACTAAGACTACAGATTACACTCTGACTACACTCAGACTACACTCAGACTACACTCAGACTATACTCAGATTACACTCAGATTACACTCATACTATACTAAGACTACAGATTACACTCAGATTACACTCATAACTACACTCAGACTACACTCAGATTACACTCAGATTATACTCAGACTACTCAGATTACACTCAGATTACACTCAGACTACACTCAGACTACTATGACAATATTGTATGTCACGCAATATTGTATGTCACGCATATCTTAAGACCCCGTATGTGTGAAGATTAATTCATGTGTAAAGTCGTAGTTTTGCTTGTATCTAGTCAAACGTGTACCTTCGCTTCTTATTACTCGGGCTTCCTGTAAGGAATGCCCGAGTTATAAATTGGGCTTTTTTGTTCGTCGTCGTCCGTCACAAATGTGCTGAAGAGAGGAGCCTGGGAACGAGGTTTCAAAATGGCGTCTATCTTTGTCCTCGACTTTCGACGAGAAGCCTTGTCATTCCGACTGTCATTCCTCGATAGTCCAGGCTTCAAGTTGTGTAGTACACAATGCATAGGTCAACTGAGTCAATACTTGAGTCATTTATAAAGTTCATTTGTATATCATTTAGTGCATTGGTTTCGCTTTTGTTTGTTTTGCTTCGAGTTCGTGGAACGACCATTCCGAAAATATCAAATGTAAACACTTACTTTTTGCTTCTATACTAGTACTGATGTCATAGATATTGGCAACAGCATCATTCAGTTCAGTACCATGTAACACGGATTCATTCCTTGACATGTCTCATTGCCATTGTGTTGTATTTAAGTTAACTTTAAAGTGCTACTTGGATGAAAATCGATCGAAATTTAATTTAGCTGAAACTTCACTGAGATAATCTCAAAGAGCCATACAATTACTGGTTAATGTGTTTTCTCAAAATTCCTCTTGGAAGTATTACATTTTTATGAATCTTTAGAAGTGTCAGTGAGGTCATCTACTCAACCCTAACAATCAACACGGCTTCGCTCCATACATTTCTTTGTGTTTAGTTTCTTGAATTATTTTATTTCTATGAAGCTAAAAGTTTGGGTCAAGGAGTTTTCTTACATTATTTGTGCTTAGGATTGATTGTCTGACCAGTTTTGTTCAATGCAGAGCTGGTATCTGAACAAAACATTGAGATATTTTGACTCACAAAATACAAAGAAATGTATGGAGCTGAATGTTTGGGTTGAGTAGATGACGTCACTGACACCTATAAAGATTCATAAAAATATAGTACTTCCCTCTGGAATATCGAAAAAAGATTTTAACTGGTTATTATATTAGACCCTTGAAGAATTATTCAATGAAGTTTCAGCTAATTTAAATTTCGATCGATTTTCGTCCAAGTAGCATTGTCCACAATCGTCCAAGCGTTCATTCCTTGACATGTCTCATTGGCAAGTTTTTTTTAAATAAGTAGTAACTATATATATCAAATCATGGAATATTTCGATTTAATTATGAACGCATAAATATTACTTTAGATAATATATTTATTTTCTCTACATAATGAAATCTATATACCTACTATTACAGTTTCACTCATATACACCTGTTTTCAAAAACGTTGTCCATTTACAAAATAGTAGATAGTAAAAAGGAATTAATTAGAGAAACAATGAGCCAGAGTTCAGCTTGAGTGCATTTCTTTTGTCAGTCTCTAATCTTTAATATTTACTATTTTGTATTTTGTAAATGGACAACGTTTTTGAAAACAGGCACGTAACTATTATGAATTTTTGTAAAACATTATTGGAGTTTACTCATGTACACTATATTTGTACCAAAGTACCAATAAATAAACATTATCATTATTATTATTAGAGAGATTTAGCAAACACGACGTGACGTGAAAGAGGACGGCGCGCGCGCTGACGAATAACTGTGAAACGACCGTTGGTGTCCTCAACGTCACGAAGAGGACGTGAAAACAAGTGAAATGGCGTCGTGAACTTGACGTCGCGACGTTGTCACGGTAGTCACGCAATGACCAAATGTGATATATTCGTCATCTAACGTCGCGTTCTCACGTCGCGTCGTGTTTGCTAAATCTCACTAATATTAAAACTTAGGTTGAAGATACAAAATATTTGTCATGAATTATCCAACCTACAAACCGACATTAGATTTAGTTAATCAGGGGCAGTTTTTTATTAAAACTTATGGTTGAAGATACAAACCGACATTAGATGTCTCATTGTGTTGTATTTAACTTTCTCAAACTCATTAATTATTCATGAGGTAGCCAGCCAATCCGGTGCATCAAATCCGGTCACATGATGGACCTGGAAACCCCGGAAAGTCCGCTCAAGAGTACTTTGAAATGATGCATTTCAAATTATTCTTTCCTGAGTTCTTATCCCTCATATAACAATCATCGGGACCTTGGACAGAGTACCACTCTGTCCGAATGAGATTCAATCTGAAAGCAGGCTCTACTTCATGCTACTCAAGAGTCCAACACATGTGGGATATTATTTATATACGATGTACTCGACTCTGCGCATGAGCAGAGAATATGCAGACTGGAATTCTTGCTTTTCCGGGCTAAAATCTTGCAACTCTTTATTTATTGCCTTTAGGCCATTGCATGTAATAATTAATGAGTATGAGAAGTCGTTCCAAAACCTCAAATTCGGACTAGACGGGGTTTCCAGTCCTCGGCTTTGCCTCGGACTGGAAACCCTGTCTAGTCCTCATTCTCGGCTTTGAAACATTACTTGAAATACTTCAAGAAGATTCTTGTAGGTTGTGTGAAGATTCATCAATAGTTTGTATCATCAACCTGTGGTATTTTATTTTAACCGAGCTTTCGAGCAACTTGCTCATCTTCAGGGTTACAGATGTTTCAAGTGTAATTCCAAAAATACACGTAAGCAAATACATAGCGCGAGGAATAATGAACATAATACTTATTTATTAATACTTATTTCAGTGTAATCTGTTCTCAGTGACGTACTTCACATATTTTTCTTTGCTGTTCTTATTTTATCGAATAATATCAGCTGATCAAATAGAAGCCCGAGTGAACGCATTTATGCGTCTTGTTAATAAAAGTACTCTCAGTTGATACAGCAACTTGTTACATGGTGGCAGCTGGGAAAGAACATGGATGACAAAGGAAAAACGAGCAGCAAAAGCTCTACATCAAAGGAAAATCTTGGAGACGATCCGACAAACACGCCGTCGCTCTCACGCGTTGAAGTTAGTATTAATTTCCTATTTATATTCCTATCAATATTATATATTTTAAATTATTTATTATAGTGTCCCCAATTAGTTGTATAAACTAAATACATTGACACTGAAATAAAGTCATTATTATTATTATTATTATTATTATTATTATTATTATTATTATTATTATTATTATTATTATTATTATTATTATTATTATTATTATTATTATTATTATTATTATTATTATTATTATTATTATTATTATTATTATTATTATTATTATTATTATTATTATTATTATTATTATTATTATTATTATTATTATTATTATTATTATTATTATTATTATATTATTATAGTCAAATCACCAGGACCACTTGAGGTCTCTGAGTCACAACACTTGTACACTGCTAAAACATGGAAATTATGGAAGCTAATGTGGGGAAACTATGCTATAGTGACGAATCTCGACAGCCAAAGAGAGGAATATCGAAAAGCTGTGTTCTTGTGTACGATAGGTCAAAGCGCCTTGGAAATCTACAACTCCTTTCAGTACGCCGACGGCGAAGATCCTGATAATCTGGACACTATCATTGCAAAATATGATGAGCACTTCACTGGAGAGATCAACGAAACATACGAAAGATTCCAGTTCAACAAGAGAGTTCAACAAGCAGGTGAGACATTTGAAAGCTATTTAACAGAGGTTAGAAATATGGCAAACACCTGCAATTTTTGCAAATGCATGGTGGATTCGCGAGTCGCTGATAAGGGATCAATTATAGTACTCGGAATTAGAGATGATAGTGCCAGAACACGGCTCCTACAAGAAAGAAAACTCGATTTAAAGCGTTGCATAGACATCTGTAGGTCCACAGAATCAGCAATTAATCAACTAGGAGCAATCACAGAACAACAAACCAGCATATGCAAAGTAGAAAAGGCAAAGGAAAGAATTAAGCCACGTGAAAATAGATCAAAATCCCAGAGATACAAACGAAGAGAGCCACGGGAAGCGAAATGTAAATTTTGCACGACAGTCCATCCCTTCAAGAAAGAGTTGTGTCCCGCCTGGGGTAAAAGATGTAATGTGTGTGGTGAAAAAAATCATTGGAGAGGATCAGTAGTGTGTGAGAGGAAAGAAAAAGCACACGCAGTGGACCATGACAGTGATGAACAGGATTCTGACTTTGAGCCTATTGACACGTTAAACCACTATGTGAATGGAGTTGATGCTGATAGTAGTAATTCAATCATGTGTGATATGTGCATTGGGTCTAAGATAGAAAGATGCAGATTGATTGTGGCTCCTCTGTGAATATCCTGCCTAGAAGTAAAATAGGAGACAAACCCATTGCCCCAGCCAATATTACCCTTGAAATGTGGAAGGATAGAAAGAAAGCAATGGGAACAACCAAGCTCGAGGTGACAAATCCCAACACCCAACACAAATACCGCTTGAAATTTGTAGTTCTCGATGAGGAACTGACACCCTTGCTTAGCAGAAAAGCAGCTGAGAAGATGGGACTTATTACAGTTAATTATGAACAGTTTCAAAGTGTAAAGTCAAAAGAAGGAAAACTTAATGGAAAAGCAATGTTACAGTTTCCAGACCTGTTCAATGACGAGATTCAGATTGGCACTCTGCCAGGAGAAGTGAAGCTAACTTTGATAGAAGATGCCACATCCGTAGTGTGCCCCCCAAAGAGATTACCAGTAGAGGTCAAAGATCAGGTAAAGGAAGAGTTGGATAAGCTCGTAAAGATTGGTGTCATAGTCCAGTTGATCACCCAACAGATTGGGTGAACCAGATGACAGTAGCAACAAAGAAGTCGGGAGAATTGCGCATCTGTCTTGACCCCCGTAGCTTAAACAAAGTCTTAGAGAGAACACTACCAACTACCAGTCCTCGAGGACACTGCATGATTTGGCAAAAGCTAAGCTGTTCAGCAAACTCGACCTTAAACATGGATACTGGCACTGTGTGCTAGATGAGCCATCATCAATTCTCACCACCTTTGCAACTCCTTTTGGTCGCTACAAGTGGAAGAGACTCCCATTTGGATTAAGTGTCAGCTCAGAGATATTTCAAAAGCGTCTGATACAAGCACTAGAAGGGCTTCCGTCCACAACTCCTGTTGCTGATGACATTCTGCTATATGGTATAAGTGAACAAGAGAAAGATGCTGAAAAGGACCATGATGACAACCTTACCAAACTCCTGGAGAGATGCCAAGAAAAAGGCATAAGACTAAACAAAGGCAAAGCTGTTCTTAAAGTCAAACAGTTGGACTTCATGGGTCATCTTGTCACAGCAGAGGGTTTAAAACCAGACCCCAACAAGGTGGAAGCCATCGTGAAGCTGCAAACACCAACAGACAAGCAGGGTGTGGAACGACTCAACGGTGCAGTCAACTATACTTGGCCAAATTCCTCCCCAAGCTATCGCAGGTTATGGCACCCATTCGTCAACTGACGCACAAGGATGTGGCACTGGGACGCAGTTCAAGATCGAGCCTTTGAAGAGATTAAACAGCTTGTAACTCAAGCTCCAGTTCTTGCATACTATGATCCACAGAAAGAACTCGTAATTCAGTGTGATGCCAGCAGTAAAGGGCTTGGAGCAGTTCTCCTTCAAGAAGAACGACCAGTAGCATATGCAAGTAGATGTCTTACAGATGCAGAAACTCGCTATGCCACAATCGAGAAAGAAATGCTTGCCGTTGTATTTGCTTTAGAGAAATGGCGTCAGTTCACGTATGGAAGACCAATTCAAGTCTGCACAGATCACAAGCCGCTAGTGAGCATAAATCAGAAATCCCTTGACAAAGCCCCACGACGGCTACAGGGTATGCTACTCAGAAGTCTAAACTATGACATTGATATTCAGTACCGCCCAGGTAAAGAACAGCATCTTGCTGACATGATGAGTAGATCATTTCTTCCCCTCAACAGCCATGAGAGCCAAAAAGAATTTGAGGTGATCAATGCTGTCAAGTCAAGCACTCTTCACACTCTGGTATCGATGGATGTTTGCGCAGAGCAAGAGAATCTGTCTACTGGCCTGGCATGAACTCAGAGATAAAAGAATGGATCTCCACATGTGAAACCTGCAGAGTATGAAACAGCTCAGCCCAAAGAGCCACTCATGAGTCACGAAATACCTGAACGACCGTGGGAAAAATTAGGCATTGATATCCTTACATTTCAAGAAACCGACTATCTTGTGACAGTAGACTATTACAGTAACTACTGGGAAATAGACAGGCTTGAGAATAGCAAGTCAGCAACTGCAATAAGGAAACTCAAGGCACACTTTGCAAAATTTGGGATTCCATCAAGATTGGTATCTGACAACGGACCACAATTCACGTCAGACTCATTCCGCAAGTTTACGCGAGACTGGGACATTGAGCATACGCCTAGTGCACCATACAACAGCCAATCAAATGGCAAGGCTGAAGCTGCTGTGAAAGCAGCAAAGAAAATGCTTTGCAAAACACAGAAGACTCGCGAGGATCAGTATCTAGCACTCTTAGCCATCAGAAACACTCCATCTCAAGGAATAGACAGGAGCCCAATACAGCGCATCATGAATCGTCGAACAAGAACCCTACTGCCTACCACAGACACATTACTTACACCTAAGACTGTGGAGAGAGAAACAGAAATCACAAGGATCAAGGACCAACAGGAAAGACAGGCGTTTTACTTCAACAGAAACGCATATAAATTGACACCATTGCAGCAAGGGGACACAGTACGAATGAAGCCATTTTCACTAGGTGACAGAAAATGGCAAAAGGCAACAGTTAAACAAAGGTTGGATGATCGTTTGTACGAAGTAGAGAACCCTGCAGATACCACCACCTTCCGTCGCAACAGAGTTCACTTAAACAAAACCAACGCAACACGACCACAAGAAAGTAATCAGAACAAGGAACAAGAACCTGTTTCCACTATGTCCAACGAAGACAACTCCCCTCATCAGGTTGACGACACCGTAAAGGAGTCTGGACACCAACAGTGCATGGTCACAAGATCAGGACGCAGTGTCCCAAGAGATCAGCATATTTACATAGCTGACTACACAACCTAAATGTGATTACTAACTTTTACAGGAAGTACTGAGTGGGTCGATATCAACACGACCGTGGAACTGTTTATGAATTGAACTATTTAAAAATAAATAATAAATAAAAAATTGGGTGGGGTGTGACAATGTTGTATGTCACGCAATATTGTATGTCACACATATCTTAAGACCCTGTATATGTGTGAAGATTCATTCAAGTGTAAAGTCGTAGTTTTGCTTGTATCTAGTCAAACGTGTACCTTCGCTTGTTATTAATAAAAGTACTCTCAGTTGATACGGCAACTTGTTACAACTACACTCAGACTACTCAGACTACACTCAGACTACACTCAGATTACACTCAGATTACACTCAGACTACACTCAGATTACACTCAGACTAAACTCAGACTACTCAGATTACACTCAGACTACACTGAGATTACACTCAGACTACACTCAGTCTGCACTCAGATTGCACTCGGCCTACGGCTTCAGCTGACTGCAATATATCTAATATTGCTGCCGGCCTCAGTAACTACATGTATTTAATACATTACTAATGCTAACATACATGTACATATACTTTTGTCTCTGACTTTAGCTTTTTTATTCAGACGTTTCGACTGTAAATCAACAGTCTTCATCAGTTGGATAGTAAGAAACTGCGTGCGGATATATTTCAAAAAATACTACGAGAGCGCGTGCTCGTGCCAGTGTTCAGTTCTATCGCGCGGTAAACATCTGGAATGCTAATGTAGTCATTTCCAGCGTTGCGATCGTGCGCCGAGTACCACACGCTCTTGTAGTATTTTTTGAAATATATTCGCGTGCAGTTTCTTACTATCCAACTGATGAAGACTGTTGATTTACAGTCGAAACGTCTGAATAAAAAAGCTAAAGTCAGAGACAAAAGTATATCTTTAATTTAAAACATGAATCCTGACTGCAATTTCAACATTTTAAAAATACATGTACATGTACTTCAATGTTAACATACTTCTACAGTAATTTAAGCAGTACATTGTACTTTACATTTACATACATTTGAGATGTCCGACCATCTGTGTTCTGCTGTCACCTTGTTATAGTAGAACAGCAGCTCTCCTGACTTACAATAATACTCCATCCAATCTGTACCCGGTATTGATGACTCCATGGTTGTCTAGAGTGAAAAGGACTTGTTGAAGCAGAATCATATAAAGGTTCTGTGCAAGAACTATGTAAGCGACTTGTGATCCAAAAACAAATTCTCATTTAGAATTCAAAGACCTAATTCCAGGAGAATTTAGATTTGGATCAGAAATCAATATTATTACATTGTTGTTGTTCTTGCAGAGACCCTTCAGAAATGTTGACCATCAATCTTACCGCTGGTAAATATGTACAATATAGAGGCTGTGTTGGGGCTTTAGGATTATGGATTATTAGGGTTTTTTATTGGCCACTAAATTTATAGATTACAGATTATTTGTGTTATGTTAAAATTATAGATTATTTTAGAATTATATTTTTGTGATATCTTTGTTTACAAAATTGGGATTCATGGATTATTCAGACTCCCCCTAACCCCAGGGGGGATACTCAGGGGTATCAGTGATGGGGAAGTGCAAAGACCTTTTTGGGGTTTGAAATTCGCGGCTTGGGACTTTTTTGGGGTTAGCAATTTTCTGGTGGCCTTTTTTTGATATAAAGATTTTGGCAAGGACTTTTTTGGGGGTTGATAAAAATGATATCCTACCGTACTCGATTTTATGCAGAGAAAAAATTAAAAAGTTTGGCCTCATTCGCACCTCCCCATCACAGATACCCCTGAGTACCCCCCTGGGCCCCTAACAGGGCCTCAATATAATAATAACAATGTAAACATTTGAGCACAAAAATACTCTAATGATCCACATGGTTTTTGAAGAAAGCATTTATACATGGAAATAATTGTAGCAGAGGATAAAGAACACATGGTTACAGTGCATGGACTCAGAGAGGGTATACTGCAACTATTACAAGAATGCTTTGCTGTTTTAAAATAGTAAAGTACCAATAGTGTTGTATACCATGGAGGGTAGGTTATCTAAACAGAGCAGTAACGTGACAGCAAAATAAAGTTATCGTACAAATGGTTAAAAACGATTCAGGCAACAATAAGACAATAATAACACTATTCAACTTGCAATAAGCAGCATAACTAGACTTGAAGAAAGGCCATTTATTTGAATAGGCATCGATGGTTGATGTTCAATCAATTTTGGCGCCAAAATACTCACCTCAACTGATCGACTTCAATCTCAACTTTACGACGTGATTTTCGCTTGTTTCTAATAAACGTGCAAAGTTCTGGTGTTCTAAGCTCTTGCAGACTGGTCGCAGTTCTCTGTTTTGGGATTATTTAACGCGATAAATTGTATCAGCAAATACGAATAAAAGTAATCGAGTATCAACAACACGTGTATCAGCGGATGGCATTGCGGGCGCTGACACAGGGTACCCAACAATAATAATAGCGAAACATACGAGTATTTACTCGGGCTTCTTCCTGTGGAAGGACCAAGTCTAAAAATGGAAGCCGTCGTCGTCCTTTGACCTCAAATCACCAACTGGGTTCTACAGCGCATGCGCTTTGCACATTGGCTGTACTCGATTAATGAGGGCTCGATGATTATTCCCCAAGATTTGTGACTCTCATGGTTAATTATTTGTTTTTATTTACTGTGTGTATTATGGCGTGCATCCACTAGCAGCTTTCAAGACCTCAACGTGCATTATTTTTGAATAGAAGCACGGAGAGTCATCTTCTATTAGTTAAATATATATTTTACATGATTTGGTCAAGTGCTCCTAAAGTACTTTAAAGTACTTACTACTACCAGCCAGCATAGAATTTGTATAAACGGCTGGTTAAGACGGTTGAGAGTGCTAGCAAAATCGAAAAACACATATTTAGATTTTATTACTTAGGCTCAGTATCCAGCCGCTGGGGTATAAAATGTTATATCATTCCACTGTAAGGTAAATGCATCCACAACTCAGTGCCGTCCCTGGTTTGAATGACACATAGACAGGGTTAACCTGAATGCAAATATATATACAATGTATGTCGGGAGTTATTTTGACAGCTGAACTTGCCCCTTGACCTCCGGTGCTTCTTGATTGGTCTGTGATTTGTAATCTCTCTCGTGGTCAGACTCGTTGTCTCCTCCGATATTCTCGACATGGACCAACAACAACAACAAAAAATACTTTTATATCTGAAAGTGTATTTCTATCAGATACTAAGGTAATGCGATCGTGCATTCGTGCGCATCTTTCCTGCGCATGATATTCAACGGCGATTATCTAAAAATCTAAGTCGGTGACCTATCCTGATTTTTCCACTGTAAGTCTAGGTCAACTAAAGCTAGAAAATATCAAAAAATGAAGACAGGTCTTCGAGCTATTTTTTTAGTAAATCTACGAAGTGTTCATTTTCGAACTACTTCCTGTGGTAGCGCTCTTTCAATATGGCGAATCATGCATTTTAATATTTAACGGCGAATATCTAAAATTCTAACACGGTGACCTACCCTGATATTTTTGCCCTGAGTAGGTATTTACGAAAGCTAAAACATATCAAAAAATGAGGGTAGGTCTTCGAGCTAAATTTTAAGGAAATCGCCAAAATGTCCAAAAGTAGGATCGTAAAGGACGGTCAAAATGGATTGTTTTTGACATTTTGGCTTTGAAAACTTATTGTTGTTCAACACAATAAAATGACACATTTCGGTTTTTTCATTGTATTATGTTAACATACACCTAATTTCAAAAACGTTGTCCAATAATAATCAAAAAAGCCAAATAGGATTTCATTAAAAGACAAAAGAAGTGCACTCAAGCTGAACTGTTTCTTTTGTCTTTTTGAATGAATTCGTATTTGGCTATTTGGACAACGTTTTTGAAATTAGGTGTATGTATCATTTGAAAGTATTGCTTTTTTTATTGCCGACTTATACGGACAGCAATTAAGAGCTTGTCATTCCATTATCCATTTTCGCCAGAAAAGATGGCCGCAAGCCCCATCTTTGAAAATTTATATCTTCTCAATGGATTCGGTGACCCCCATTTTTTATTTCATTTTTCTACTCTAGTACTCAAAATCAATATGTCAAGCTGAATCATGTTTATATTAACGTGTTTTGAAACGTCCCCCAGAATACGAAATGTTGTTCGTAGTGAAAAATAAATGCATCACAGATGTTCATTAACTATTTTGACAGAAAGTATGCTGAACAAGTATAAATTTACCTTATTCACAAGTAAGAGACTCCATTAGGAAGAATACAGTTGATACAGTCAGTGGCACCTTCAGTGGAAGCGGCTAAGCTCAAACAGCCTGAGGATGGAGAGACAGGGGCAAAACCAAAGGCACAGCTCTTCTCAGCATCATGCATTGAAAACACCAATAAAGAACCTTGACATTAAACTCTATTTTTTAATACTTAGGATTAGGTTTAAGATTTAAATATTAGTTTTAGATTATGATTACGTTTATTTTAGTTGTATCAGTTGTAAAGTGCTTTGTAAGTTGTCCATGTTAAAAGCGCTATATAAATAAAGTTATTATTATTATTATTATTAGTAGTAGTAGTAGTAGTAGTAGTATTATTATTATTATTATTATTATTATTATTATTATTATTATTATTATTATTATTATTATTATTATTATTATTATTATTATTATTATTATTATTATTATTATTATTATTATTATTATTATTATTATTGTGCCCAGGGAGAGGATGAGTACATACCAGAAGTTGACATCACTGGACTGACATTGGAGCAACAGGAGTTGGCACGTGCTTTGCTCAAGGAGGAATCCGGCAGCATCTTTTGCAAGGGATGATGATGATGTTGGATGCATAGAAGAACTACAACTTGACATTAAACTCTCAGACAGTACACCAGTTCAAAAAAACTATGTCCTTTTCCACGACCCTTGTATCAAGAAGTTAAGAACTATATTGAGGACCTCTTGAACAAACAGTTTATAGTGAAATCAAAGTCTTCATATTCACCCCCAATAGTCTGTGTAAGGAAAGAGGATGGGACATTGCGGTTATAATGTGTGGATTACAGGGAGTTGAACCGTCGCACAGTCCCCGACAGACATCCTATCCCTCGCATACAAGAAACACTAGACAGATTGGCAGGCAACTCGTGGTTCAGCGTGCTAGACCAGGGAAAGGCATACCATCAATTAAGGGTTCGTCGAGGAAGGGAGTAGACCATGCACATGGCATTTATCACACCATGGTCTGATGAATGTCCCGGCAAAATGTCAGCGATTTATGGAGGAGTGCCTGGGTGAACTACGGGATAATATGGCCATTCCATACTTAGACGACATTATTGTCTTTAGTCGGTCAACCTTCATGCTGGTAAGCTGGAGTTTCTTGCTCTTAAATGGGCCATTACAGAACAGTTTCGCGATTATTTATACTACAGCCATGAGTTTACTGTATATACTGACAACAATCCCCTGACATACATTCTAACAACAGCAAAACCCAATGCTGTAAGTCTTCGCGACCGGTGGATTAGAGAGCTATATAGTCGACTTCACATTAAAGATAAGATACAGACCGGGTAAGTCCAATGTGGATGCAGATTCACTCTCACGCATGTCGTTAGATTGGGAAGAGTATACATAGTTGTGCAGTGAAGAAACAAACTAAGGATGTTCTGCAAGCAGTTATCTCTTCAGCACAGTTGCAAGCAAGCGGTGACCTGATATGGCTGACAGCACTAACCGACTCTCCCAAGCTACTCGAAGTTGACAACAACGAAGAACTAGGCGTACGCGAAGTTGACCTGAAGAAAGCTCAAGAGATGGACCCAGCGATTAATAGGGTAGCACAGCTGGTAATGACCGGTAAAAGACCTTCCACACATAAAGTCAAGGAAGAGACCAGAACAGTTCAACTGTATGAGTGGGACAAACTTGAAATTGGAAAGGATGGTGTCTTGTATCGTAGATTATAACATAGGTATGATATAACGCGCGCTCTGATTGGTTGGTTAGCGTGTGTCCGTAAGCCCACGGATACACGCTCGCGCCCATGAACACACGCTCACGTCATCGGCATAGCGCGCGCTCTGAATTCAATCGGAAAATCAAATCGTTTTATTTGGATTTGCAGTGACTATGTTATAAAAGAAATGGTCAACACTTTAGCTGTGCGTCCATCGAGTTGATGTAGCACTTGGGAATTTGGGAAAGCACTCGTGAAGCTCGGCTACGCCTCGAGCAACTCTTATGCTTCTCTCGTGCTCTCCCAAATTCCCGCGTGCTCCATAACTCGATGGACGCACGCTAAGCGTTGACCATTCCTTAAATAGACATTGCAAACCAAGTGGTTCTTCCTCATCAACTACGGCGGACTGTCTACAAACAGCTGCATGAAGACATTGGTCATTTGGGGGCAGAGAGAGTGCTGAACTTAACACCGAGCACGATTCTTTTGGTCCCGGATGAAGGATGATATCGAACACTATGTCACTAAAGTTTGCAGGTGTCTGAACATGAAGAGCAGACCACCAACAGTCAAGCACAGGGAGCCTATGCACCCCATCATCACAACAGCATCTTTCCAGATGGTCTCCATTGACTTCTTGCACCTTGAACCAAGTAAAGGATACGAGTACATTCTTGTGGTCATGGATCACTTTACCCGCTATGCTCATGCATATCCAACGCGAAACAAGTCAGCAAAGACAGCAGCAGAAAAGGTTTACAATGACTTTGTCTTGCGGTTTGGTTTCCCAGAGACCATCCATCACGATCAGGGAGGCGAATTTGAAAACAAATTGTTCTATCATCTTGACAAACTGAGTGAAATACACCACTCCCACACAACACCCTACCACCCACAAGGCAACGACCAGGTTGAAAGATTCAACCGAACCCTGTTAACAATGCTGCGAAGTCTACCAGAAAGACACAAGACACGTTGGAGTAAACACTTGAACAAGGTAGTCCATGCATATAATTGCACCAAGAACAGCTCAACTGGGTATGCACCATTCTTTCTACTTTTTGGAAGGCCACCACGCCTACCAATCGACATTATGTTTGGCTTAGAAACCTCATCACGATTTAACTCATACCCAGAATATGTGAAGAAATGTCAGGAGGCTATGCATGATGCTTACAACCTGGCTTCTGAGAAAGCAAGACAGAGTGCAGCCAAGGGCAAGAACCATTATGACAAGAAGGCTCGTGCAGTCGTCCTTCAACCAGGAGATCGTGTGCTTGTGCGAAATATGAGGCACTGCAGGAATGGCCGGATAAATTAAGGTCCTACTGGGAGGAGAAAATACATGTTGTCATCGAACAGAAGGGTGAGAACACCCCCGTCTATGAAGTGAGACCAGAAGATGGGTCAGAGAGACGGCGAATTCTTCATCGCAGCATGCTGCTTCCGTGTACGTACCTACCAGTGGACAAATCAGAAATAAAGAAATCAGAGCCACCACAGCATGACCGACAGAGAGGCAGACCCCGCAGGACCAGCAACATGCCAAAACAGATACGTACAAGGTTCTTCCCTAGACACAGATGAGGAGGAGGAACTATCGTTCACCCCCGAACAACTCCAGATGTCAAACAGTGCTAGAGTAGACCAACAACCACCAGAAGAACAACAAGACACAACTGAGTCAGAAGTTGCAAGCGAAGTGGAGAACCGTGACGAGACTCCAACAACCATTGTGACTACAGGTGAGGAGTTGTCAGCTTCTCCAACAGCATTCCCAGGCCGCCCACCACGAACCAGAAAAGCACCACTTCGGCTGACATATGATGTTCCTGGTCAACCTGTGTATTATCCTGTAGGGGTGTCGAATGGTCCCCGCAAAAAGGCTGAGTCTCGCAAAATTTCGGTCGAATTTTGAGGGTTTCGAAGCCTCATTTTTTCGCAAAAATCCGTCTCAGAGTCTCGAATTTTGAAAACAAAGGAAATCGGTGAAAAAGCGTCTCGGACTCGCAAAAATATGCCTTGTCTCGGAGTCGCGCAAAGTCTCGCCTTGACCATCGATCCCCCTTCCTGTAACAGCTACTGTGCATGCCATGCCAACAATAACAAGTTTGCAGCCGTTGTTACCATGGATGCAGCCATACTCAAGCTATGGACCCTGGAACCAGTACTGTTGGCTACCACCACCAAGTTACAATGTTGTGCAGTAAGAAGGACAAGAAGGAAAGTCGAGAGAACATTTTATCAAAGACATTAGTTAAGTTATAATAAAGATTCGTTTCTTCTACGTAAAGGATTTAATATATCCGAGCTTTCGGGCCCATGGCCCATCATCAGGGAATGAAGGCAATTCTAGCGAACTTTTTTTAAAGTTCGTTAGAATTGCCTTCATTCCCTGATGATGGGCCATGGGCCCGAAAGCTCGGATATATTAAATCCTTTACGTAGAAGAAACGAATCTTTATTATAACATGGCACCTACGTACAGCAACATATTGAATTAGTTAAGTTGTTACACAAGAAAAGTATGAACAGTTTGAACATTTAAGAGAAAAGAGAGCCTTGTAGTTTTATAGCATTACACATGTTTTAGAAGTATTTAGTTGTGTCAAACAACAGAACCCAGGCACAACCTAAGAGACAGTAGTGAAGAAACAGTATTTGTAAAGCGGTGGGCTGCGCAACCCACGCTTAGTTAGGAAAATCTGCAGTAAGTTGTCGGTTTATAAAACTGTTACGGAAAGTTTTTTTCCGACTACTCGCAAGCAGTTCGTAAGCAAATAAGCTGCGCTTATTTCTACTAAATCCAATTCAAAGTTGCTCAATCTTTCCCAATCAAAATAACCTTTCTTCGCTCCTGACCAAGTTAACACGTAAGTCCATTTCCTATTGTTGTTTGTAAAAAAAAATGAAAGTTGCTAATTGTTACTGACATGTAAATGTAATTTACTCAAAATTACACGACATTTAAAACCGAACAAGAGCATGAAATAAGTAAGTTCAGCACAATTACAATTAACAATTCACCCCACAGTGCAATGTGGTCCATTTAATGCTGTCATAAATGATCATGTCAGATTATAGACGTTTATACACTAAAATATAACATGTTTTCCATTCCTTAACAGGCTCTGTTTTTTCTTTGAATTCCCACATGCCAGCAGTTGACAATTCGTCCATCTTCTCCTTGTAGCCAAAACCCTGGCCGTCGTGGTCGTCAACAAGAATTGAAAAGCAGATCACTCCACCTGATAAATTAACATTGTCAAACGCATTAATAATTCAAAACAAAACAAAGAAAATCACTATAGCGATGTTCACTGTTTGTAAACATTGACGTCACATTTTCTGTGTAATGTTAATTTGCCAACCATGATTACAAAAGCTCTTCACAAGTTTTAATTTGTTTATTTCATCAGTCAATCCGCCAAATTTAACAAGAAACACTGACTGAGACAATCGATGGACATATTTGGGCAGGTACATGATACACGTTCAACATTTGTTCCCGTGAGAGTTGTTTACGAAAATTACATACTGGTACACGATCGAGAAGAGTTTTTTTTGGATGGACATCAATCATCCCGCTACATACATGTCCCCACGATACGCCCTCTCGATTTCGTAACAGTATCTCTTGCTTTACTTGGAGCATGCGCAGTAAAACAAAGTCTCAGTTTTGAAGTTGGAATAAGTAATTAAAATTTATTAGGGCCTCGACAGACTGCGCGCGCATGCAGATGTAATCATCAACAACATGCAAGTACTATATACAATATGAGCGGCCGATCTGTATGGGATTTTACGGCTCGAGGTTGTAAATCCCATACAGATCGGACGCGAATATTGTATATTACTTATCGAATCCAACGATGTATAAGTGGATGTTTTTACACTATATCATACCGTACCATACTATACTATACAATACTATATTACTACACTATACTATTATTATATACAAAATTGTATTTGTATTATTACAACCATTGTAGTAAAAAATAACAAGAACATTTATTGTAACGATGTACTGATTATTACTAATAAAAATAATAAAAAAATAAAAAAAATAAAATAAAATAAATAAAAAAAAATAAAAAAAAATAAAAAAAAAAAAATAAGTGGATGTTTTACTATAATTTTGATGATAGGAAACAGTTTGGCCAAGAAAATCCAAGTTAAAGTTGAATTCAAATGAGGACGAATCTCTTGCCGATTTACAGATGTCTGCTACGCTTATAATTTCTATTGTATTTCCCTCACTAATTATTCACGAATTCGATAATATTATATACCACGCAAGTCGATGCTATGAAGGTGATATATTTAAAGCTTGCATGATTAGCGGCTCGATAAACTAAAGAGATAATCATCATTAGTATAAACAAACTAGTGGTCTATCACATATCCTGCAATCTGAACGGCGATGAAGCAAGATGGCGGACAAACCCGATAGTTGTTTTCTCGCTAAAAAGAGCTAAAATAGACCGAGAAACAAATCTCAAGAACAAGAAATGGAAAAGCACATAAATATAGACATCTCATTGACAATTCAAGCAAGTTTTCTTTGGCCGGACACTGCAGAAACTGAGCGAGAAACGATCGTTAAAGTTCAGTGAAGATTTTTCAACATTATATTAGCGAAGACAAAGTCAAAGGGAGTACTGATTGTGATAAAGGTAAAAAATGAAGGCTACACCACTCTTGACTCGTGTTTTGTTCATTGGTTATTTGATTTATGAAATTTTTTCAACAAAAGAACCAACTTTTCTGATTTAGTTTTCAATTTGTTGATGGTAAAACTAAACAGCTCGATTAATTCAGCCAAATGTGTACTTATGACTAGCATAAAATTCGTATTCTTCTTACATTTGCAAATTAAACAAGATATATTGGTATAAAATTAAGTATGCTAGTTTGTTTATACTAAAACAATTAGACAACTCGCCCTCATTGTCTATGAGCTAAGATAGTCAACTCGACAGGAGCCTCGTTGACTATCTGCTCATAGCCAACTCGGACTCGTTGTCTAATTGTTAATTAGTATATACCACCCCAATGAATAGCACTTTACGCGCGCTCTGATTGACTACTCAATCTCGGAATATCCTTGGCTATTCACCTCCGAGCAAAACAAGATCATGGCGTCGTGTTTCGCGAGCGTCTCTATGTCTTCTTAAAAATACATTTTATATTATTTGGCTAGCTATTCACTTGTGCGGTATATACTAAAACAATCATTCCCCTCAGTTTCGGTGAGTAGTAGTATATTTAGTATATTTATTTTTACCACAACAGACGGAGAAAACATCCGAAAACGCCGAGAAATTTTGAAAGAAAAACTGATTCAAGCGCGCGCTAGCTCCGTGCGCGAGCGAACACGCAATGTCCGTGGTATGTACTCTTATTTACCACGGCGTCACGGTAAATATCCACCGCTACTCAGTCACCTCCACTTCGGGGAATAATTGTTTTAAAATAACTATCGTCATGCAAAGAGCATACCAGAGATCTATTGCAGGCTACATTGTAGGCTAATGCTAACAAATCAGAACATCAGAACTCGTAAGCAGACACCTGCGTTGCGTGTACGTTTTGTAATCGACTACTAAATGGTTGAGTATTGATTACAGTTTCCCTGTCGAGGCTCTCAGTTTCATATCAAACTCATTGTAACATAAACCCCTAATTAGATTCCATGCTCACTCTGTCGAGGCTCTCAGTTTCATATCAAACTCATTGTAACATAAACCCCTAATTAGATTCCATGCTCACTCTGTCGAGGCTCTCAGTTTCATATCAAACTCATTGTAACATAAACCCCTAATTAGATTCCATGCTCACTCTGTCGAGGCTCTCAGTTTCATATCAAACTCATTGTAACATAAACCCCTAATTAGATTCCATGCTCACTCTGTCGAGGCTCTCAGTTTCATATCAAACTCATTGTAACATAAACCCCTAATTAGATTCCATGCTCACTCTGTCGAGGCTCTCAGTTTCATATCAAACTCATTGTAACATAAACCCCTAATTAGATTCCATGCTCACTCTGTCGAGGCTCTCAGTTTCATATCAAACTCATTGTAACATAAACCCCTAATTAGATTCCATGCTCACTCTGTCGAGGCTCTCAGTTTCATATCAAACTCATTGTAACATAAACCCCTAATTAGATTCCATGCTCACTCTGTCGAGGCTCTCAGTTTCATATCAAACTCATTGTAACATAAACCCCTAATTAGATTCCATGCTCACTCTGTCGAGGCTCTCAGTTTCATATCAAACTCATTGTAACATAAACCCCTAATTAGATTCCATGCTCACTCTGTCGAGGCTCTCAGTTTCATATCAAACTCATTGTAACATAAACCCCTAATTAGATTCCATGCTCACTCCACCTCTCAAAGCTAATTACTCGTGCCCAGGCCGAAGGCTGCACGAGTTATAAAATCCAACGCGCATTTTAATTTTTTTCAATGTCAGAAAATCGCAAAGTTGTGCAATATGACGCCATCTTGTATTTTAGACATAGCGAGGAAGGCTTCGGCGATTCATGTGGAGTAGTTTCACGAGCGAAATCTTGCACTTTTTACTCGTCGGAGTGTTAAGTTGAGTGTAAAGACGAGAAGATCTACAAATTTGAGATCGCCACCCCTTCGATCGTGTCTTACGAAGTCGAAGAAGATGGCTATTTTGGACTCGTCGCACGAACTGAGACCAGGAATGCCATGAGCAAACTCGTATACAAACTTCGAAATCCACACTTAATTCCACAGGCTCCCAATTCTTGAAGCATGTCAGTACATGTAGCATGTATGTAGCTCATTCCCAACAGGGCACGAGTATACATTGCCCATAGCAATGTCTAGTTTTTGTAATTAATTATAGCTACTGTAATGCACACTTGATCATTTTATGAAAAGTGCGCAATATTTAACAAATAGATTTCATTTTCCCGTGCGTCTATACTCTCATAGATGCACAGATGACGTCAAAATGTGGTGAGACGAAGTCGAGTGGCGTGACTGTTGTTCACGCCACATTTTGACGTCATCTGTGCATTTATAAGAGTACAGACGCACGGGAAAATGGAATCTATTTGTTTTATATAATATCTAGATGTCTTACTATTATTATTGTTATTATTATTATTATTATTGTTAACATTCACGAGTGAATGCTCACATCATTTACTATATATAGGGTACACACCATATTACGAATTAACTGATGATGATCGATGGATTTCCAAATATCAATACAAAATGTTGACACAACTTCTCGTAATCTTATTTATCGTTAAATTATATGCCCAAATAAACATATTTACTTATACTTTTTAATACTTTTAAACGACCGTTGGCGCGCTATTGAGGTTTCTGTGAAGAGCGGTCACGAAGGTCCCCTGGTCCTCTAATACGCTTGCTCCAAACACATTTTTACCGTGAAAATCGGATTCAGCGATAAATTTCCTTTATTTTGGTATAAGATTCACGTATATTACGATTAATTTCAATGGGGCAAACTTGCAAAGACTATAGGTCTTTCCCTGAATTGTTGATCCTCTTTTGTGGGTCGGTGGAGGCAGAGACGGTTTGATGGCTGAAATGGAGATTCTTCGAGCAATACACGTAGCGTTGCTCTCTACTCGTCGAAACGATCGCTGTAACCAACACAGTGAAGTTTTACTCGATTCTCGACTTTATCCACGACTGTGGGAGATACTGAGATACTGTAAGCTAGCTAGAGCATGTTCAAGTATATGGACGTTGATATGATTGCAATAAATACCTGGTTTTACGAGTCTCGCAATCTCGTTCAACCGTTGTGGTTTGATATGATTGCAATAAATACCTGGTTTTACGAGTCTCACAATCTCGTTCAACCCTTGTGGTTTGATATGATTGCAATAAATACCTGGTTTTACGAGTCTCACAATCTCGTTCAACCCTTGTGGTTTGATATGATTGCAATAAATACCTGGTTTTACGAGTCTCACAATCTCGTTCAACCCTTGTGGTTTGATATGATTGCAATATAAATACCTGGTTTTACGAGTCTCACAATCTCGTTCAACCCTTGTGGTTTGATATGATTGCAATAAATACCTGGTTTTACGAGTCTCACAATCTCGTTCAACCCTTGTGGTTTGATATGATTGCAATATAAATACCTGGTTTTACGAGTCTCACAATCTCGTTCAACCCTTGTGGTTTGATATGATTGCAATAAATTTAACAAATTTACGATAGTTTCGCGTGGTATGTCCTCTTATTTACCACGGTTGGCGTCATCGAATCGTCAAAATTGTTGTGGATTCACGAGGCGTAGCCGACGATGAGATGGCGCCAACCGTGGTAAATAAGAGGACATACCACAAGAAACTATCGTAAGTTTGTTTTTTACCACAACAGACGGAGAAAACATCCGAAAACGCCAAGAAATTTTGAAAGAAAAACTGATTCGAGCGCGCGCTAGCTAGCTCCGTGCGCGAGCGAACACGCAATATCCGTGGTATGTACTCTTATTTACCACGGCTCTAAGCCAATCAGAGAGCGAGAAACTGACTAGTTGTGGTAAATGAGAGGACATACCACAAGAAACTATCGTAAGTTTGTTTTTTACCACAACAGAGGGAGAAAACATCCGAAGACGCCGATAAATTTTGAAAGAAAAACTGATTCAAGCGCGCGCTAGATCCGTGCGCGAGCGAACACGCAATTGCCGTGGTATGTACTCTTATTTACCACGGCTCTAAGCCAATCAGAGAGCGAGAAACTGACTAGTTGTGGTAAAAACCTGGTTTTACGAGTCTCACAATCTCGTTCAACCCTTGTGGTTTGATATGATTGCAATATAAATACCTGGTTTTACGAGTCTCACAATCTCGTTCAACCCTTGTGGTTTGATATGATTGCAATAAATACCTGGTTTTACGAGTCTCACAATCTCGTTCAACCCTTGTGGTTTGATATGATTGCAATAAATACCTGGTTTTACGAGTCTCACAATCTCGTTCAACCCTTGTGGTTTGATATGATTGCAATAAATACCTGGTTTTACGAGTCTCACAATCTCGTTCAACCCTTGTGGTTTAATTGGATTGCAATAAATACCTCAGTGGTTTTACGAGTCTCACAATCTCGTTCAACCCTTGTGGTTTGATATGATTGCAATAAATACCTGGTTTTACGAGTCTCACAATCTCGTTCAACCCTTGTGGTTTAATTGGATTGCAATAAATACCTGGTTTTACGAGTCTCACAATCTCGTTCAACCCTTGTGGTTTGATATGATTGCAATAAATACCTGGTTTTACGAGTCTCACAATCTCGTTCAACCCTTGTGGTTTGATATGCCCTACAGTGAGGGCAGCACTACAGGTAAGACCATCATAGCTGCCAGTCTCAATCTCATCTATTCTCTGATCGCAGATTGCTGCACAGATCAGGTTCTTGTATATCCCCTTATCACGTGACTCGTTGAGCATTCCTGGACAGATGTCAAGCGCATCGACATCCGTGTACCCATGATCCTTCAGGGTTCGTCCAAGTATTCCAGTCCCCGAGGCCGCGTCAATAACTTTCTTTTTATGACGATTTTCTCCAAACGTCCTTTTCATTTCGGCATCGAATATTCCCACACATTTTAGGTAGGAAACGTAGCCGAACTTATCGAGGTCCTGTAAAATGAAGGAAAGTTCGTATGAGAATGCCGTGGTCACCCACGTGACAAAGGAACGACCTCAGGGAATCATGGGATATGCTATTTACAAAGCCTTTTGATCTCCTCTGATTAAAAAATAATGATATTCAGCCAACTCGTTTTCAATGTTACTTGAACTTGCTTCACCACAATGTTCTTGTTTAGTACAAGATGTTCATGAAGAATATGGCTGCAAATAGAAACTCACATGTTCCTTCAGGATCGCAACTCTCGCACTTTCCGAGATTTCATTTCATTGAGTATTTTTTTTAATAAATGTTTTTGAAGTGAGAATGTCAATTCAATTCATGTGGCATAACATGAAATCACAACATTCCATCGTTGACAAGGCCAAAAGTAAGCGCTTCATGTTGTTCACAGAGATAGTGAATGACGCAGTTTACAATCAGGAGGGTTTGTTAGTAAGCCCCTACTCATTCATGCGAAATAACACAACTAGACGCTCTTCTAGCGTGAAGTCGGGCTTCTAAATGAAATGTAGCCTATTTGAACTAAATATAGATATCTTATAGTGCGAATAAAACAGTGTTTGGTTGCTCGTCGTTGCGTGACTCGAGCTAGATAGACATGGTAGTAAGGTTTTCAGCCGACCGATAACCCGGGGGGGGGGGAGGGGGGGGGGTACTTGGTTAAAAATGGTTAGGTATGTGCGGCGAGATGTTCAGACCTGGACCCTGTTTTTGGATTTGTCCGGTTCGAAAACCTGGATTTACGAATTTCCCAAATAAAAAAACCTGGATTTACGAATTTTTATTGACGATCTGATACGATGCATTCGTCAGGATATTTTGCCAGACTAACACTCTAACACCTTTACGTCTGACTGACGTCAAAAACGCCGATTACTAAAAATTAATAAATGTTTTTTAGGCTATAACCTGGATTAATGATTTTTATGCGTTCATTTTACCTGGATTAGACAATAAAATGGCCCAAAACCTGGACCCTGTACCGCCGCACATATATATCATGTAATTATTGGGAGTACCTCCCCCCCCCCCCCCCCCCCCCCCCCCCCCCCCCCCCCCCCCCCGGGACCGATAACCGTCGAGGTAAACCCATATTTACACTACATCCAAACATTATTTAATCACTCTGCGATATCTAGTTTATGTATACGGTATTTGTATTTGTATGGATATATTTATGGTAACAAATAAACTATGTCATTGTCATTCATGATTCGCTGAGTTTGTGAAATCGCAGTACTGAAATTGCAAGGAAAGCGAGAATCATGGGTAAAATTTAAAATTATTCAGTTGATGTCAAACCGTCGTGAAGAGAGGAGCTCACGGAGGTACTCCAAACTCAATTATAGTGACTATGAACCCTCTCGAAGAACAATAAGTGAACTCAGATGTATTTAGGTTTTAACTCAGACTGAAACAAGACTTTTTTAGATGTTGAACACCGCTTTTCAGGCTTTTGCTTTTGAGGCTTGGATCCACGGGTGGAGCGTTGTGTGACTGCGTGACCTCTATCGAACGGCTGCGAAGGAGACTACACATGGGATCGCTTCGAGGATTTTTAAATATCGAAGATGATAGTTGGACACATCAATGTGCACCATAATTACTCCTTCATACCTGCCAGACACATAGTGTACTACATCGATTTTTCTAGGATACTGAAAAGCAATATATCACTGAAGTTTGTCGAGACGATCCGAACGTGGCGCCATTTTGTTACTGAACCGTAAAATCCCCAATTTTAAAATCTCTGTATCTCCGAAACTATTGCGGGATCGGTGAATGTAAATGCTTGCCCAGTATATGTTCTTTCTATTTAGATGGGATATTATAAAGTGAAAAGCGCTTATAATATATTTTCTTTGTTTTTAAAATATACACTAAAGAGTTGAACTAGCAACCAGCGAATTTAATACGTCTGCCTTAAAAGACGTAGCCTGCGTAGCGGCGCACGGGAAAAGGGAAGGAGGGAGGGGGAAGGGTGGAAGGGGAGGAGGAGGAGAGGGGATTGGGGAGAGGGGAGAGAGCGGAAGGGAACCGCCTGCGTTCCCTTCCGCTCTCTCCCCAATCCCCTCTCCCCAATCCCCTCTCCTCCTCCTCCCCCCTTCCACCCTTCCCCCTCCCTCCTTCCCTTTTCCCGTGCGCCGCTACGCAGGCTATAAAAGACGATAATTTTTAATTTTTAAACAGAAACTCAAGACACATCACATTTTATTACATAGTTAGCATTTATTATTGTTCTTTATATTTTGACATCTAGATATATATTTTTTTCTTTCTCATTCTTAGTTTTAGATTTTTTGAATTGTATATATGTAAAGCGCATTTGGGCATTCTGGAGAGTGCGCTATATAAATATTAAATTATTATTATATTATTATAAAAATAGTTGAAAATATTACTTGACCCTTTTCATACACGATTCATCATGACTGACAATAGTCCTAGAATTGTTGTGATGATTTATTAGGTGAACATTTTCTTTTTTCCTGATTTTTTTAACACTTTTGTGAGCGGGACAAACCAAAACATGGAACTTTGTGCTGTTCGAAGAGAGACGAAATTGAAGAGCTATGATTGGTTGAAATTAGCACGTGACAAGTGACCAACCTCCTCTGTCTTACAACTGTTCTCTTCACCGCCGGCTGCGTGTATCAACTCACTTCGATTCGTTTTAAGTTCTAAAGATCTCTAAACCCTTTGCAGTACTACTAGTATTGGATTGATAAATCCATATCTCTATGAATTATTGTGGTTATTTTGAAAACAAGACGACATATAAAACTTCCTCCAACAAGGTTTGTTAAATTCAGACTCGACCCGCAGTCTCGTATTGATAAATCATGTTGTTAGAGCCTTCGGTGATTATCTTAGCGGCCCGGCACAGGGCGCATGCGCTGTAGACCCCAATTAGTGATATGAGGTCAACGAAGAACGAATCTCATTTTTAGAGTCGGAGCTTCCACAGGAAGCCCGACTAACAAGTTACAAGTTTACTACTTTTCTATTACCTCTTCGTACTTCGGGGCCCATCTAACATATAGGTCTTTGATTTCTTCAGCTGTCGTGTTTGTGGTCAATTTTGACAACGCAGAACTGGGATTGAATTCCTCGTCAGTTGCCATTGTACAAAATGGCCGACAATCCAAGAAAGGCTAACTGAATAATTTGAAACTATGATCAGTTTTCCTAAACTAATATAAACAATTTTATATTCAGGCGGGGTTAATGGTGTCTGTTCTGTGAAATAACTGTTCTACCAGTACTTTCCTGGGAAACCTAAGATGAGTTTCGCATTTGACTATTTGTATATTATATGGAACAATTATAGGTTCCTGTGAAAAATATATTCTATTAAAGTTAATAATTAGAACTATTATCCCACAAAAATATGAAATATACAGAATATATATTGGGTTATGTGGATAGGAAATATTTCTGTACCTGGGAATTGTTTTATTTTATAAAAAGTACCTTATTTGAGTACCTTTTTTTTTGTGTGTGTTTGTTTGGTTAGGAAATATTGTCTCTCCTGGGAAAAAAATTTCTGATATTTTCTCTTCTGGGAATTTTTTTTCTGGGAAGACTTCTGGCTGGGTGAATAGAACAGATGTTATTGTCCCAGGGGACCACTAACCCCTCCTGTATATTCGTAAGATATAATAGTAATTTGTCGCTTGATAATAGTACGTTAGTAAAGTAAGTACGTGTTTCTGATCTTCAAGTGTAAATATCAAGGTCGCGGGTTCAATTCCCGTCTGGGACTCGGATTTTTTCTGAGTATTTATTTTCGCTTGAAGAAACAGACCAACAAAATGTTCATTTATTGACGATAAAATACATCAGCTAGCAATAACTTATATAGTTTTAACTACGAATTTGATTGGGATCTTTTCTTTACCCAGCTGACGGATAGAGTCATTCTGTGTTCTGTATTGTGCCGAGGGCAAAGAAAATATCCAAATCCAAATCTATATTATATTTCACCCGAGACCTGCATTAACATGCTAAATACGTGGAATAATTAAGCATATATAATTATTCTGTATTCGATGGCGATATGGCGAGAACATGAATTTAATAGTTTTCAATCCAACTGCCCTGTTTTTGAAATATATAGGCGTATATTTAACAATTAGACAACGAGTGCGAGTTGGCTATGAGCAGATAGTCAACGAGGCTCCTGCCGAGTTGACTATCTTAGCTCATAGACAACGAGGGCGAGTTGTCTAATTGTTTTAGTATAAACAAACTAGCATACTTACTTTTATACCAATATTTCTTGTTTAATTTGCATAGGTAAAAAGAATAAGAATTTTATGCTGGTCATAAGTACACATTTTACCATCAACAAATTGAAAACTAAACCAGAAAAGTTGGTTCTTTTGTTGAAAAACTTTCATAAATCAAATAACAAATGAACAAACCACGAGTCAAGAGTGGTGTAGCCTTCGTTTATTACCTTTATCACTATCAGTACTCCATTTGGCTTTGGCTTTGCTCAGTTTTAAAAAGTTGAAAAAAAATCGGCCTGAAAAATCTTCAACTTTAACGATCGTTTCTCGCTCAGTTTCTGCAGTGTCAGCCAAAGAAAACTTGCTGGAATTGTCAATGAGATGTCTATATTTATGTGCTTTTTCCATTTCTTGTTCTTGAGATTTGTTTCTCGGTCTATTTTAGCTCTTTTTAGCGAGAAAACAACTATCGGGTTTGTCCGCCATCTTGCTTCATCTTTCACGGCCAATGGTTACCATGGTGATTCGCTACTAGGGGACTATCACTATTAGACCCCTAGTAGCGTAGCCAATCAGATTGCAGGATATGTGATAGACCACTAGTTTGTTTATACTAAAAGCGTATATACTGGCCAATAGCCATGGACACTAGATCTCACAACTCATGCAACGTAAATGGAGCTATAGTTTTCGTGATTAGTTACGTCTATCGCATAGTATAAGCAATTAATGGTAAACGTTGACTTTCTTATACAAGTACGGTTTGTTTCTTAACATTTACCTTGATTTACTCTATTTAGGTATTTTGGCTCCTTTCGCTGACTTGCGCTGCGTGTAACGATATTACAGCTCCAGGGCATTATCGTACCCAGACCTCTCTCATCATTGGAAAAAGTCGTTTTTTTTCAATGACGAGAGAGGTCTAAGTACGAGAATGGCTAGTACCCAGGGCAGACCAGGGCACCCTCTCTTGAAAATAAATAAATATAACATTAATGTGATCATTTGAGGGCATAGTGGTTTATTTAGGCCCAATGAAGGTTATTTATGAACTTCATGGGCCTAAATGAACCATTATGCCCGAAAAAAGATCACATTAATATCATATATATTTCCTAAGCCCTAAATTATTAAGGATTTAGTTCAAAAGAAAGTCTAAATCTATCGAGAAGTGACTCAACTCAAATTCACCTTCGGCCATCTTGTTTTAATTTTGAAGCTGCTAATTTACATTTTGACGCAGAATTATGACGTCACGTAACCCTGCGGCAAATTCAGTACAATTTGCATAAACCATCATTCGCGCGCATTTTATATTGACGTCACTTGCGGGCATAAATATCCTATAATGCCCTCGGCCCTCTGTTTTTCTGGCTTTACAAATGGTTTTCTTAGAATCTACATAGAAATTGTGAGTCATTTATGCCCTCTAAATCCTTGATAATGTAGGGCTTGGGTAATATAAATAGCTGTTTATTTAGTGTCCAATGTATTCTCACACACACTACCACTACATTCTAATATTCTATACCTACAACTTTCAGCTCACTAGTGGGGATATCTGGCCTGGGATACGTATATACAACTCTCACACTCACTTCTTACTACATTCTATACTCTATACACCGAACACTCATCTCACTAGTGGGGACACGACTGTCACACTCACTTCTTACTACATTCTATATTCTATACACCGAACACTCATCTCACTAGTGGGGACACGACTGTCACACTCACTTCTTACTACATTCTATATTCTATACACCGAACACTCATCTCACTAGTGGGGACACGACTCTCACACTCACTTCTTACTACATTCTATACTCTATACACCGAACACTCATCTCACTAGTGGGGACACGACTCTCACACACACTTCTTACTACATTCTATATTCTATACACCCAACACTCATCTCACTAGTGGGGACACGACTCTCACACTCACTTCTTACTACATTCTATATTCTATACACCGAACACTCATCTCACTAGTGGGGACACGACTCTCACACTCACTTCTTACTACATTCTATATTCTGTACACCCAACACTCATCTCACTAGTGGGGACATGACTCTCACACTCACTTCTTAGTACATTCTATATTCTATACACCCAACACTTATCTCACTAGTGGAGACACTACTCACACTCACTACTTACTACATTCTATATTCTATACCGGGCACCCAACACTCATCTCACTAGTGGGGACACGACTCTCACACTCACTTCTTACTACATTCTATATTCTATACTCTATACACCGAACACTCATCTCACTAGTGGGGACACGACTCTCACACTCACTTCTTACTACATTCTATATTCTATACACCCAACACTCATCTCACTAGTGGGGACACGACTCTCACACTCACTTCTTACTACATTCTATATTCTATACACCCAACACTCATCTCACTAGTGGGGACACGACTGTCACACTCACTTCTTACTACATTCTATATTCTATACACCCAACACTCATCTCACTAGTGGGCACACGACTCTCACACTCACTTCTTACTACATTCTATACTCTATACACCGAACACTCATCTCACTAGTGGGGATGACACGACTGTCACACTCACTTCTTACTACATTCTATATTCTATACACCGAACACTCATCTCACTAGTGGGGACACGACTGTCACACTCACTTCTTACTACATTCTATATTCTATACACCGAACACTCATCTCACTAGTGGGGACACGACTCTCACACTCACTTCTTACTACATTCTATACTCTATACACCGAACACTCATCTCACTAGTGGGGATGACACGACTGTCACACTCACTACTTACTACATTCTATATTCTATACACCGAACACTCATCTCACTAGTGGGGACACGACTGTCACACTCACTTCTTACTACATTCTATACTCTATACACCGAACACTCATCTCACTAGTGGGGATGACACGACTATCACACTCACTACTTACTACATTCTATATTCTATACACCCAACACTCATCTCACTAGTTCGTTTTTACTGTTCGTTTTTACACTTCCGTTTGCCGTCGCCGTCTCAGACTTTGGAAATCTAAGCTCCTTAATATATATTTATTAACGAATTTATATACACTCGATTGCAGAAACGTTGTAGTATACTGACATTTATACTGAATATACAATTATAACATAGCATTGATATAACGCGCGCTCTGATTGGCTAATTAGCGTGCGCGGGCGTGCATCCATAACTCAATGGACGCACGCTCACGTCATCGGCATAGCGCGCGCTCGGAAATCAATTGGAAAATAAAATTGTTTCATTTGAATTTGCAGTAACTATGTTATAAAAGGAATGGTCAACGCTTCAGCTGTGCGTCCATCGAGTTATGGATGCACTTGGTCGGCTGCTAAGCATGCATGCACTCAAGAAGCTAGAGTCGCACTCGGCTACGCCTCATGCGACTCTTACGCTTCTCTCGTGCTTAGCAGCCTCCCGCGTGCATTCATAACTCGATGGACACACGCTGAGCGTTGACCATTCCTTCAATATCTAATGAGATGCAAAACTATTAAACATGCTAAAATACAACTGTTTAAGCACAATATACACCGAATCGAAATATGGCGAACAATTTGAATAACTATTGTTCCTGACTGACCAACCTCTCATTCATGTGAAAACGCTTTTGTGTTTCCACGTGAGCACGAGGTTGGTCAGTCAAAGAACAATGGTTATTCAAATTGGTCGCCATATTTCGATTCGGTGTATAGTGCTGGAAATTATTGTGTTGTCCTTGCTGGATGCGAGACTAATCTCAAATTGATGTTTCTGTTATATTAGAAGTAAATAAGCCATGTTTCGCACTCAAGTATGCTGCTAAGGCCTGTTTTTTTTTTGCTGATTTTGGTCAACAATTCATTTAACGATTGTAGCCAAGCCATTTCACTCGATGAAACTTCGCCAAGCATTTATCTGTATTATTGTCGACCATATTAATGGGTCACCTTGTGCGGATAAATTGACCACGTGATTTATCACGTGATTTGAACGTTGAAACACTAAATTGAATATGCGGTCACGGGTTTACACGAAGTAAGATAATAATTGTGTGGAAAGGAGTTGTGTTAGCAACGTCCACAAACGTACGCTTGCAAAACCTGACCATCATTATTCATTAAGGCGATTGTTGTTTAAATAGGTTACGTGATCAAAATCAACCCTAAATATCTCCTCTCCTATTTAATAAAAACAGGTTTTGCAAGCATACGTTTGTGGACGTTCCTAACACAACTCCTTTCCACACAATTATGATCTTACTTACCGTGACCGCATTTGGAAAATAGTTTTGGAACCGTTAAGAGCAGGTGAATGAGAAAATCAAGCAAAGTTGGAAATGAAATTTTTTCACCCACCTTGAAATTTTGTGTGCAGGTAGACCACCCAGGGGGGTGCACAAAAACACCCCATGTTGGGGTCATCAAATGCATTGTTGCCATAGAAACGGCAATTGTTCCTTCTGGCCCATGTGCCACAAATTCAACCCAAAATGCCATCCAGTAAAGGCCAAATGAATGAGGCTCGTTCTCCGGCGCATTTAAACCAATTTCATTCAAATTTGTTCCACAAGCAGGGCTTCTAGTCGGGCCGGAAACGGTATTACAATTTGCCGGCATACTGACTCGATTCAATTAACATGGAAGCCAGATTACCCGAAGACAAGCTTCAAAAATGTGGCTACTGGTATACAGCTATTTCAAAAAAGGTTGGTGAAGGTTTGTTGCATCTTGCATGTTGCATACCAAGCCCGAAATGTATTGTGGATCATAGATAAATAATGTCAGCATGCACATACAGAAGAAAATATGCCTGTTCCATACCCGGGGGGGGGGGGGGGGGGGGAGACTCCCTTATAAAAGGGGGTAGGGATGCTCGTCGGAAATTTTGAGGTGGGACTATGCCATGCGGGTTTCACACTGATCTCAGTACACTTTAATAATAATAACAGTTTTATCTTCGGATAGAGTTCGGGGCCAATCATGAATCGAGGGTTATTAGTCGAGCGGAATCGAGCGAGCGGATGTAGGCGGTCGACAATCGATCGACGTACAACTTCGACAATTCGGATTGTCGACATTCTATTGATTGATGGAAACGTCGAAGCTACGTTTCGGAGTTTCGATGTGGTCGCCATTACTCCAGACTGATACCAAAGACCAGTGACAAACAGGATGACGTCCATTGACGAAGCGTTTTGCCTTGCAGCGAAATAATTTCATTTCAACGAATATCAAAGAGTTTAACTGGGCAATACACTAAACCAAGACTAAACCAATACGGAAGACTAGTAAATCGTGTTTGTGAATTCATTTCCTAACTTTGCAATGTTCTTACGTAAATAAACAACGAAACATGAGCCTGAGAGTGTCGGCGAGTCGTTGACAACCAGTGAACATGAATAACGAATAACTTTATATGATTGGCTAAACACTTACAATTGGAACGGAATGTACAGCTTGGGTAAGCAGCCGTGTCTGAGGGGAGAGAGCGTTGCGTGACGACACTTAGCACGGCTGCGAGGGAGACTATAGTTAACCAGGATTGACAATAACTTCACTCAGTTTGAAGACCTTGTTAGACGATATTGGGGATTGTTAGTTTGTTTTTAAAAACTCTGAATTCGATCCAACATCACCCAACATTGTTTTCTGGCAGGAGGGAGGTGGGACTCAGGGTAAAAAAATACCCTCGCCTCTAGCTACCAAAAAAAAAATATTTAAATGGGCGTATATGTTTATCCATGCTTTTCACCAACAGCCGATAGCATACTATTCGCGGCAGTCCCTTTCACGCTCGCTTAATAAGAGATGGAGAAATGCAACCGCGCTTGAGTGAGTTGGAAGTGCAAAGGGATAGGGTCAGGGAGGGGAAAGAGCACGGTAGCTTTTGGAGGCAAGCGCGAAAGAGAGTGTCAAGCCAGGTCACGGCTGCCAATAGCCGAAGGGTTCTTACGCGAACTGGGCAGTAATTAGATGCAGAGCTCTTATTTATACTCGCGCTGCAAGGGACTGGCGCGAATAGCATACTATTCGCGGCAGTCCCTTTCACGCTCGCTTAATAAGAGATGGAGAAATGCGCCCGCGCCCAGAAGCTTAGCGTTTGATGCGGTCTAATACCAAGTCACTCGAGACCTTTGCCAATACTCAAAAAGCCAAGTCCAAAACTTAACTAGGCAGGACCCTCCAACCACCCAAAACTTAGGATGAGTGGCTTGCGTGGAAGGCATAGTGAAACGCGCGAGACTGTTCAAGCTAGTGTATGACACTATATATGGAGGCAGCTGCAGCCACAGAAAGGTGGGCGTGAATCGATAATCTACAGGCTGCCAGCCCTTGGGTGGTAAAAGGAGATGGAAATATAAGGTAAAGCGTTTCTGCGCGGGAGTAACCCACCCAAGGGATGACAGCCTGAGCGTCAGTAATCCGACTAGGGCATTAGACACCCTTTCAGGCTACCATAGGAGATAGGGAAAACGGAAAATAGCGCGGGAGAGGACACAAAACAAAAACTCCACAAAATGTTAGAGCAACGGAAATAAAACGAAAATAAAACGAACAGGGACAGTACCACGTATCTGAGGCACAACACCATCACCGAATTAATAATTCTTGTAGCGCCCACAAAGGGCCAACAGTGAAAATACCGTAAGGCACGCACAAACAATGATATGCGAAAACGGGAAGAACAAAGGGAGACAATCACAAAGGATAGGAAACAAAGGGAGGTGTGGAGGGAGGGACAACAACAAAGAGAAACAATACAACACCAAATTGGATGCAAATGCGAGAAGCAGCAAATCTACAAATGTCGAAAACACAAATATATCCAAAACCGAACAACTCAGTCGAATTTGCACCGTCTTGACAATATATAGGGTGCAGAACGCTATAATAATAATAATAACGCTAAGGGAAATCATTGCTCAACATTAACCATGCAACTAGAATGCTTGGACATTACGTCACGGTACGCAAAGGGAAATATCAAGCACAAGCCATACGACAATGTTCAACCTCATACTCCTAAGCATGCAAAACTTATAAACGAGGCAAAGGGGAGCTAGGGAAAGCATGCATAAAGTAAAGATGACGTTGTATCATGTTGTATAGTACCGACTATAGCGTGACACAAACTAACAACCGAGAAGGGAAACTGAGGGAAATGCAACTCCACAAACCCGGTGTTTGCGAGGCGAAGCACGGCCATAAACAAAAACTCACTGTATATAGAATTCAACACACGTGCAAACTTTTAGGGAGCTGAGGGAAATGCAACTCCACAAACCCGGTGTTTGCGAGGCGAGCACGGTAAACAAACACTCACTTTAGAGTTCAACACACGTGCAAACTTTTAGGGAGCCGAGGGAAATGCAACTCCACAAACCCGGTGTTTGCGAGGCGAAGCACGGTAAACAAAAACTCACTTTAGAGTTCAACATACGTGCAAACTTTTAGGGAGCCGAGGGAAATGCAACTCCACAAACCCGGTGTTTGCGAGGCGAAGCACGGTAAACAAAAACTCACTGTAGAGTTCAACACACGTGCAAACTTTTAGGGAGCCGAGGGAAATGCAACTCCACAAACCCGGTGTTTGCGAGGCGAAGCACGGTACACAAACACTCACATTAGAGTTCAACACACGTGCAAACTTTTAGGGAGCCGAGGGAAATGCAACTCCACAAACCCGGTGTTTGCGAGGCGAAGCACGGTAAACAAAAACTCACTTTAGAGTTCAACATACGTGCAAACTTTTAGGGAGCCGAGGGAAATGCAACTTCACAAACCCGGTGTTTGCGAGGCGAAGCACGGTAAACAAAAACTCACTGTAGAGTTCAACACACGTGCAAACTTTTAGGGAGCCGAGGGAAATGCAACTCACAAACCCGGTGTTTGCGAGGCGAAGCACGGTACACAAACACTCACATTAGAGTTCAACACACGTGCAAACTTTTAGGGAGCCGAGGGAAATACAACTCCACAAACCCGGTGTTTGCGAGGCGAAGCACGCTATAAAACAAAAACTCACTGTAGAGTTCAACACACGTGCAAACTTTTAGGTAGCCGAGGGAAATCGAACGAACTTGAAAACGACCTAGAAAAATTTATACCTGAAAGGACCATGGTCTGGATTCGCAGCAGGTACTTATATACTTGGTTGGGTTGAATTCTCAACGCCTGGGCTTGTTCAACAGCAGCTAGGACAGGAATTTGTTCATCGGCCATGACTGAGTAAGGATAGGTAGCGTAGTGAAGGGTTCTTACGCGAACTGGGCAGTAATTAGATGCAGAGCTCTTATTTATACTCGCGCTGCAAGGGACTGGCGCGAATAGTGAGATTGTAGTACGATGCGGTTTTCACACTGATCTCAGTACACTTTAATAATAACTAGACGCTCTTCTAGCGTGAAGTCGGGCTTCTAAATGAAATGTAACCTATTTGAACTAAATATAGATATCTTATAGTGCGATTGAAACAGTTTTTGGTTGCTCGTCGTTGCGTGACTCGAGCCATCCTCGGGAACCCAGGGGTATATTCTGTCGCTCGTTACTCGCTCCCAGAGAAATACCCCTGGGAACGAAGTCTGTTGGAACTTGTTCCGGAAGTCAAAATTACTCTAGTTTCTGATTGGTCGACCTTATATGGTCGACCAATCAGTATCAAGTATTTCTGGTTTGAATAGGACAGCCGCCATTTTGAATTTTGACTTCCGGAACAAGCTCCAACAGACTTCGTTCCCAGGGGTATTTCTCTGGGAGCGAGTAACGAGCGACAGAATATACCCCTGGGTTCCCGAGGATGGACTCGAGCTCGATAGAACATGCTTTCCTTGCAATTTCAGTACTGCGAACTTTACAGTATATACTTCACGCTACTAGAGCGTCCTGTTTCAATCTAAATTTAGATTTAGACGAGAAAAGACTTATATTTTGGCCCCTTGACCTCCGGTGCTTTCCCTGATTGGTTTGTGCTTTCTAATCTTTCTTGGCCAGACTTCATGTCTCCTTCGGCTTTAGCTCGACGTTGACGCGTACGGAGAAAAATAATAAAAAAACAAGACGACATACTAGTAACCTTCCTCCAACTGACAAGGTTTGTGAAGAAACCATGTTGTTAGAGCCTTGGGTGATTATGCATGACTCGGTAGAACATGCTTTCTTTGTAAAATCGATTTCACAAACTCAGCGAATCATAGAAATGACAATAGTTTATTTGGTGCCATAAATATATCCATACCAAATACAAATATAACCTTAAACAAGACGACATATTAACCTTCCTTCGACAAGGTTTCTGAAGAAAGAGGACGATGTGCGATGTCTCGTGTTGATATATAAGATCATGTTGTTGGTCGGTGATTATCTTAGCGGCCGACAGGGCGCATGCGTGCTTTTTGGGGTCGACGACGACGACGAACGCTTCTCATTTCTAGAGTCGGGTCTTCCACAGGAAGCCCGACTAATAACAGTTTTATCTTGACTACTAGACAAGGTCAATCAAAAACACCTCTGCAGTTCTCTTTTTACTGCTATTATTAATATGAGCATGTGATATTTAATATAATTCTGAACTTTATTACTAACAGTAGCCACATGCAGTCTAGTCTCCCTCGCAGCCGTGCTAAGTGTCGTCACGCAACGCTCTCTCCCCTCAGACACGGCTGCTTACCCAAGCTAAACATTCCGTTCCAATTGTAAGTGTTTAGCCAATCATATCAAGTTATTCGATATTCATGTTCACTGGTTGTCAATAACTCGACACTCCCATGCTCATGTTTCGTTGTTTATTTACCTAAGAACATTGCAAAGTTAGGAAATGAATTCACATACACGATTTACTAGTCTTCCTGGCAGCCGTGTTTAGTGTATTGGTTTAGTGTATTGCCCAGTTAAACTCTTTGATACTCGTTCATATGAAATTATTTCGCTGCAAGGCAAAACGCTTCGTCAATGGACGTCATCTTGTTTGTCACTGGTCTTTGGTATGTTCGGTATGGCGCGAACCTTGGCCTGTTTTCGGGCAAAGAGCTCTGATTGGCTAATTCTGTGGAACGGAATGTTTAGCTTGGGTAAGCAGCCGTGTCTGAGGGGAGAGAGCGTTGCGTGACGACACTTAGCACGGCTGCGAGGGAGACTACATGCAGTCCTAGACTGCCTATTTTTTGAAATAGCTGTATATATATTTCAATTCGGTAACACGAAGTGATAAGGCGATTTCTTTACTCGGTGGTGAGTGGTATCAGCGAGATTTCTCTACTTGGGTGGTCCTTGGGTGGTGATTGGTTATCGATGAAACAATACAATACACGGTTGAAAATGTGAAAGGTACATTAATATGACAAGGACGTGCTCCCTGTAATACAAGGTTTTCAATTCCCCGAAGGGCTTCATTGATCCCGTAAACGGGCTGAATTATCAGGCACAATGGGGCTCAATTGTCCTCAAAAGAGGCTCATATATTCCCTTAAAGGGCTTTTGTTTTCTCATTACGGGCTTTTGTATCTCCAAATGGAGCTCATTGTTTAAAATCAGCGAGCGTTGTTTTCGCTGTCTTGTCAGTTCAGGTTGGAGTAGTTGCGAATCTCGGCGTAAACATCGGCCTAAAAGTTGAATAGCACTTTCATCTGACCGTTTAGAAAGACAGAATGAAAGCTGTGATAAATAATATTGGTGAATTTTCTGAAACTAAACATTATTACTTACTAGGTAAAAACGACTCGATGCAACTCGATGCAGACAATATAATCATGAGGAAGCAAATCGGTTGAGCACGTACGCCGATCTCAGCTCGCTCTCGGTAATACGAAGTGCTTTGGCGATTTCTTTACTCGGGTGGTGATTGGTTCCGAAGTTTATCTATCAGCGAGATTTCTCTACTTGGGTGGTGATTGGTTCCGAAGTTTATCTATTGTTACTTACTTATACTTTCGGAAAACTCAGACGATGTCAATAGTGGCTAGCTGCGCAAGCGCAGTAGCCACAAAAATGCCGTACTTTGTTGACAACCTTTTCTAGGCGTCGCAAGGTCACATTACGAGAGCTACAATCATTATTAGGCTTTTTGAACTTTACATGCTCCGTGATTCTTCCAGGACGGGCATTTCTGCGCCGCATGATTGATCTGACCAAAGGGGTACATCAACCTTACTATCATATTCGCCTAACTAAGGAAACAAAACTTGACGTGGCCGTTTGGCTTTCTTTTTTGGAGCAATTTAATGGCCGAACATTTTTCCTAGAGGAAAGATGGCTAACATCAACTCCCTTCGAGTTAATCACTGACGCCGCAGGTTCAAAGGGTTATGGTGCCATTTTGGGCAAACATTGGTTATGCGGCGCATGGCCCGAAGCATGGAAAGTTTTTAATATAACGTTTCTAGAACTTTTTCCAATCGTAATTGCACTTCATGTTTGAGGAAGGGAGATGTCAAACAATTGGGTCGTTTTCTCAACTGATAATGCAGCGTTAGTTGACATAATCAATCAACAGTCATCAAAACACCAATTAGTCATGATATTGATCCGTGACCTTGTCATAACCTCACTTAAGCATAACATTGTATTCCGCGCTAGACACATCCCAGGTGTGCACAACACTCGCGCTGATCTTATTTCCCGTTTCCAGGTAGAGCGGTTCAAGGAAATCTCATCAGGAATGGATGGCAATCCAACGCCTGTGATAGAGAACCTTCAGCCGAAGAGTTGGTCGATCATTTAAGGGACCTCATAACTTCAGATTTAACGAAAGGGTCGCGTAAGATGTATCAACGAGCGTGGGCTACCTTTAATGAATTCCATGCGCATTTCTATGAAGGTTTCACAATCACACTTCCTGTGTCAACATGCCAAATTGCCCTATTCATATCTTATCTTAGCGCACGCAAAATGGCGCCAGCAACTATCATGTCATACATGTCTGCCCTTGGATATGTTCATAAAATGCGGGGCCTGACCGATCCCACAAAATCTTTCTTGATACAAAAATTATTAACAGCCATTGGACGGAATCGTAAGGCCGACATCCGGCTGCCGATTTCCAGACCAGTGTTATATGAACTTGTTAGGTCCCTTAAGGTATCATCCTACCTTCGGCCTCGCAACGCACGCTATATTCAGCAATGTTTTTAACAGCATTCTATGGGTTTTTCTGCATCGGAGAGCTAGCGACCAGCGAGACACGTGGCCCGGATGATCTCATTCAGTACAATGATATCACTTTCCTCACAAGAGAGGGTCAGATTTATATGGTCAAAATCACTATCAGGAAGTTTAAACATAATACTGATAACAGGCCATTTAACATTCTCATCGAAAGAGAGACTTCAGAACCCTATTGTCCTGTGCGGGCGATAGTTGATTACAGTTCGAAACGTGGAAGTCATCCAGGCCCCTTTTTCTGTATGCTCAACTCGAGTCCAATTACTACGAGTATGTTTTAAAATACTGAACTTTATCGCTGCTTAGTTTTCTGCGGTTTAGACACAAATCGGTATAAGAGTCATAGTTTCAGAATAGGTGCGGCAAGTCACGCCGCTGAACAAGGCTTTTCCGATGCACAGATTAGGACGCTCGGTCGCTGGAAATCCGATGCTTTCAAAATATACCTTCGATCAGAAACCCTGAAGGCAAACTGACTAGGCCGTGATTTGGGTCGGACAAGGGCCGCCATTTCACCGTTCACAAAACAATAAATAATAATTTCCCGTTTGTAGTATGACATGCTAGATGGTCACATTGACTTGAAACTGTGACGGATGTCAGGTTAGGTCAGACATTGGGCTGTTATCCAAGTGATTGTTCTGCGCAGTTTCTCTGTGTCAATGTCACACAGAATTTGATAACTATTTTAAAATGTATTATATTGAGTTCTTATGTTCATTATTGTCTAAGTGGTCAGACAAGGGCTGCTCTTAGACATTTTTGCAATCAGCTAGACATAACGAGTCAGATCGGACAGGGGCCGCTGGCTTATTTATCTTCCACTTTTTAAAGTGTTAAAACAGCGCGAGCTCTGCGTTTCCGTCTTGGTGGGGTTGCCACAATTTGGTGGCATGTGGCGGTTTTTCTCTCCCCACCTTTGCTGAATAGAGTTTATTGTCAAAGACCATTAGTGTTCAGTTTAGAAATAAACCTGTCACAACTGTGGCCGAATTTTATTCCAACACAGCTTGTCTGAGTCATCTCTATTCAGCAAACTAGTGCGACGCTACGCAGAGCACGCTGCTGTCCAATCAAATAACGCGATATAAAAAGACCTTTGCACAAGATTTACCTTGGGTACCAAAGATTAACCAATTGCAATATTGCTCGAGAAGTTTGCTAATTGATTAAAGCAAACCGCAACTGCAAATGACACTGTCGCGACGGAATGTTGCAATGTTGTTGTCAAAGGAACATCCGGTTTGACTGTAATTTATAAACAACTGTTTCAAATCCCTGTTATTTACATATAAATTAATTAAATTATAAAAACATACTTGGCGCCCCAACGTCTCCTTCAAGTGTCTCATCTTGCAGACCAAAATGCAACAGTGAGTCACAACGAGCTCCTGAATCTCTTTTTTCGCTTCTTAGCTTTACTAGGTTTCACACAAGAATGAGTGTGTTCCTGTAGGTGATCCTGACGTGTAAATGTCTTACCACAGGTTTTACATTGGTATGGCTTATTACCCATATGAGTCCACTCGTGATTGTCGAGACTACCTTGCTCTGCAAATGTCTTACCACAGGTTTTACATTGGTTGGGTTTAATCCCGGTATGAATCCGCTTGTGACGGTTTAGGGTGTCTTGCCGTGCAAATGTCTTACCACAGGTTTTACATTGGTATGGTTTAATACCAGTATGAATCCGCTGGTGAACACTGAGGTCACTTTGCCGTGTAAATGCCTCACCACATGTTTTACATTGGTATGGTTTATTAGCGGTATGAGTCAGCTCGTGCTTGTTGAGACTACCTTGCTGTGTAAAAGTCATACGACAGGTTTTGCATTGGTATGGTTTAATACCAGTATGAATCCGTTGGTGAGCAATGAGGTTACCTTGCTGTGCAAATGTCTTACCACAGGTTTTACATTGGTATGGTTTAATACCAGTATGCATCCGCTTGTGACGGTTTAGGGTGTCTTGCTGTGTAAATGTCTTACCACAGGTTTGACACTTCATTCTACTGTCCATATTCTTAGGAATGACATCTGAAACAGTTTTTACTGAATCTTCACTATTGTCAGGGTTGACTGACGAGGGTGAACCATCTTGGGAAACCTCGTCCATACAGCTTTCACCATCTACAATGGTACCATCACCTGAAGAAACAGTAAAGGATTCTGTGGATTTCTCAAGGCTTCTGGTGGAGGTTGGACTACCATCACACACAACATCAGTGTGCAGGTAATCATTTTGATCACTCTCATGTACAGAACAAGCTCTAGGGGTCTCCATCATTCCATGGATTACACTGTCACCATTGACTACTTCACTCTCATCTGTACACAATGTTGGTATCTCTTTACATATTTTAGACAGTAAACCTTCTGTAGAGGAGTAATCCTTCTCATCATGGAGATTACCAACTTGGCTCATCAAACAAGTGGAGGTATTCATATTATCTGCATGATTCTCTGATTGAGTTTCTGTTGTGACATTGTTGGGCTGCATCAAACCACCATCTATGTGTACAGACGTACATCCATTACTACAACCATAATCCTCTGTCTGTGTCCCCACACAGAGTAGTGGCCGTCCAAACATAGCTGTCCCATTTTCAAAACTCTGTGAGTAAAAGGGTATAAACAGTTTATTGAAAAAAAACACTTGAATAACAATTTTTAAATAGGAATTGGACAAGAAACCCAAACAAAAAATGTATGTGTACCCTTGCATGAGAACAAGTTCAGCTGGTCTAATATGTTAGGAAACTAATATACCTAACAATATACACATGTACCATAATATAAAACAGCAGATAAGCCGCTCTCGCATATACTCTTAATGGCAGCTCATATTTTTGAAACACAGGATTTTGAAAGCAATCGGTCTCGATGGTACATACTTCATCAAACTTTCTAACATTGAAGAAACCCAGCGAAACCCTACACTCGGATTACACTCAGATTACACTCAGATTACACTCAGACTACACTCAGATTAAACTCAGATTACATTCACACTACACTCAGACTACACTCAGATTACACTCAGACTACACTCAGACTATACTCAGACTACACTCAGATTACATTCAGATTATACTCACATTACACTCAGACTACACTCAGATTACACTCAGAGTACACTGAGAGTACATTCAGACTACACTCAGACTACACTCAGATTACACTCAGACTACACTCAGATTACACTCAGATTACACTCAGATTACACTCAGACTACACTCAGACTAGATTCAGATTAAACTACGATTACACTCAGACTATACTCAGACTACACTCAGGCTACATTCAGACTACACTCAGACTACACTGAGTACACTCAGATTACACTCAGATTATAATCAGATTACACTCAGACTACACTCAGATTACACCCAGATTACATTCAGACTATACACTCAGATTACACTGATTACACTCAGATTACACTTAGTATACACTCAGATTATACTCAGATTACACTCAGACTATACTCAGACTACACTCAGATTACACTCAGATTATACTCAGACTACACTCAGACTACACTCAGAGTACACTGAGAGTACATTCAGACTACACTCAGACTACACAGATTACACTCAGACTACACTCAGATTACACTCAGATTACACTCAGATTACACTCAGATTACACTCAGACTATACTCAGACTAGATTCAGATTAAACTACGATTACACTCAGGACTATACTCAGACTACACTCAGGCTACATTCAGACTACACTCAGACTACACTGAGTACACTCAGATTACACTCAGATTATACTCAGATTACACTCAGACTACACTCAGATTACACCCAGATTACATTCAGACTATACACTCAGATTACACTGATTACACTCAGATTACACTTAGTATACACTCAGATTATACTCAGATTACACTCAGACTACATTCAGATTATACTCAGATTACACTCAGACTACATTCAGATTACACTGATTACACTCAGATTACACTCAAGATTACACTCAGATTACACTCAGATTACACTCAGATTACACTCAGACTACACTCAGACTAAATTCAGATTAAACTCAGATTACACTCAGACTATACTCAGGCTACATTCAGACTACACTCAGACTACACTGAGTACACTCAGATTACACTCAGATTATACTCAGATTACACTCAGACTACATTCAGATTATACTCAGATTACACTGAGAATAAATTCAGATTACACTGATTACACTCAGATTACACTCAAGATTACACTCAGATTACACTCACTACACTCAGATTACACTCAGACAGAACTCAGATTACAATCAGATTACTCAGATTACACTCAGATTACACTGACTACACTCAGATTACACTCAGATTACAATCAGATTACACTCAGTCTACACTCAGATTAAACTCAGACTACACTCAGACTACATTCAGATTATACTCAGATTACACTCAGACTACATTCAGATTACACTGATTACACTCAGATTACACTCAAGATTACACTCAGATTACACTCAGATTACACTCAGATTACACTCAGACTACACTCAGACTAAATTCAGATTAAACTCAGATTACACTCAGACTATACTCAGGCTACATTCAGACTACACTCAGACTACACTGAGTACACTCAGATTACACTCAGATTATACTCAGATTACACTCAGACTACATTCAGATTATACTCAGATTACACTGAGAATAAATTCAGATTACACTGATTACACTCAGATTACACTCAAGATTACACTCAGATTACACTCACTACACTCAGATTACACTCAGACAGAACTCAGATTACAATCAGATTACTCAGATTACACTCAGATTACACTGACTACACTCAGATTACACTCAGATTACAATCAGATTACACTCAGTCTACACTCAGATTAAACTCAGACTACACTCAGACTACATTCAGATTATACTCAGATTACAATCAGATTACACTCGGACTACACTCAGATTACACTCAGACTACATTCAGATTATACTCAGATTACACTCAGACTACATTCAGATTACACTGATTACACTCAGATTACACTCAAGATTACACTCAGATTACACTCAGATTACACTCAGACTACATTCAGATTATACTCAGATTACACTCAGACTACATTCAGATTACACTGATTACACTCAGATTACACTCAAGATTACACTCAGATTACACTCACTACACTCAGATTACACTCAGATTACACTCAGACAGAACTCAGATTACACTCAGATTACTCAGATTACACTCAGATTACACTGACTACACTCAGATTACACTCAGATTACAATCAGATTACACTCAGACTACACTCAGATTAAACTCAGACTACACTCAGACTACACTCAGATTACACTCAGACTACACTCATATTATACTCACATTACACTCAGACTACACTCAGATTACACTCAGACTACACTCAGATTACACTCATATTACACTCAGACTACACTCAGATTACACTCACATTACACTCAGACTACACTCAGATTAAACTCAGACTACACTCAGATTACACTCAGACTACACTCAGATTACACTCAGACTACACTCAGATTACACTCATATTATACTCACATTACACTCAGACTACACTCAGACTACACTCAGATTACACTCAGACTACACTCAGATTACACTCAGATTACACTCAGATTACACTCAAGATTACACTCAGATTACATTGACTACACTAAGATTACACTCAGATTACACTCAGACTGCACTCATATTATACTCACATTACACTCAGACTACACTCAGACTACACTCAGATTACACTCAGACTACACTCAGATTACATTCATATTACACTCAGACTACACTCAGACTACACTCAGACTACACTCAGATTACATTCAGACTACACTCAGACTACACTCAGATTACACTCAGACTACACTCAGATTACACTCAGACTACACTCAGACTACACTCAGACTCAGACCATGTACAAAATTTTGAACTGTGAAATGCCGAATTATTTATCTGATATGTTCCAAAATGTTTCCGGCAGTCACGAATATAATCTCCGTGGATGTCACTCCAACCTGATACTCCCCCAACCGAAAACAAATTTTTTTAAACAAAGTTTCTGTTACAGTGGAGCAGTTGCCTGCAATTCTCTGCCACTAAATAAGCGAGAATCCCCTAGACTTGCTAGTTTTAAAAGTTGTTTGTAGAATAATTAGTATTCATTATATATATTTATTATTACAATGTAACACGGCTCTCAGGAAGAGCATTTATTTAATGATGTGACACCGTGTAGAAATAAAGTTTTTTGTATTATTATTATTACTATACTCAGACTACATTGTACACTCAGACTATACTCAGGCTACATTCAGACTACACTCAGACTACACTGACTACACTCAGATTACACTCAGATTATACTCAGATTACACTCAGACTACACTCAGACTACACTCACATTACACTCGGACTACACTCAGATTACACTCAGACTACACTCAGATTACACTGAGAGTACATTCAGACTACACTCAGATTACACTCAGATTACTCAGATTACACTCAGACTACACTCAGACTAAATTCAGATTAAACTCAGATTACACTCAGACTACACTCAGACTACACTCAGATTAAACTCAGATTACACTCAGACTATACTCAGACTACACTCAGACTATACTCAGGCTACATTCAGACTACACTCAGACTACACTGAGTACACTCAGATTACACTCAGATTACACTCAGACTACACTCAGATTACACTCAGATTACACTCAGATTACACTCAAGATTACACTCAGATTACATTGACTACACTAAGATTACACTCAGATTACACTCAGACTGCACTCATATTATACTCACATTACACTCAGACTACACTCAGACTACACTCAGATTACACTCAGACTACACTCAGATTACACTCATATTACACTCAGACTACACTCAGACTACACTCAGATTACATTCAGACTACACTCAGACTACACTCAGATTACACTCAGATTATACTCACATTACACTCAGACTACACTCAGATTACACTCAGACTACACTCACATTACACTCGGACTACACTCAGATTACACTCAGACTACACTCAGATTACACTGAGAGTACATTCAGACTACACTCAGACTACACTCAGATTACTCAGATTACACTCAGACTACACTCAGACTAAATTCAGATTAAACTCAGATTACACTCAGACTATACTCAGACTACACTCAGGCTACACTCAGACTACACTCAGATTAAACTCAGATTACACTCAGACTATACTCAGACTATACTCAGACTACACTCAGATTACATTCAGATTATACTCACATTACACTCAGACTACACTCAGATTACACTCAGACTACACTCAGATTACACTCAGATTACACTCAGATTACACTCAGACTACACTCAGACTAGATTCAGATTAAACTACGATTACACTCAGACTATACTCAGACTACACTCAGGCTACATTCAGACTACACTCAGACTACACTGAGTACACTCAGATTACACTCAGATTATAATCAGATTACACTCAGACTACACTCAGATTACACCCAGATTACATTCAGACTATACACTCAGATTACACTGATTACACTCAGATTACACTTAGTATACACTCAGATTATACTCAGATTACACTCAGACTATACTCAGACTACACTCAGATTACACTCAGATTATACTCAGACTACACTCAGACTACACTCAGAGTACACTGAGAGTACATTCAGACTACACTCAGACTACACAGATTACACTCAGACTACACTCAGATTACACTCAGATTACACTCAGATTACACTCAGATTACACTCAGACTATACTCAGACTAGATTCAGATTAAACTACGATTACACTCAGGACTATACTCAGACTACACTCAGGCTACATTCAGACTACACTCAGACTACACTGAGTTACACTCAGATTACACTTCAGACTCAGATTACACTCAGACTACACTGATTACACCCAGATTACATCAGACTACACTCAGATTACACTCAGATTACACTCAGACTACACTCAGATTACACTCAGATTACACTCAGATTACACTCAGACTACACTCAGATTACACTCAGATTACACTCAGACTACATTTAGATTACACTCAGATTACACTCAGATTACACTCAGATTACACTCAGATTACACTCAGATTACACTCAGATTACACTCAGACTACACTCAGATTACATTCAGATTACACTCAGATTACACTCAGACTATCTCAGATTACATTCAGATACACTCAGATGACACTCAGATTACACTCAGATTACACTCAGATTACACTCAGACTACATTCAGATTATACTCAGATTACACTGAGAATAAATTCAGATTACACTGATTACACTCAGATTACACTCAGATTACACTCAGATTACACACTCACTCAGATTACACTCAGACAGAACTCAGATTACAGAGATTACTCAGATTACACTCAGATACACTGACTACACTCAGATTACACTCAGATTACAGAGATTACACTCAGATTCTACACTCAGATTAAACTCAGATTACACTCAGACTACTCAGATTACACTCAGACTACACTCAGATTACACTCAGATTACACTCAGATTACACTCAGATTACACTCAGATTACACTCAGATTACACTCACACACTCAGATTACATTCAGATTACACTCAGATTACACTCAGACTACACTCAGATTACACTCAGATTACACTCAGATTACACTCAGATTACACTCAGATTACACTCAGACTACACTCAGATTACACAGACTCCAGATTACACTCAGATTACACTCAGATTTACAGATTACACTCAGAACTACATTCAGATTACACTCAGATTACACTCAGATTACACTCAGATTACACTGATTACACTCAGATTACACTCAGATTACACTCAGATTACACTCAGATTACACTCAGACACTAGACTCAGATTACACTCAGATTACTCAGATTACACTCAGATTACACTGACTCAGAGATTACACTCAGATTACAATCAGATTACACTCAGACTACACTCAGATTACTACACTCAGACTACACTCAGACTCAGACTACACTCATATTACACTCAGATTACACTCAGACTACACTCAGACTACACTCAGATTACACTCAGACTACACTCAGATTACACTCATATTACACTCAGACACACTCAGATTACACTCAGATTACACTCAGACTACACTCAGATTAAACTCAGACTACACTACACTCAGATTACACTCAGATTACACTCAGATTACACTCAGACAGACACACTCACATCATATTATACTCACATTACACTCAGATTACACTCAGACTACACTCAGATTACACTCAGACTACACTCAGATTACACTCAGATTACACTCAGATTACACTCAAGATTACACTCAGATTACATTGACTACACTAAGATTACACTCAGATTACACTCAGACTGCACTCATATTATACTCACATTACACTCAGACTACACTCAGACTACACTCAGATTACACTCAGACTACACTCAGATTACATTCATATTACACTCAGACTACACTCAGACTACACTCAGACTACACTCAGACTACACTCAGACTACACTCAGACTACACTCAGATTACACTCAGACTACACTCAGATTACACTCAGACTACACTCAGACTACACTCAGACTCAGACCATGTACAAAATTTTGAACTGTGAAATGCCGAATTATTTATCTGATATGTTCCAAAATGTTTCCGGCAGTCACGAATATAATCTCCGTGGATGTCACTCCAACCTGATACTCCCCCAACCGAAAACAAATTTTTTTAAACAAAGTTTTTTACAGTGGAGCAGTTTGCTGCAATTCTCTGCCACTAAATAAGCGAGAATCCCCTAGACTTGTAGTTTTAAAAGTTGTTTGTAGAATAATTAGTATTCATTATATATATTTATTATTACAATGTAACACGGCTCTCAGAAGAGCATTTATTTAATGATGTGACACCGTGTAGAAATAAAGTTTTTTGTATTATTATTATTACTATACTCAGACTACATTGTACACTCAGACTATACTCAGGCTACATTCAGACTACACTCAGACTACACTGACTACACTCAGATTACACTCAGATTATACTCAGATTACACTCAGACTACACTCAGACTACACTCACATTACACTCGGACTACACTCAGATTACACTCAGACTACACTCAGATTACACTGAGAGTACATTCAGACTACACTCAGATTACACTCAGATTACTCAGATTACACTCAGACTACACTCAGACTAAATTCAGATTAAACTCAGATTACACTCAGACTACACTCAGACTACACTCAGATTAAACTCAGATTACACTCAGACTATACTCAGACTACACTCAGACTATACTCAGGCTACATTCAGACTACACTCAGACTACACTGAGTACACTCAGATTACACTCAGATTACACTCAGACTACACTCAGATTACACTCAGATTACACTCAGATTACACTCAGATTACACTCAGATTACATTGACTACACTAAGATTACACTCAGATTACACTCAGACTGCACTCACTCAGACTACACTCACTCAGACTACACTCACTCAGACACACTCAGACTACACTCAGATTACACACTCAGACTACACTCAGATTACACTCAGACTACACTCAGATTACACTCAGATTACATTCAGACTACACTCAGATTACACTCAGATTACACTCAGATTACACTCAGACTACACAGACTACACTCAGACTAGAACTTCACTCATTACACTCGGACTACACTCAGATTACACTCAGACTACACTCAGATTACACTGAGAGACATCAGACTACACTCAGATTACACTCAGATTACTCAGATTACACTCAGACTACACTCAGACTACTCAGATTACTCAGACTACACTCAGACTATACTCAGACTACACTCAGGCTACACTCAGACTACACTCAGATTACACTCAGATTACACTCAGACTATACTCAGACTACACTCAGACTACACTCAGACATTACTACTCAGATACACTGAGTACACTCTCAGATTACACTCAGACTACACTCAGATTACACTCAGATTACACTCAGATTACACTCAAGATTACACTCAGATTACACTACACTAAGATTACACTCAGATTACACTCAGACTGCACTCATAGATTACATTACACTCACTACTACACTCAGAACTACACTCAGATTACACTCAGACTACACTCAGATTACACTCAGAGACACTCAGACTACAGACTACACTCAGATTACATTCAGACACACTCAGACTACACTCAGACTACACTCAGACTACAGACTACACTCAGACTACACTCAGACTACACTCAGACTACACTCAAAATTTTGACAAATGCAGATTATTTATCAGAAAATTACACTCAGTCACGAATATAATCTACACTCAGATTACCGACAAAATTTTTAAACAAAGTTTCTGTTACAGTGGAGCAGTTGCCTGCAATTCTCTGCCACTAAATAAGCGAGAATCCCCTAGACTTGCTAGAAAAGTTGTCATTCAGACTATACACTCAGATTACACTCTGATTACACTCAGATTACACTTAGTATACACTCAGATTACACTCAGATTACACGGCTCTCAGGAAGACATTCAATGATGTTACACTGTAGAAATAAAGTTTTTTGTATTATTATTATTACTATACCCAGACTACATTGTACACTCAGACTATTACACTTCAGACTACACTCAGACTACACTCAGACTCAGATTACACTCAGATTACACTCAGATTACACTACACACTCAGACTATCACATTACACTCGGACTACACTCAGATACACTCAGACTACACTCAGATTACACTGAGAGTACATTCAGACTACACTCAGATTACACTCAGATTACTCAGATTACACTCAGACTACACTCAGACAAATTCAGATTAAACTCAGATTACAGACTACACTCAGACTACTCAGACTCAGATTACACTCAGACTATACTCAGACTACACTCAGACTATACAGGCTACATTCAGACTACACTCAGACTACACTGAGTACTCATTACACTCAGATTACACTCAGACTACACTCAGATTACACTCAGATTACACTCAGATTACACTCAGATACACTACATTGACTCAGATTACACTCACTCAGATTATACTCAGACTAGATTCAGATTAAACTACGATTACACTACACTCACTCATTACACACATTCAGACTACACTCAGACTCAGATTACAGATTACACTCAGATTATCACTACTCAGATTACACTCAGATTACACTCAGATTATACACTCAGATTACACTCAGATACACTCAGATTATACATCAGATCAGATTACACTCAGACTACATTCAGATTATACTCAGATTACACTGAGAATAAATTCAGATTACACTGATTACACTCAGATTACACTCAAGATTACACTCAGATTACACTCACTTACACTCAGATTACACTCAGACACTCAGACTCAGATTACACTCAGACTATACTCAGGCTACATTCAGACTACACTCAGATTACACTGACTACACTCAGATTACACTCAGATTACACTCAGATTACACTCAGACTACACTCAGATTACACTCAGATTACACTCAGACACTGCACTCAGATTATATACTCATTACACTACACTCAGACTACACTCAGATTACACTGATTACACTCAGATTACACTCAGACTACACTCAGATTACACTCACTACACTCATATTACACTCACACTCAGATTACTACACTCACTGACTACACTCAGATTACACTACACTCAGACTACACTCAGATTACAGATTACACTCAGACTACACTCAGACTACACTCAGACTACACTCAGATCAGACTACACTCAGACATTCATATTACACTCAGACTACACTCAGACTACACTCAGACTACACTCACACTCAGACTACACTCAGACTACACTCAGACTACACTCAGACTACACTCAGACTCAGACTCAGACCATGTACAAAATTTTGAACTGTGAAATGCCGAATTATTTATCTGATATGTTCCAAAATGTTTCCGGCAGTCACGAATATAATCTCCGTGGATGTCACTCCAACCTGATACTCCCCCAACCGAAAACAAAATTTTTTAAACAAAGTTTCTGTTACAGTGGAGCAGTTGCCTGCAATTCTCTGCCACTAAATAAGCGAGAATCCCCTAGACTTGCTAGTTTTAAAAGTTGTTTGTAGAATAATTAGTATTCATTATATATATTTATTATTACAATGTAACACGGCTCTCAGGAAGAGCATTTATTTAATGATGTGACACCGTGTAGAAATAAAGTTTTTTGTATTATTATTATTACTATACTCAGACTACATTGTACACTCAGACTATACTCAGGCTACATTCAGACTACACTCAGACTACACTGAGTACACTCAGATTACACTCAGATTATACTCAGATTACACTCAGACTACACTCAGACTACACTCACATTACACTCGGACTACACTCAGATTACACTCAGACTACACTCAGATTACACTGAGAGTACATTCAGACTACACTCAGATTACACTCAGATTACTCAGATTACACTCAGACTACACTCAGACTAAATTCAGATTAAACTCAGATTACACTCAGACTACACTCAGACTACACTCAGATTAAACTCAGATTACACTCAGACTATACTCAGACTACACTCAGACTATACTCAGGCTACATTCAGACTACACTCAGACTACACTGAGTACACTCAGATTACACTCAGATTACACTCAGACTACACTCAGATTACACTCAGATTACACTCAGATTACACTCAAGATTACACTCAGATTACATTGACTACACTAAGATTACACTCAGATTACACTCAGACTATACTCAGACTAGATTCAGATTAAACTACGATTACACTCAGACTATACTCAGACTACACTCAGGCTACATTCAGACTACACTCAGACTACACTGAGTACACTCAGATTACACTCAGATTATACTCAGATTACACTCAAACTACACTCAGATTACACCCAGATTACATTCAGACTATACACTCAGATTACACTGATTACACTCAGATTACACTTAGTATACACTCAGATTATACTCAGATTACACTCAGACTACATTCAGATTATACTCAGATTACACTCAGACTACATTCAGATTACACTGATTACACTCAGATTACACTCAAGATTACACTCAGATTACACTCAGATTACACTCAGATTACACTCAGACTAAATTCAGATTAAACTCAGATTACACTCAGACTATACTCAGGCTACATTCAGACTACACTCAGACTACACTGAGTACACTCAGATTACACTCAGATTATACTCAGATTACACTCAGACTACACTCAGATTACACCCAGATTACATTCAGACTATACACTCAGATTACACTGATTACACTCAGATTACACTGAGATTATACTCAGATTACACTCAGACTACATTCAGATTATACTCAGATTACACTGAGAATAAATTCAGATTACACTGATTACACTCAGATTACACTCAAGATTACACTCAGATTACACTCACTACACTCAGATTACACTCAGACAGAACTCAGATTACACTCAGATTACTCAGATTACACTCAGATTACACTGACTACACTCAGATTACACTCAGATTACAATCAGATTACACTCAGACTACACTCAGATTAAACTCAGACTACACTCAGACTACATTCAGATTATACTCAGATTACAATCAGATTACACTCAGACTACACTCAGATTACACTCAGACTACATTCAGATTATACTCAGATTACACTCAGACTACATTCAGATTACACTGATTACACTCAGATTACACTCAAGATTACACTCAGATTACACTCAGATTACACTCAGACTACATTCAGATTATACTCAGATTACACTCAGACTACATTCAGATTACACTGATTACACTCAGATTACACTCAAGATTACACTCAGATTACACTCACTACACTCAGATTACACTCAGATTACACTCAGACAGAACTCAGATTACACTCAGATTACTCAGATTACACTCAGATTACACTGACTACACTCAGATTACACTCAGATTACAATCAGATTACACTCAGACTACACTCAGATTAAACTCAGACTACACTCAGACTACACTCAGATTACACTCAGACTACACTCATATTATACTCACATTACACTCAGACTACACTCAGATTACACTCAGACTACACTCAGATTACACTCATATTACACTCAGACTACACTCAGATTACACTCACATTACACTCAGACTACACTCAGATTAAACTCAGACTACACTCAGATTACACTCAGACTACACTCAGATTACACTCAGACTACACTCAGATTACACTCATATTATACTCACATTACACTCAGACTACACTCAGACTACACTCAGATTACACTCAGACTACACTCAGATTACACTCAGATTACACTCAGATTACACTCAAGATTACACTCAGATTACATTGACTACACTAAGATTACACTCAGATTACACTCAGACTGCACTCATATTATACTCACATTACACTCAGACTACACTCAGACTACACTCAGATTACACTCAGACTACACTCAGATTACATTCATATTACACTCAGACTACACTCAGACTACACTCAGACTACACTCAGATTACATTCAGACTACACTCAGACTACACTCAGATTACACTCAGACTACACTCAGATTACACTCAGACTACACTCAGACTACACTCAGACTCAGACCATGTACAAAATTTTGAACTGTGAAATGCCGAATTATTTATCTGATATGTTCCAAAATGTTTCCGGCAGTCACGAATATAATCTCCGTGGATGTCACTCCAACCTGATACTCCCCCAACCGAAAACAAATTTTTTTTAACAAAGTTTCTGTTACAGTGGAGCAGTTGCCTGCAATTCTCTGCCACTAAATAAGCGAGAATCCCCTAGACTTGCTAGTTTTAAAAGTTGTTTGTAGAATAATTAGTATTCATTATATATATTTATTATTACAATGTAACACGGCTCTCAGGAAGAGCATTTATTTAATGATGTGACACCGTGTAGAAATAAAGTTTTTTGTATTATTATTATTACTATACTCAGACTACATTGTACACTCAGACTATACTCAGGCTACATTCAGACTACACTCAGACTACACTGACTACACTCAGATTACACTCAGATTATACTCAGATTACACTCAGACTACACTCAGACTACACTCACATTACACTCGGACTACACTCAGATTACACTCAGACTACACTCAGATTACACTGAGAGTACATTCAGACTACACTCAGATTACACTCAGATTACTCAGATTACACTCAGACTACACTCAGACTAAATTCAGATTAAACTCAGATTACACTCAGACTACACTCAGACTACACTCAGATTAAACTCAGATTACACTCAGACTATACTCAGACTACACTCAGACTATACTCAGGCTACATTCAGACTACACTCAGACTACACTGAGTACACTCAGATTACACTCAGATTACACTCAGACTACACTCAGATTACACTCAGATTACACTCAGATTACACTCAAGATTACACTCAGATTACATTGACTACACTAAGATTACACTCAGATTACACTCAGACTGCACTCATATTATACTCACATTACACTCAGACTACACTCAGACTACACTCAGATTACACTCAGACTACACTCAGATTACACTCATATTACACTCAGACTACACTCAGACTACACTCAGATTACATTCAGACTACACTCAGACTACACTCAGATTACACTCAGATTATACTCACATTACACTCAGACTACACTCAGATTACACTCAGACTACACTCAGATTACACTCAGACTACACTCAGATTACACTGAGAGTACATTCAGACTACACTCAGATTACACTCAGATTACTCAGATTACACTCAGACTACACTCAGACTAAATTCAGATTAAACTCAGATTACACTCAGACTACACTCAGACTACACTCAGATTAAACTCAGATTACACTCAGACTATACTCAGACTACACTCAGACTATACTCAGGCTACATTCAGACTACACTCAGACTACACTGAGTACACTCAGATTACACTCAGATTACACTCAGACTACACTCAGATTACACTCAGATTACACTCAGATTACACTCAAGATTACACTCAGATTACATTGACTACACTAAGATTACACTCAGATTACACTCAGACTGCACTCATATTATACTCACATTACACTCAGACTACACTCAGACTACACTCAGATTACACTCAGATTACACTCATATTACACTCAGACTACACTCAGACTACACTCAGATTACATTCAGAATACACTCAGACTACACTCAGATTACACTCAGATTATACTCACATTACACTCAGACTACACTCAGATTACACTCAGACTACACTCACATTACACTCGGACTACACTCAGATTACACTCAGACTACACTCAGATTACACTGAGAGTACATTCAGACTACACTCAGACTACACTCAGATTACTCAGATTACACTCAGACTACACTCAGACTAAATTCAGATTAAACTCAGATTACACTCAGACTACACTCAGACTACACTCAGATTAAACTCAGATTACACTCAGACTACACTCAGACTATACTCAGGCTACATTCAGACTACACTCAGACTACACTGAGTACACTCAGATTACACTCAGATTACACTCAGACTACACTCAGATTACACTCAGATTACACTCAGACTACATTCATTCTACACTCAGATTACACACAGATTACATTCAGACTATACACTCAGATTACACTGATTACACTCAGATTACACTGAGTATACACTCAGATTATACTCAGACTACATTCAGATTATACTCAGATTACACTCAGACTACATTCAGATTACACTGATTACACTCAGATTACACTCAGATTACACTCAGATTGCACTCAGACTACACTCAGATTACACTCAGATTATACTCAGACTACAGTTCAGATTAAACTCAGATTACACTCAGACTACACTCAGACTACACTCAGATTACACTCAGACTACACTCAGACTACACTGAGTACACTCAGATTACACTCAGATTACACTCAGACTACACTCAGATTACACTCAGATTACACTCAGATTACACTCAAGATTACACTCAGATTACATTGACTACACTAAGATTACACTCAGATTACACTCAGACTGCACTCATATTATACTCACATTACACTCAGACTACACTCAGACTACACTCAGATTACACTCAGACTACACTCAGATTACACTCAGACTACACTCAGACTACACTCAGACTACACTCAGATTACATTCAGACTACACTCAGACTACACTCAGATTACACTCAGACTACACTCAGATTACACTCAGACTACACTCAGACTACACTCAGACTACACTCAGACTCAGACCATGTACAAAATTTTGAACTGTGAAATGCCGAATTATTTATCTGATATGTTCCAAAATGTTTCCGGCAGTCACGAATATAATCTCCGTGGATGTCACTCCAACCTGATACTCCCCCAACCGAAAACAAATTTTTTTTAACAAAGTTTCTGTTACAGTGGAGCAGTTGCCTGCAATTCTCTGCCACTAAATAAGCGAGAATCCCCTAGACTTGCTAGTTTTAAAAGTTGTTTGTAGAATAATTAGTATTCATTATATATATTTATTATTACAATGTAACACGGCTCTCAGGAAGAGCATTTATTTAATGATGTGACACCGTGTAGAAATAAAGTTTTTTGTATTATTATTATTACTATACTCAGACTACATTGTACACTCAGACTATACTCAGGCTACATTCAGACTACACTCAGACTACACTGAGTACACTCAGATTACACTCAGATTACACTCAGACTACACTCAGATTACACTCAGATTACACTCAGATTACACTCAAGATTACACTCAGATTACATTGACTACACTAAGATTACACTCAGATTACACTCAGACTGCACTCATATTATACTCACATTACACTCAGACTACACTCAGACTACACTCAGATTACACTCAGACTACACTCAGACTACACTCAGACTACACTCAGACTACACTCAGACTCAGACCATGTACAAAATTTTGAACTGTGAAATGCCGAATTATTTATCTGATATGTTCCAAAATGTTTCCGGCAGTCACGAATATAATCTCCGTGGATGTCACTCCAACCTGATACTCCCCCAACCGAAAACAAAAATTTTTAAACAAAGTTTCTGTTACAGTGGAGCAGTTGCCTGCAATTCTCTGCCACTAAATAAGCGAGAATCCCCTAGACTTGCTAGTTTTAAAAGTTGTTTGTAGAATAATTAGTATTCATTATATATATTTATTATTACAATGTAACACGGCTCTCAGGAAGAGCATTTATTTAATGATGTGACACCGTGTAGAAATAAAGTTTTTTGTATTATTATTATTACATACTCAGACTACACTCAGACTACATTCAGACTACACTCAGACTACACTGAGTACACTCAGATTACACTCAGATTATACTCAGATTACACTCAGACTACATTCAGACTACACTCAGATTACACTCAGATTACATTCAGACTATACACTCAGATTACACTGATTACACTCAGATTACACTGAGTATACACTCAGATTATACTCAGATTACACTCAGACTACATTCAGATTATACTCAGATTACACTCAGATTACACTCGGATTACACTCAGACTATACTCAGACTACACTCAGATTACACTCAGATTATACTCACATTACACTCAGACTACACTCAGATTACACTCAGACTACACTCACATTACACTCGGACTACACTCAGATTACACTCAGACTACACTCAGATTACACTGAGAGTTCATTCAGACTACACTCAGACTACACTCAGATTACTCAGATTACACTCAGACTACACTCAGACTAAATTCAGATTAAACTCAGATTACACTCAGACTATACTCAGACTACACTCAGGCTACACTCAGACTACACTCAGATTAAACTCAGATTACACTCAGACTATACTCAGACTACACTCAGACTATACTCAGGCTACATTCAGACTACACTCAGACTACACTGAGTACACTCAGATTACACTCAGATTATACTCAGATTACACTCAGACTACATTCATTCTACACTCAGATTACACACAGATTACATTCAGACTATACACTCAGATTACACTGATTACACTCAGATTACACTGAGTATACACTCAGATTATACTCAGATTACACTCAGACTACATTCAGATTATACTCAGATTACACTCAGACTACATTCAGATTACACTGATTACACTCAGATTACACTCAGATTGCACTCAGACTACACTCAGATTACACTCAGATTATACTCAGACTACAGTTCAGATTAAACTCAGATTACACTCAGACTACACTCAGACTACACTCAGATTACACTCAGACTACACTCAGACTACACTCAGACTACACTCAGATTACACTCAGATTACACTCAAGATTACACTCAGATTACATTGACTACACTAAGATTACACTCAGATTACACTCAGACTGCACTCATATTATACTCACATTACACTCAGACTACACTCAGACTACACTCAGATTACACTCAGATTATACTCACATTACACTCAGACTACACTCAGATTACACTCAGACTACACTCACATTACACTCGGACTACACTCAGATTACACTCAGACTACACTCAGATTACACTGAGAGTTCATTCAGACTACACTCAGACTACACTCAGATTACTCAGATTACAGACTCAGACTACACTCAGACTAAATTCAGATTAAACTCAGATTACACTCAGACTATACTCAGACTACACTCAGGCTACACTCAGACTACACTCAGATTAAACTCAGATTACACTCAGACTATACTCAGACTACACTCAGACTATACTCAGGCTACATTCAGACTACACTCAGACTACACTGAGTACACTCAGATTACACTCAGATTATACTCAGATTACACTCAGACTACATTCATTCTACACTCAGATTACACACAGATTACATTCAGACTATACACTCAGATTACACTGATTACACTCAGATTACACTGAGTATACACTCAGATTATACTCAGATTACACTCAGACTACATTCAGATTATACTCAGATTACACTCAGACTACATTCAGATTACACTGATTACACTCAGATTACACTCAGATTGCACTCAGACTACACTCAGATTACACTCAGATTATACTCAGACTACAGTTCAGATTAAACTCAGATTACACTCAGACTACACTCAGACTACACTCAGATTACACTCAGACTACACTCAGACTACACTCAGACTACACTCAGACTTACACTCAGATTACACTCAGATTACACTCAGATTACACTTAGATTACATTGACACTAAGATTACACTCAGATTACACTCAGACTGCACTCATATTATACTCACATTACACTCAGACTACACTCAGACTACACTCAGATTACACTCAGATTATACTCACATTACACTCAGACTACACTCAGATTACACTCAGACTACACTCACATTACACTCGGACTACACTCAGATTACACTCAGACTACACTCAGATTACACTGAGAGTTCATTCAGACTACACTCAGACTACACTCAGATTACTCAGATTACACTCAGACTACACTCAGACTAAATTCAGATTAAACTCAGATTACACTCAGACTATACTCAGACTACACTCAGGCTACACTCAGACTACACTCAGATTAAACTCAGATTACACTCAGACTATACTCAGACTACACTCAGACTATACTCAGGCTACATTCAGACTACACTCAGACTACACTGAGTACACTCAGATTACACTCAGATTATACTCAGATTACACTCAGACTACATTCATTCTACACTCAGATTACACACAGATTACATTCAGACTATACACTCAGATTACACTGATTACACTCAGATTACACTGAGTATACACTCAGATTATACTCAGATTACACTCAGACTACATTCAGATTATACTCAGATTACACTCAGACTACATTCAGATTACACTGATTACACTCAGATTACACTCAGATTGCACTCAGACTACACTCAGATTACACTCAGATTATACTCAGACTACAGTTCAGATTAAACTCAGATTACACTCAGACTACACTCAGACTACACTCAGATTACACTCAGACTACACTCAGACTACACTCAGACTACACTCAGACTCAGACCATGTACAAAATTTTGAACTGTGAAATGCCGAATTATTTATCTGATATGTTCCAAAATGTTTCCGGCAGTCACGAATATAATCTCCGTGGATGTCACTCCAACCTGATACTCCCCCAACCGAAAACAAAATTTTTTAAACAAAGTTTCTGTTACAGTGGAGCAGTTGCCTGCAATTCTCTGCCACTAAATAAGCGAGAATCCCCTAGACTTGCTAGTTTTAAAAGTTGTTTGTAGAATAATTAGTATTCATTATATATATTTATTATTACAATGTAACACGGCTCTCAGGAAGAGCATTTATTTAATGATGTGACACCGTGTAGAAATAAAGTTTTTTGTATTATTATTATTACTACACTCAGACTACATTCAGACTACACTCAGATTACACTCAGATTACATTCAGACTATACACTCAGATTACACTGATTACACTCAGATTACACTGAGTATACACTCAGATTATACTCAGATTACACTCAGACTACATTCAGATTATACTCAGATTACACTCAGATTACACTCGGATTACACTCAGACTATACTCAGACTACACTCAGATTACACTCAGATTATACTCACATTACACTCAGACTACACTCAGATTACACTCAGACTACACTCACATTACACTCGGACTACACTCAGATTACACTCAGACTACACTCAGATTACACTGAGAGTACATTCAGACTACACTCAGACTACACTCAGATTACTCTCAGACTACACTCAGACTAAATTCAGATTAAACTCAGATTACACTCAGACTATACTCAGACTACACTCAGGCTACACTCAGACTACACTCAGACTACACTCAGATTAAACTCAGATTACACTCAGACGATACTCAGACTACACTCAGACTATACTCAGGCTACATTCAGATTACACTCAGATTACACTCAGACTACACTCAGATTACACTCAGATTACACTCAGATTACACTCAAGATTACACTCAGATTACATTGACTACACTAAGATTACACTCAGACTGCACTCATATTATACTCACATTACACTCAGACTACACTCAGACTACACTCAGACTACACTCAAGATTACACTCAGATTACATTGACTACACTCAGATTACACTCAGATTACACTCAGATTACACTCAGACTAAACTCAGATTACACTCAGACTATACTCAGGCTACATTCAGACTACACTCAGACTACACTGAGTACACTCAGATTACACTCAGATTAATCTCAGACTACACTCAGACTACATTCAGACTACACTCAGACTACACTGAGTACACTCAGATTACACTCAGATTACACTCAGACTATACTCAGGCTACATTCAGACTACACTCAGACTACACTGAGTACACTCAGATTACACTCAGATTACACTCAGACTAAACTCAGATTACACTCAGATTACACTCAGACTAAACTCAGATTATACTCAGACTATACTCAGGCTACACTCAGACTACACTCAGATTAAACTCAGACTACACTCAGATTACACTCAGATTAAACTCAGATTAAACTCAGACTACACTCAGATTACACTCAGATTAAACTCAGACTACACTCAGACTACAATCACATTACACTCAGACTACACTCAGATTACTCAGACTACACTCAGACTACACTCAGATTGTTGTTGTACTCAGACTACATGTACATTCAGATTACACTCGGCCTACAGCCTCAGCTGACTGCAATATATTTAATATTGCTGCCGGCTTCAGTAACTATTTAATACATTACTACAATGTTAACATACTTCTAAGCAGTATACTTTACATTTACATACATTTGAGATGTCCGACCATCTGTGTTCTGCTGTCACCTTGTTATAGTAGAACAGCAGCTCTCCTGACTTACAATAATACTCCATCCAATCTGTACCCAGTATTGATGACTCCATGGTTGTCTACAGTGAAAAAGACTTGTTGAAGCAGAATCATATAAAGGTTCTGTGAAAGAACCATGTACAGTGTAAGCGACTTGTGATCCAAAAACAAATTCTCATTTAGAATTCAAAGACCTTCCAGGAGAATTTAGATTTGGATCAGAAATCAATATTATTACATTGTTGTTGTTCTTGCAGAGACCCTTCAGAAATGTTGACCATCAATCTTACCGCTGGTAAATATGTACAATATAGAGGCTGTGTTGGGGCTTTAGGATTTTATTTTAGTGATACATATATGTATGTTTACAAAATTGGGATATGGATTAATTCCAAAATTTATCCAGGATTATGGATTCCCCCTAACAGGGCCTCAATATAATAATAACAGTGCAAACATTTGAGCACAAAACACTCTAATGATCCAGATGGTTTTCCTTTAGCATTTATACATGGAAATAATTATAAATTGTAGCAGAGGATAAAGAACACAAGTTACAGTGCATGGACTCAGAGAGGGTATACTGCAACTATTACAAGAATGCTTTGCTGTTTTAAAATAGTAAAGTACCAATAGTGTTGTGTATACCATGGAGGGTAGGTTATCTAAACAGAGCAGTAACGTGACAGCAAAATAAAGTTATCGTACAAATGGTTAAAACGATTCAGGCAACAATAAGACAATAATAACACTATTCAACTTGCAATAAGCAGCATAACTAGACTTGAAGAAAGGCCATTTATTTGAATAGGCATCGATGGTTGATGTTCAATCAATTTTGGCGCCAAAATACTCACCTCAACTGATCGACTTCAATCTCCACTTTACGACGTGATTTTCGCTTGTTTCTAATAATTATATAAACATGCAAAGTTCTGGTGTTCTAAGCTCTTGTAGACTGGTCGCAGTTCTCTATTTTGGGATTATTTAACGCGATAAATTGTATCAGCAAATACCAATAAAAGTAATCGAGTATCAACAACACGTGTATCAGCGGATGGCATTGCGGGCGCTGACACAGGGTACCCAACAATAATAATAGCGAAAATACGAATATTTACTCGGGCTTCTTCCTGTGGAAGGCCAGACTAAAAATGAAGGCTGTCGTGGTCGTCGTTCTTTGACCTCAAATCGCCAACTTAGTTCTATAGCGCATGCGCTGTGTACATTCGCTGTACTCGATTAATGAGGGCTCGATGATTATTCCCAAAATTTGTTAATTATTTGTTTTTTATTTACATTATATGGTCAAGTGCTCCTAAAGTACTTAATGTAGACGATTTCTCAACAATTAGTATAGCCGCTTCGAACTCAGGCATATCCAAGAGACCGGGAAGAGAATAGTCAGAATACCTTATTATTCAATTCGTACTTAATTTCGCGCGTACTTATTTTCGCGATTTCGATAAGAGAAAATGAAATAAGAGCATTACATTTCGCGAACAACATTTATTGGCAACAACATTAATTTTTTTCTAATAAAACAAACTTATTTCTATACAAACAGGAACAAGATGACAGTCGACTAGACTAACTAGACGTTATAAACTTGTAGCTAAAACAGACAAAAAAGTTTACGCTATTCGGTTGCTCAGTTGCATATGGTAGTATTATGTTGTTGAATAAGTCGTTTTAAAAACTGTTGATTAAATGATTTCAATATATATATATTTCTCTGGGTATTATATTTCGCGTCAGTGTTTAAAGTCCGCGAGCCTTTTTGTTCGCGAGGCTTTAATTTCGCGATTTTTTAAATATTGCGAACTAAAAGCCTCGCGAAATTAAGTACGAATAAATACCCAGAAGCTTCGCTTCTCGGCCAACTGTTCATTTTTCGGACCAGACATTATTTATAACCCATCGATAAATTTTCGCGCGCGCCCATTGGTTAAAACGAGTGACGTGGTACGATTTCACTGGACGGATGTCAGGTAATATTCCCCAGTTTTGAGGTGATATCCCCCAGTTTGGAGAAAAATGAAATTATCTGAACTTTTTAAAGACTGTAATGTATTTTTAATAGGTAAATTAGCTTGTATAACATACATGTGGTGTACTTGTTCCTTTTTGTGGATTTTAACGTCGATACGACAGGTATTTGAGGTATTTTTATAATTTTTCGATCCTTGAACTACGGAACAAACGTCAAATCGGCGCCCAAAAAGTCACTCAAATAAAACCCAAAATATCAAGAAAACCACTCAAAAAGCTTCAAGAACTATCAATCTTTTATTTTCGAATACTTTTTTAGAAGTTTACACATGAAAAGATCTCAAACGGAACGGATATTTGAACTCGATGAAACTTGTTTTCTTCATCCGTCAATTTGTTTCGGTTTCTTCAACATTGAAGTCGAAGTAGAAAATTTATCGAAGGGTTATAAAATAAATAAACCCCTTCTGGCTTCAGCAGGTATATCGCGGCTGATAATGTCCTTGGCTTAGAGATGGTCCTCAATATATCACAGTTGCCCTCGAAGCTTCGCTTCTCGGCCAACTGTTCATTTTTCGGACCATCTCTCAGCCGCGGACATTATCAGCCGATATACCAGCCGCCAGAAGGGGTTTATTTACTAGTAAATAAGCCGATATACTACTGAGTAAATAAACCCCTTCTGGCGGCTGGTATATCAGCTGATAATGTCCGCGGCTGAGAGATGGTCCGAAAACTGAATGAACAGTTGGCCGAGAAGCGAAGCTTCGAGGGCAACTGTGATATTTTGAGGACCATCTCTAAGCCAAGGACATTATCAGCCGATATACCAGTAAGCCAGAAAGGGGTTTATTTATTTTATAACCCTTCGATAAATTTTCTACATCGACTTCAATGTTGAAGAAACTGAAACAAAATGACGGATGAAGAAAACATGTTTCATCGAGTTCAAATATCCGTTCCGTTTGAGATCTTTTCATGTGTAAACTTCTAAAAACGTATTCGAAAATAAAAGATTGATAGTTTTTGAAGCTTTTTGAGTGGTTTTCTTGATATTTTGAGTTTTATTTGAGTTACTTTTTGGGCGCCGATTTTGACGTTTGTTCGTTTTTCAAGGATCGAAAACTTATAACCTGTCGTATCGACGTTAAAATCCCCAAAAAGGAACAAGTACATCATATGTATGTTATACAAGCTAATTTACCTATTAAAAATACATTACAGTCTTTAAACTCAATTAATTTTTTTTTTTTTTTTCACTGACTTGGCATTTTTCCTACCAAAAACTATTTAAAACATTAAGTCTACCTAAGACGGTTATACATGCCAAATTTTATTTGAAACTGAGCTTGATTGAAGGACTTAGGGGGGGAGGGTATTTGTTATAGACCTCAAAAGCCCAATTTTACATATAGGTCAAAAAGTCAAAGTTGAGGGAGTGGTCATTGTGAAATTTAGACAGCAGAGAAGAATAGTTGTCGTGGATATTAGTCAGACCAATGGTCACATTCACCCTATGGTGATCCAGGGGGGGAGTGATGCTTGTCACGTGACTAACCCTAGCCCCTAAGCCAGCCTTCAGTCAAATCTAACCCTAGCTTCCAGAACTAACCCAAGGGCAAAAAAAAATAACCCTAAGCCTGAATCGTTGCCCTAACCCTAGTTTTGAGTTAACCCCAACCCTAACTTCTTCCCGGAGGTGACAAAAGTCCTGGTCACGTGACCTCTTAACCCATTCGCTCCTGAGCTATTTTGCGTTTTTTAGCGATTTTCTGGACCTAATCACGTCGTAGGAAATTTCGATTCCATATAAGGGGTTTCCATGGAAATCTTGACAGTTCTGAAAGCCCACGGGCTCAGGTTCTGACGTAATCTTTCTCTTGTCGTGAATCTCCGCGAGGAACAGCATCTCGTAGCTACTAGGAGCGGTCAATTTTGCATTTTTAGAGTGTTTATAGCCATTATTCACCACAGAAGCCCCCAGGACAGCATCATTAAGCTTGACTGGTGTGGTAGAGACCGTTCTCCTGGAAGAACTCAGGAGGAAGATACGAATTCACGAACACATTTCGACACTCTCGTTCAGAATTTCCAAAATGGCGGACTCAAAGTGAAATCGTCTCTCTGGTCTTTCTGTGGTGGATTCCAGGACCTACAAAGGCATTTTTGGCGACTTTGAACTTGAAAAGAATGCAACCGGTGCAATATTTTGCCTGTAGAATCGAGTGGCTCGACACTCTATATATTCTTAAAAAACGGATATTCGGGGAAATCTATGCCGAAATTCCCGGATGTTTCCCGGCATCCTTTTCGGGCGTGCAGAAGGAAAACACGTGTTAGCGAAAGTGGTCCTAAGGAAATGGCTATTGTTCGGCGAGTTAAGGAAAAGAGAGGGCAAAATTCACGACGATATCAAGAAGAGAGATGGAAGTTTGCTGAGAAAGTGGCGTTTTGTTTCGCAAGGATGTATTTTGGAAGAAAATCCAAGTCAAATGTCGGTCATTTTCGAGGTGTAAAATTGCGTCAAAAACACGCATTTTTGATTTTTATGGCAAACAAATTGAACTAATGCCCAGAAATCGGACCTGTAAATCAGTTTACTTGAGGTTAAAATATGAAGAGTTCTCTAGTTGTCACAAATAACTGGCCATGAGATCGATGTTACGAAAATTCAGAAAGTTAGAATTTTTCAAAGCAGTATCGATGTTTACGGCCGGTTTCGGCCGGTGTAGGAGTCAATGGGTTAAAATGTTCAGATAATTTCATTTTTCTCCTAAGTGGGGGATATCATCTCAAAACTGGGGGGTATTACCTGACATCCGTCCAGTGAAATTGTACTACGTGACCCGTGTTAACCAATGGGCGCGCGCGAAAATTTATCGATGGGTTATAATACCTGACATCCGTCCAGTGAAATCGTACCACGTGACCAGTTTTAACCAATGGGCGCGCGCGAAAATTTATCGATGGGTTATAACAGCCGATATACCAGTCGCCAGAAGGGGTTTATTTACTAAATATTCACCATAATCACTGAGCCTGAGGTGGATAATTGTTTTAGTATAATTTTAGACTTGAATATCAGAGAAAAGACGAAATTCAGGATAAAAAACCCCGTTTTATTAGTACTTCTGCGTTAGTGATTTTACTTCCGCTCTCGACCAGTGATTATCGTCTCATAATTATTGGTCGCTCGACCAATCACAGCGCGCGAAACTCTATATTCAAGTATAAAATTATACTAATTATAATTATTGATCCTACTGGCTGACCTCTGATACCCAGTCCTCCAAATACACTTATTTTTAATGTTGCAAATTGACAAAGTAATGAAATTCAATAGTCGATACATCGCAGCATTTCACTTTCTATTAAAAAACTAGTTATTTAACTAAGTTATATGTAAATAACCAAACAGGAATTTGATTTGATTATTTACAAATAACCAACTTTACAACAGTATAAACTATTCACAAATAACCGGTTTATACACCTATTCCAAATATCGTTGTCCGGGCCGAAAGCAACAAGCAAGAAGCTGACGACCGCAAAGGACTTTGGGAATCTCCTAATTAATTTATTTAACCGTGGTACTTGAGAAGTTATTCCTACGAGCGTTGAATAGCAATCATTTGGAACTAATCGGCCATTTGAAAATGCATGTTGTCAAAATGTCTACAGATGAATAAATGAATAAGGAGAAAGTCCCAATGTCTTTTGCGGTCGTCAGCTTCTTGCTTGTTGCTTTCGGCGGGGAAAACGATTTTTGGAATAAGTGTATTTCAAATAACCAAATACTTGACAATAGTAAGAGATCTGACATCCCAATCGAACGAAGGTGATATACTCCTAGGTTCCTCATTCGATATAGGTGATTGTTAGTTGCAAATAACCAAATGTTGCAGACATCTTAATTTATAAACAACTGTTTCAAATCCCTGTTATTTACATATAATTTAGTTAAATTATAAAACACACTTGGCGCCCTAACGTCTCCTTCAAGTGTCTCATCTTGCAGACCAAAATGTAACAGTGAGTCACAACGAGCTCCTCAATCTCTTTTTTCACTTCTTAGTTTTACCAGGTTTCACACAAGAATGAGTGTGTCCATGTAGGTGATCCTGACGTGTAAATGTCTTACCACAGGTTTTACATTGGTATGGTCTATTACCGGAATGAGTCTGCTTGTGACGGCTCAGGTTACTTTGATGTGTAAATGTCTTACCACAGGTTTTACATTGGTATGGTTTATTACCGGTATGGATCCGCTCATGAACAATGAGGTCACATTGCCGTGCAAATGCCTTGCCACATGTTTTACATTGGTTTGGTTTATAACCCGAATGAATCCGCTCATGAACATTGAGACTACCATGCTGTGTAAATGTCTTATCACATGTTTTACATTGGTATGGTTTAATCCCGGTATGAATCCGCTGGTGAACGCTGAGGTCACTTTGCCATGCAAATGCCTTGCCACAGGTTTTACATTGGTTTGGTTTATAACCCGATTGAATGCGCTCATGAACAATGAGGTGACCTTGCTGTGTAAATGTCTTACCACAGGTTTTACATTGGTGTGCTTTAATCCCGGTATGAATCCGCTGGTGACAGTTTAGGGTGTCTTGCCGTGCAAATGTCTTACCACAGGTTTTACATTGGTATGGTTTAATACCGGTATGAATCCGCTGGTGAACATTGAGGTCACATTGCCGTGCAAAAGCCTTGCCACATGTTTTACATCGGTTTGGTTTATAACCCGAATGAATGCGCTCATTTTCACCTTGCCGTGAAAATGTCTTACCACATGTTTGACAAGTCTTCATTCTACTGTCCATATTCATAAGAATGACATCTGAAACAGTTTCCACTGAATCTTCACTATTGTCAGGGTTGACTGACGAGGGTGAAACATCTTGGGAAACCTCGTCCATACAACTTTCATCATCTACAATGGTACCATCACCTGAAGAAACATTAAAGGATTCTGTGGATTTCTCAAGGCTTCTGGTGGAGGTTGGACTACCATCACACACAATATCAGTGTGCAGGTTATCATTTTGATCACTCTCATGTATAGAACAAGCTCTAGAGCTGTCCATCATTCCATGGATTACAGTACTGTCAACCATTGACTACTTCACTCTCATCTGTACACAATGTTGGTATCTCTTCACATATTTTAGACAGCAAACCTTCTGTAGAGGAGTAATCCTTCTCATTATGGAGATTACCAACTTGGCTCATCAAACAAGTGGAGGTATTCATATTATCTGCATGATTCTCTGATTGAGTTTCTGTTGTGACATTGTTGGGCTGCATCAAACCACCATCTATGTGTACAGACGTACATCCATTACTACAACCATAATCCTCTGTCTGTGTCCCTACACAGAGTAGTGGCCGTCCAAACATAACTGTTCCATTTTCAAAGCTCTGGAAGAAGTAAAAGGGTATAAGCAGTTTATTGGAAAACAAACTTGAATAACAATTTTTAAATAGGAATTGGACAAGAAACCCACATATGTGTACCCTTGTATGAGAAAACGTTCAGCTGGTCTAATATGTTAGGAAACTAATATACCTACCAATATACATGTACCTTAATACAGTCATTTGCAAAAATTCTGGCCGCTACGAAATATCAATATATCAATATATCGGGTGCATTATGGGTAATTAAATTATAGAAAATTCCCCTTAAAGCAGGTTAACGCCAGCAAAGTTGGTAGAAATATTTAGTATAATGTTTATTTTAGTCATACATTTGTTGTTTGTAAATTTTGCTTCATTTAATAAGTTAGGAAACTCAAAATAGTATTATTTAATTACCCATAATGCACCCGATATATTGATACATGTACATGTATATCGATATATCGTGGCGGCCATAATTTTTGCAAATGACTGTATAAAACAGCAATTAAGCCGCTAATGCAGATGAGCTGCATATACTAAGTAAAAGTTTTAAGTAAAACATTGAAGAAACCCAGAGAAACCCTACACTCAGATTACACTCAGACTACACTCAGACTACACTCAGATTACACTCAGATTACACTCAAGACTACACTCAGATAACACCCAGACTACATGTATACTCAGACTACACTCAGATTACACTCAGACTACACTCAGATTACACTCAGACTACTGATCAGTCTACACTCGGACTATGAGTACACTGACTACACTCAGATTACACTCAGATTGCACTCAGATTACACTCAGACTACACTCAGATTACACTATAATAATATAATATAATAATAATCTACACTCAGACTACGAGTACACTGACTACACTCAGATTACACTCAGCTGATTGCACTCAGATTACACTCAGACTACACTCAGATTACACTATAATAATATAATATAATAATAAAACTTTATTTTCACACGGTGTCTACATCATTAAAATAAATGCTCTTCCTGAGAGCCGTGTTACATTGTAATATGAATCTATAAAGAACTTTTAAAACTAGCAAGGATAGGGGATTCTCGCTTATTTAGTGGCAGAGAATTCCAGGCAGCTGCTCCACTGTAACAGAAACTATGTTAAAAAAAATTTGTTTTCGGTTGGGGGAGTATCAGGTTTGAGTGACATCCACGGAGATTATATTCGTGACTGCCGGAAACATTTTGGAACATATCAGATATAAAAAAAACTCAGATTACACTCAGATTACACTCAGACTACACTCAGATTACACTCAGATTACACTCAGATATACACTCAGATTATACTCAGATTACACTCAGACTACACTCAGATTACACTCAGACTACACTCAGATTACACTCAGACTACACTCACATTACACTTGGACTACACTCAGATTACACTCAGACTACACTGACTACACTCAGATTACACTCAGACTACACTCACATTACACTTGGACTACACTCAGATTACACTCAGACTACACTGACTACACTCAGATTACACTCAGATTACACTCCGATTACACTCAGATTACACTCAGACTACACTCAGATTACACTCAGACTACACTCACATTACACTCAGACTACACTCAGATTACACTCAGATTACACTCAGACTACACTCAGATTACACTCAGATTACACTCAGATTACACTCAGATATACACTCAGATTATACTCAGATTACACTCAGATTACACTCAGACTACACTCAGACTACACTCAGATTACACTCAGACTACACTCACATTACACTCGGACTACACTCAGATTACACTCAGACCAATGTATAGCACTGAAACAACCTTACTCGAAACTACAAATGAATGGCTTAGGAATATAGATAACAACAAACTTAATGGCGTAATTTTCCTGGACCTCAAGAAAGCTTTTGATACTATGAATCATTCTATTCTGCTACAAAAGCTCATATCATATGGGGTTACCTCTACAACCCTAGATTGGTTCAATTCCTATCTTGATGAACGTAAACAGAAAACTATAATTGATGGAGTTATGTCAGACTTTTCTACTCTTACATGTGGAATCCCCCAAGGATCAATATTAGGCCCGTTATTATTTATTATTTACATTAATGATCTCCCTGCATGTAACCTTTTCTCCACGCCAAGGATGTATGCTGATGATACTACATTAACTACATCAACAGAAGATCCGCATGTGCTTCAAACTCAAATGAATCATGATCTGGACCAAATCCAAACTTGGCTTAGAGCTAATAAATTAACTTTAAATGTCAAAAAAAACAAATACATGCTCATAGGGAGTCAGTTTAAACTCGCTCAAGTACCAAATACTTTTAATATTAAGGCAGACGATGTGCCACTGGAGAGAAAAACTGAATATAAATCGTTAGGACTTCTGATTGATCAAAACCTAACCTGGACTTCACACATTCTTTTGATCTCAAAGAAAATCACAACACTAGGTCTAGCTATATTAAAGCGCCTAGGCTCAACCTTACCACTTGAAACACGGTTGTGTATGTATAGCTAGAGCACTAATTCTCCCCTACTTTGATTATTGTAACTCTATTTGGGATTCCACTAGTAAAGGAATGTCTGACAAGCTTCAACGGCTACAAAATAGATCAGCTAGAATCATTAAGCAGAAAAATTATCTTATTGGATGAGCTGGGTTGGGAAAAATTGGAGTACAGACGAACCAGAAAATTAGCAATAATTATGTATAAAATATATACTGATTTATCACCCTCCTATTTAAAGGATATTTTTACCTCTACTACGGATATACATTCGTATAACCTGAGAAATTCATCTTCTAATTTACATATCCCTAGACCTAAATCAAAGGCAGGGAAATGTACCTTCCACTATAGAGGTTCTGTACTCTGGAATAAAATCCCTGCTGAGGCGCGTGTCCAGCATAGCTCAATTACTTTTAAAGCACAATTAGAAAACAAAGATTTATTTAGTAAGCTTATAATGTAGATTTGTATTGTTATTTATAAAATTAATATTATATTTCATTATATATAAGTTGTACTTTAATAATACATGTAATTTATTATTAATAATATATGATATGTAAATAGAACCTTTTTAACTTATTGTAAATTATTATTTATATCTATATATACGGCTCTCTGGGAGACCAATCATATTGTATTGAAGAGACTCTGTTGTTAAATAAAAGCTTTGATTGATTGATTGATTGATTGAGACTACACTCAGATTACACTCAGATTACACTCCGATTACACTCAGACTACACTCAGATTACACTCAGATTACACTCAGACTACACTCAGATTACACTCGGCCTACATGCAGCCTCAGCTGACTGCAATATATCTAATATTGCTGTCGGCCTCAGTAACTATTTAATACATACTACAATGTTAACATACTTCTAAGCAGTACTTTACATTTACATACATTTGAGATGTCTGACCATCTGTGTTCTGCTGTCACCTTGTTATAGTAGAACAGCAGCTCTCCTGACTTACAATAATACTCCATCCAATCTGTACCCAGTATTGATGACTCCATGGTTGTCTACAGTGAAAAGGACTTGTTGAAGGAGAATTATATAAAGGTTCTGTGCAAGAGCTATGTAAGTGACTTGTGATTCAAAAACAAATTCTCATTTAGAATTCAAAGACCTTCCAGGAGAATTTCGATTTGGATCAGAAATCAATATTATTACATTGCATGTTGTTGTTCTTGCAGAGACCCTTCAGAATCGTTGACCATCAATCTTACTGCTGGTAAATATGTAGAGCATAGACTGGCTCTGTTGGCCACTATATTTAAAGATTACAGATTATTTGTGTTGTATTTTAAAATTACGGATTATTTTAGAAATTTATTTTAGTGATATCTTTGTTTACAAAATTAATTCCAAAATTTATCCAGGATTATGGATTATTCAGACTCCCCCTAACAGGGCCTCAATATAATAATAATAATGTAAACATTTGAGCACAAAACACTCTAATGATCCAGATGGTTTTCCTTTAGCATTTATACATGGAAATAATTCTAGCAGAGATAAAGAACACAAGTTACAGTGCATGGACTCAGAGAGGGTATACTGCAACTATTACAAGAATGCTTTGCTGTTTTAAAATAGTAAAGTACCAATAGTGTTGTATACCATGGAGGGTAGGTTATCTAAACAGAGCAGTTATTAAACGTGACAGCAAAATAAAGTTATCGTGCAAATGGTTAAAACGATTCAGGCAACAATAAGACAATAATAACACTATTCAACTTGCAATAAGCAGCATAACTAGACTTGAAGAAAGGCCATTTATTTGAATAGGCATCGATGGTTGATGTTCAATCAATTTTGGCGCCAAAATACTCACCTCAACTGATCGACTTCAATCTCAACTTCACGACGTGATTTTCGCTTGTTTCTAATAAACGTGCAAAGTTCTGGTGTTCTAAGCTCTTGCAGACTGGTCGCAGTTCTCTGTTTTGGGATTATTTAACGCGATAAATTGTATCAGCAAATACCAATAAAAGTAATCGAGTATCAACAACACGTGTATCAGCGGATGACATTGCGGGCGCTGACACAGGGTACCCAACAATAATAATAGCGAAAATACGAATATTTACTCGGGCTTCTTCCTGTGGAAGGCTCGAGTCTAAATATGCAGGCCGTCGTCGTCTCGTCGTTCTTTGAACTCAAATCGCCAACTGGGTTTTACAGCGCATGCGCTTTGTACATTTGCTGTACTCGATTAATGAGGGCTCGATAAGGCTCGACGGCGAAAGTCATTATTCCCAGAACTTTGTGACTCTCATGGTTAATTATTTGTTTTTATTTACTGTGTGTATTGTATATTACAATATATATTTTACATGATTTGGTCAAGTGCTCCAAAAGCACGCTTCGGAATCGAAGTGTTTTAGATGTTTATCTATGAAAACGGAGGTTTTCGAAAACGCTTTCCAAAGCGGAGACTTTTGAAAACCGCAGGTCTATCGTTTTAGTGTGAACGGCAAAAACGGAGGTTTTCAGAAACGCTTACATCACAACCGGAATTTTTCACAAATTCTACGTCAAACCTCAGCACCAGTTTCTAGCAGAGCCTGGTGACGAAAACACATCTTTGGATCATCGTTTTCATCCCCTAGTGAGCCCCTAGTGTGGACGGTCGAAAACGATGTGAAAACGCTAGTGTGGACGCAGAGTTTTTTATCGTTTGATTGAAAACGGAGGTTTTCAAAAACGGATTAGAGCTAGTACCACTGATGAGGATAAATGGATCGTAGCTGTATGGCGTTTTTCCTTGACTACACTATTTAGAGCTAGTAGACGGGGCCTTAAAGTGTATTTCTATCAGATGTCCGTAGCTTAGCAAGAATTCGTCAGTTTATATTGTTCGTTTTAATATTGCTGAGTTTGTGAAATCGTTTAGTGGCAAGCTGGATCATGTTTATATTAAAGTGTTTTGAAACGTGGCCCAGAATACGAAATGTTGTTCGTAGTGAAAAATAAATGCATCACAAATTTATGTAGAAACCAACTAGCTATAGCATACTATCACGCATCCTGCAATCTGATTGGCTAACGTACTCACTATCTATTTAACAAATAGAACAGCTTCATCTGTGCTCCGTTCAGTTATAAAGCACGAAGGAAGTGACGAGAGCACGAGAGAAGTTTAGGGAGAAACACAAGCCGTAGGCGAGTGTTTCTCCTCACTTCTCGAGTGCTATCGTTACTTCCTAAGTGCTTTATAACTGAACGGAGCACAGATGAAGCTGTTCTACTTGCTTTATTATATAGAAACTATGAATTTATGGCAAGACATTTGAGGATTCTGTTGTTTTTGAATACAATTTTAGCGAGTGAAGTGCGCGCGCTACGGACGCCAGATACGCCATCGAGCGCGCGCTGGGTTTGTTTTCTTCAGTATTTTGGTCTTTTTGAAAAATAGCGTCATCAAACCGTGCTCCGTTCTCTGATAAAGCACAGTTCTCGACCAATCAGAGCGCGCGTTTCAATGTGACTATATAATAAATTGGTATAAATTCGAAGGTAGTTTGCTAGTTGGTTTCTACTAAAACAATTGGACTACTCGTTCTCGTTTTAGTCTAAGAGTTCAAATCAGTCAACGAGGCGCGTAGCGTCGCGCGAGTTCACTATTTTCTGAAATAGTTCGCTAATTAACCGATTAGACAACGAGTCCGAGTTGGCTATGAGCAGATAGTCAACGAGGCTCCTGCCGATCGAGTTGACTATCTTAGCTCATAGACAACGAGGGCGAGTTGTCTAATTGTTTTAGTATAAACAAACTAGCATACTTAATTTTATACCAATATTTATTGCATAAGTAGTTACACGCACAGGCAGCCCAACCATTGCTTTTGAGGCTATTTAATAATTCAATAAAATGATATTTTTTCAAAAAAAACACACAAATATCATTTTATTGAATTATTAAATAGCCTCAAAAGCAATGGTTGGGCTGCCTGTGATGTTACACGTAAAAAAACGCTCTTGCAACCTGCAACAATTTTTTTCGCGAGACAAGCACAGGCAGCCCAACCATTGCTTTTGAGGCTATTTAATAATTCAATAAAATGATATTTGTCTTTTTTTGATGGGTTTCCTGTGGTAGAGCGCGCGCGCATTTATATATTGGGTTCCCTGTGCATAGAAATGTATGATGTTGTTTAATTGGGATTCCGTTGAAAAACTTTCATAAATCAAATAACAAATGAACAAACCACGAGTCAAGAGTGGTGTAGCCTTCGTTTATTACCTTTATCACTATCAGTACTCCCTTTGACTTTGTCTTCGCTAAAGTTGAAAATCGGCCCGAATTCGAAAAATCTTCAACTTTAACGATCGTTTCTCGCTCAGTTTCTGCAGTGTCAGCCAAAGAAAACTTGCTTGAATTGTCAATGACATGTCTATATTTATGTGCTTTTTCCATTTCTTGTTCTTGAGATTTGTTTCTCGGTCTATTTTAGCTCTTTTTAGTGAGAAAACAACTATTCAAACTCATTTGCATATACTAAATTATGCATGCAAGTCATTATAAAGTCCCAAGGGAATAGACGCTAATATATAAACCACTCCTTGAGTAAGCACGGTCACTTAGGCGGCAAACACGAAACCAACATAAGCTTCGAAGTTTCTTGGCCAGAAATCACCGAACACAGATCGCTAATCCTTCTTCCATCTTCATGGCTGACCAGAATCCAGCACCAGCACAACCGGGTGTAGTTCAACAAGCAATAAATGATTTAAACGTTGCCCCTGCTCCGGCCCAAGTTCCAGCTCAAGCTGCCGGTCAAGACGCCAATGCTGCTGGTCAAGATCAAGCCGCTAATGCTGCTGCCGACGGCGAGGTATGTTAGACTCTATGGTTTATTTAATACTTCATGTAATGCTTCGGTTTTTTGGCGGTTCTTCGTAATTGTATCCAGAATTTTGATCTGGGATAGCCATTCTGTGCTACAGTCCAATCGAACGTCAAGCATAGTGTTTGTAAAACGTGGTAAATGGATTTAGTCAAGATATATTGTCCAAAAAAACAAGAGGAACGGTTAGGCTGCTCGCGATCTACAGATTGGTTCTTGTAACGTGGTATATTAGCAGGGAATTTGGCAGTTTTTTGTTGTAGCCGACCAGAATTTGAATTTATAATTAAAGTGTTGCCTGCCCTTGGGACTGAAACCATGTAGCCTTTTGTTTTGCATTTATATACCTATAATGAGATCTGTGCCTATGTTTGGCTTAGGGCCTTTTTGCAGAGAAGGGTTTTTTTAAAGCGCGTGGACTTTAAGAGTCCGTTTATAGGGAGCGTTTTTGTGCCTCTGATTGGCTATGGGCCCTTTTCAGAGAAGAGGTAAGCTCTGTGGACTTTAGGAGTCCGTTTATAGAGAGCGTTTGTGTGCCTCTGATTGGCTTCGGGCCCTTTTCAGAGAAGAGGTAAGCTCTGTGGACTTTAGGGGTCCGTTTATAGAGAGCGTTTGTGTGCCTCTGATTGGCTTCGGGCCCTTTTCAGAGAAGAGGTAAGCTCTGTGGACTTTAGGGGTCCGTTTATAGAGAGCGTTTGTGTGCCTCTGATTGGCTTCGGGCCCTTTTCAGAGAAGACTTCAGCTCTGTGGACTTTAGGGGTCTGTTTATAGAGAACGTTTATGTGAATCTGTTGGGTTTAGGGCCTTAGAGAAGAGTTAAGCTCTGTGGACCTTGGGGGTCTAGCGAAGTAAACTTTGAGGAAAAGTATAAGTAGAGGCATGTGTACGTGATGAGAGGTGGCTGTATGCATAACAGCGTGGTTATTAATTATTATTTTCAGGTCCAGCCTCCTGACCCGATGATGGCCATTCAGAATAGATTGGCGAAACTTGAGGAGGAGAAAAACCACCAATCCGCGGATGTAATCCTGACCCGCATCAGGATTCTGCTCAACAAGACGGATGCCACATTTAATAAAGACGAAGCTTTTGATTTGTTGATTGAATTGAAAGCGGCAGCAGCCACAGAGAAACATAAGGACCTCCCACACTACCAAGCAGTGTTTATGGCGATGAGGCAAAAGGTGGCAGTACCGGCGAGTCAGTTCAGAAAATACCTAGCTGCTCTCCTGGGAGATAAACACCAAGAGAAGGTACTAGATATCTTGTCCAAGGTGGATAAGGGCCTAAAGCTGGATGGAGAGTTAGCGGGGCGTCACAGTCGACAACAAGAACCCAGGCAGAGCGGGTCATCGAAGAGGAGCATGCGTTGCTTTTATTGTGACGCAGTAGGCCATCTACAGAATAGATGTTTCAAAAGGAAACGGGATTTAGATCGTGCGGGACACGATCCCGACGAACCCGAAGACAGAAAGCCGCGTCGACACGATCGCAGGGCTTGAGTGGAAATCTCGTCATAAGACGTGTATTGAGTAATTAACTATTTATTTTTTGTTATATTTTGGCGTGTTTGGACGCTACCAGATGTATTGAATTTAATTAAAAAAGAAAGAAAGTTAATTGTCGTAATCGAATTGAAATAATTTCGTTTTTCCCTGGATCTCGGTTGGGAACAGCAACCCGCACGGACATATCGTCTCATCGAATGTCACGTGTTCGTTCCGTTCGCGGACGTTGGGGATGCTGTCTCCTGACTGGGGCTCTAGCCTTAACCCGTGGGTTTAAAACTAGTTTTATTGGGTCTTGTTCCTTTCATGTGGGTGAAATCTTGTCTTGGCTTATTTTATTTTTTTGTTTAGAAGCCCCGTAAAAGAAAGAAGTTATACAACGTTTACAATACCCCTTCATGGGAGACACAAGCTGTTTTTCACCCTGTTCATGATCAGAAGGAAAACGAAACAAGGCGTGTTAGATGGGTTAGGGCAAACGGGAGCCCCAGTCAGGAGACAGTGTTTTCGCGAACACACATTCACGAGGTGCTTGACAATCATCAACCACCTTTGCTCGAGGTTTTGGGTTTCCGGGATCCCGATCAGTTTTTAGCGGGGGAGATTCACCGGCATCCCGAAGTATGGTCGGAAATCCTTAAGGGACATCAATACAAAGACATGATCCTTGATTGGCTGCGCAACGGCGTAGACGTGACGGATTTTTCCACACGATTTAAGGGAGTGTTCAGAGGCACACATTATGACACCGTGTTCCCTCCACCAACCGTGCTCAAAAACCTGCAAAATTGCAAGAAATTCACCATGTTCATCACAAATACCTTGGGGGAAAGAATAAAAGCCGGAGCAGTTGGAGTGTGGGGAAGGGTTGGAGAAACAGAACCGCCGCATCTGGTGCTTCCTCTCACAGTAGAACCCACAAAACCCAGGCTATATTTAGACGCGCGGTTTCTAAATATGTGGATGAAGGATTGCCCGTTTAGTTTGGATCGTTTAACTGACATCAAATCCTACGTATATAAGGGATCGTTTATGACAAAATGTGACGACAAATCGGGCTATGACCACGTGCTGTTAAGTGAGTCGTCCCAGCAATATTTTGGTTTTGAATGGGCAGGCTGGTGGCTAGTGTCCAAAACCCTCCCATTTGGGTGGAAAGAATCAGCTTTCATCTACCAGACCCTGGGTGCGGCTGTCGCTAGTTTCTTCCGAAACATTGGTATTCCATGCTCCATTTATATAGATGATAGATTAACAGGAGAGCTCATAACACACGCAGGTCCATGGTCGGTCCCAGTGGAACAACGCACACAGCAGTTCAGCCTACGCGCTTCCCAGGCAGCTATTTATTTGGTATGCGACGTCCTAGTCAGCTTGGGATATTTTCTCGGCTTTTCCAAGTGCGTATTAACACCCGTAAAACAGCTGGAATATTTGGGTTTTCTAGTAGATTCAGAGCTACAAGCCTTTAGCATTCCACTACCCAAAGTGGTCAAATTTGCCGAGCTTCGAGAAGCAATTCTCCGTAGGCAGAAAACGGTACCCATGAAAACTCTGCAAAGATTCCAGGGCAAGTGCATCTCATTTTCTATCGCAGTTCCAGCGGCCAAGCTGTACATCAGAAATATTTGCGCAGCCATTGCTTCAGCGCACGACAGCCTAGAAGTTAAGATGACTAAGCCTTTAATAGAGGAGGTGTCACACTGGAGGTTCCTGGACAGTTGGACCGGACATGTTCCTTGGAGAAACGAGAAACATTGGCAGATGACTATAACGAGTGACGCCTCAGGTTCAGGATGGGGTGGGGTGATCCACTTGCCCAAGAAGGAGTTACAGTTAAGAGACTACTGGAATCACAAGGAAATCTCTCTCAACATTTCGACCAAGGAGACTTTGGCCTTGGCAAGAATCCTCCAGGCCACGCCGGAGCAGGTGCGGGACTGCAGAATCGATGCGTATACTGACAGCCAGGTCCTGATTGACACGTGGAATAGAGAAGGGAGTAAAAGCCCAGAATTAACGGAAGCCATAAAGGAACTTTTCAATGTGGTTTCCCAAAGAAACCTGCACTTGGCTTTGCAGCATATCCCAACCCAGTTGAATAAGGCAGATATGCCATCAAGATGTCTATCCAAATTGGATTCTATGCTGTCTCCCAAAGCAGGGGCACGAGTACAATCCAACTTTGGGGGAATCCGAGGTCACTCGGTTGATTTGATGGCGCTCGACACCAACGCCCAACAAGATTTCTCTGGTCAACCTCTACCACACTTTACTCCTTTCCCAACGCCAGAGTCGGCAGGTGTTAATCTGTTTGCGCAGTCTCCACAGACCGCGCCAGCAGTGTGGGACAACCCGTATGTTTTCCCACCCTTCAATCTCGTGGGCCCGGTCCTCAGATTTCTGCTGCCTTTCCATATTCCGTTCACAATCATTGTACCCGCACCATCTCCAAAACCAGTTTGGTGGCCAATCCTGAAAGCCGTTTCACATGATTTTTCTAATTTGGGTACCAAAAGCGACAACTCCACAATTTTGTCCCCCTCCAAGCAAGGCATGAGGCCATCGCCATGCCCCACTGACATTTGGATGTTCAGGGTTTACGGTGCATAACGCATCCACGCGGATAACCTATGTTTCCTTGTGTCAACCGACAGCCACTTCCATACGTGCCAAAGTTATTCCAGCCTTCAGTAGCATGCCCGTCTTGCCTCCACCCAAACGATGAAACATTCAATTTCTGTCAAAGATGTGGCTACAAAAGAAAACGAATGATGACCGAACCGTCTCCACCGCTAAAGAAGCTCAAATTCTCGGTGAATGAGGATGAGATAGAACAACGCATTTCTGTGTTATCAAAGTCTAGAAGCGATTTGCCGTACGCCAGACAAAAGTCATCTTTAGAGGCAGAGTTGACCGCGTTCTTGGCCCAGCTCAACTTCCCCAAAGATATTCCTTCGTGTCGTCCCCCGGAGATTATCAAATTTCTTGTGTGGAAGGATAAAACGGGGAGGACAAAAGTACACAACGCTCAATGTAGTTTTCTTGGACACAAAGGCCCCTCGAACTGCGCGTGTGCAATACGCTTGGCTTTTGGAACAGTTGACTCTATGATAGGAAAATTAAGAGCTATTTTCTCACAGAATAATAGAGTAGGCGAGTGGGATCCCATGCTAGGCATCGGCAATCCCGCAAGCGGTTTGGTTATCAAGCAATATTTGTCTAGCGTAAGGTCAGAACAATTACAGGCTAGGGCGACCCCCTCACAAGCAAAACCTCTGCTTTTGCCCCACCTTGAGGTTTTAAGCAAGTTCGTACATGTAGGTCTGGGTGAACCCTGTGTGACACCACCTCAGATCTTTATATTCGCAAGAGATCAAGCATTCTTCAAGGCGTTATTCTTTTCCGGCGATAGGGCGTCGGACCTTGCTCAGGTTAAAACGTCTGAAATACTGCGTCTGCCTGACAACTCGGGTTTCTTATTTAACCACATATGGACTAAAACCCTGCGCAACGGCGATACAAATGTTTTTGCCTTCAAAAGGGGTTCAAACAAACTTGTTTGTCCAGTCGCTGGCATAGAGTTGTACTTTAAGATTGCTGCTGCTATTAATATTGATATAAGTAAAGGCTTCCTGTTTCGAGCGATAACAAAGGAGGGAAAAGTATCCCAACAGCAATTTAGCGCCACCGCGGCTCAAGCTAGGCTGAAAGAATATAGCCAAAAGCTAAAAGCACAATGGCAAGACCAGCATTTCACGTTGCATAGTTTTAGGGGAGGGGCGGCTGTCTCCCTCGCAATGGCGAATGTCCCGCTGCACGAAATAATGGACCATGTCGGGTGGAAAACTAGTACGCAGGCCATGCACTACATAAGATTACGTGAAGTATTAAATCCAGCAGGACCCGCAGCGAAGTTAGCCGATTTAGACCCCGCCTCCTTCGCGCACTTCTTCCAGCGGAATAACCTCGAGGGTTTCACCCCAGCCTTTCCTTCTCGCACGTAGAGCGTCTTGGTACCTTTAAGTAAGTTTTTATACACTCAATAGTTTAGCAAAGCAGTAAATATAATTCGCATTCAAGCTTTGACGTGCCTCAGTGCCTTGATATCAGGGTGAAGGAAGAGAGAGAAGGAGATGGGGGGGGGGGGTGGTGTTGTAAGGTTTGGAAGACTTAGAAGACTTGGGGTGCCTCTTTTAGGTGAAGGTCTGTAGTATAACAGATCAAAGGATAGTTGTCTGGCGAAAGCGGAGGGTTGCTCCCATATCTTAACCAACAACAATGACAGCAGGAATAATATAGTACTATTCAAACTCATTTGCATATACTAAATTATGCATGCAAGTCATTATAAAGTCCCAAGGGAATAGACGCTAATATATAAACCACTCCTTGAGTAAGCACGGTCACTTAGGCGGCAAACACGAAACCAACATAACAAGCTTCGAAACCCACCCGCCCTGCCCTTACGATCTGTGTTCGGTGGCTGCTACACGAACGAAAAAACTTCACCTTACCACAACGACTCTCCGCTTCGCCCCTGGCTACAGCGGAGGGTTGCTCCCATATCTTAACCAACAACAATGACAGCAGGAATAATATAGTACTATCGGGTTTGTCCGCCATCTTGCCTCATCGCCGTTCACGGCCAATGGTTACCATGGTGATTCGCTACTAGGGGACTATTACTATTAGACCCCTAGTAGCGTAGCCAATCAGATTGCAGGATATGTGATAGACCACTAGTTTGTTTATACTAATGCTGTATAGTTCTTTGGCTAAAATATAAGGATTTTTAGTTTTTGGTACTTCTTGATCAATCATTCTGAGTTGACTGTGAAAGTTCTGTTTTACAGTATATTATGGGCTCAAACTACTTCTGTGTATATGACGATATTAATAAGTTTTTAGGTTTCGCACTACAAGGTTCATTTATTAAGAAGCCCGAGTTCACGCTAGTATTTATTTATTAGTTTTCTCCAAAATGAAATAATCTACAATAAATACCATAAAATATACTGCGATTTGCAAAAAATATGTAAAATCCCAATATATCGATATATTAATATATAGTAATTTGCATAATCCTAATTCTTTGATTTTAGCTATTATTAAACCTGAAATCTAAACCCAAGTAACCTTTGTAGTGTTTGTGAATTTGTTTTTGAAAAAAAAAAGAACTTTAGAGAGCTAATCGGCCATTTTGTGATAAATATTACCCACAATGCACCCGATATATTGTTGTTGTTTTTTTTACAGAATTTTTGCAAATCGCTGTACACTAAAAATAAGAATAAAATAAAGAGAGAAAAAAGTGGAGGGAAGAATCCAAAAAGCGCCCTTGACACCATACGGATGCTCCCCTGGAACTACAATAAATACCAGGAGCTGTAAATACTTATAATATCAATAAAAATGTAATATAAAATATCTAACATTTATCAAAAAAGTTGACTATTAGTAAGGAATAACATAGTAGAGCGTCTAGTTGAAAAACGCAGCCCGTAATTTTTTAATTTCAATTCCTCTTTTCTACTGCTTTTAAAGAAATTAAAATTTCTGTATTTTTTACTTTTAATATTTTAGCTTTTTTGAAATTATAATTTTACGTGTACAGTATATAACAATTATTCGCCGAAGTCGAGGTGAATATTCACCATAATCACTGAGCCTGAGGTGAATAATGAATTTAGTATAATTTTAGACTTGAATATCAGAGAAAAGACGAAATTCAGGATAAAAAAAACCCCTTTTACTAGTAGTTTCGCGTTAGTGATTTTACTTTCCTCAACCAGTGATTATCGTCTCATAATCAATGGTCGCTCGACCGATCACAGCACGCGAAACTCTATATTCCAAGTCTAAAATTATACTAATTAGTCGGGCTTCCTGTGGAGGACCCGACTCTAAAAATGCAGATTGGTCGTATTCTTCGTCTTTGGCAATCTCGTCCCCAGAGCCTGCGTTACTTTCGGCCGCTGGCCGAAAGCAACGCAGGCTCTGGGGACGAGATTGCGTCTTTGGCTTCAAATCGCCAACTGGGTTCTACAGCTAAGATAATCACCGAAGGCTCAAACTACATGGCTTATCAAGACGAGACATCGCACGTCGTCCTCTTTCTTCACAAACCTTGTCGAAGGGTCGTCTTTTTTTTAGCGAGTTGAGATATAAGCAGTTGTGTTTAATATGCAGAAAAGAAATGAAGAAGCATGATTGACTGAAAATAGTGCTATTGAAGCCTTTGTAAGCTTAAATATATTTAACAAAAACAAACGCGCCTTGAATTACAACGAACAAACGAAGGCGTTATCAGAACCATCTGACCTATGCAACCTCAAGACGTACCAAGTACGTACTGATTCGAGATCTTTATCTATGCTCACCGACGAATAGTCTCCCTCGTCACGCAACTGTCATTGTCATAACGATTGGTATGGCCGGGCTGTGGACCAATGTTCAGTATTCCGAGCTATAGAGATGCTTGCGGAGGAGGCTAACTTTCGGAACTTTACGGTATATCAGTAAAAACGTTAAAAGCCCGACTTCACGCTACTAGAGCGTCTTGTTATGATTATTGATCCTAATGGCTGACCTTTGATACTCAGTCCTCCAAAGATGCTTATTTTTAATGTTACAAATTGACAAAGTCATGAAAATCAATAGTCGATACATCGCAGCATTTCACTTTCTATTAAAAAACGTTATTTAACTAAATTATATGTAAATAACCAAACAGGAATTTGATTTGATTATTTACAAATAACCAACTTTAAAACAGTTGCTTATAAATTATTCACAAACAAGACGCTCAATGAGCGTACACTCGGGCATTATGACAAGGACAATGTCAGTTGCGTGACGAGGGACCTGACAATGACTGACAGTTGCGTGACGAGGGAGACTCGTAGATAAAGATATCCGATTCGTACGTTCCTAGCACGTACTTGGAACGTCCAGTTGAGTTCGATATACGCTCGGAAACTATTTGACACGTTTGAGCGAATCATACTTTCGGATTTAGTTCGATAGGCGTTCGGAAACTATTCGACCCGTTTGTGGCGAACATGAATATGCAACCTCAAGTGATCTCAAGTACGTTTAAATACGTACCACATACGTACCTCGAAGAGTCGGAGATCTTTATCGATGCTCACCGACACAAATAGTCTCCCTCGTCACGCAACTGTCATTGTCACAATGCCCGACTATACGTTCATTGAGCGTCTTCTTCTGTAATAGATCCCTCCTGAAAATCTAAGGACGTTTTGATTTATTGTATTTTTGCCGTTCACTGACCTGTTTTGAGCGTGGAAATTCTGTTTTAAATAGCGCTACGCGGCGGTTCTAAAACGAGAGCGAACTATTTGACCCGTTTGAGCATAGAACAAGTATATAAATAGGCTATTAAAACTACTTTGGCATGATCCCAAATTTCGTACATTGACCTTGCTCGCCTTTGCTTTGATGAAGTTTTGAAGTACGATTTATATGATTTCTTTTCCTTCTGAATTTTTCAAACGTCGAATCAAATAAACATCCATCATTATATATCTGAGAAATGTTTTTCGTTTTACTGTCGGATACTTTTTAAACGGTTTTTTCACGGCGCGTGACGACAGTCAGGCAGCAAGCAAAGCGAGATTAGCTATCAAAACAAAATCTACTGGAAAATCAAACCCTCGCTCTCTAGCTTCAGAGACATAATATATTATAATAATATAACATCCAGACGATTCAGACTATGATCTGGCGAAGCTCGACGAAGCTGCTAACGGGTTTTTAACGGCATGGCCTATAGAAAAAAACTTTGCAAACGTGGAATGAAATAAACATCCATCATGAGTTACTGAAAATTGCTCGACTGGCTCGACTGTTTGCATGACTTCTGTACATGCATATAGCTCAGTTTTGTCAATAGATGTACGGTTACATCGCTGGTCGTGAGTTTAATTATAAATACTCAAGGACATAGCTGTACACGTACTATTACAATTAGCAACAAACATGACAACATAGCGAGGTCATGATACTTTTTGAGTTCATTTCATTTGCTTTTCAATTCATTTTGTGATGAGTTCGAGTTCGTGGAACGACGCGGTCGTACAACAGCCGATAATACAGGGTCTTTCACACGCTCATTTCACAGACAAAAGCATACGCCGATTCGTGTGGGCCCACTCTGAAAGATGTCGTTTCATTTATAACAAAAGCAAACGCGCCTTAGCTGCATCGTCGAACGATCAACTAGAATCCTGACCTTTAATAGCTTGAAGATCTACAGCTGCTTTCAAACATATCAAACTTATGTCCTGCATCATTGAACATTTGCTCCTGTTGGGATCCAGTATCACGCGGACAACGTTTTTTGTTAATGCTTTGTTTACTAATGCACGTTTGAGGCCCGATTGATCCAGCAATTTGTTCACTATGACCGCTAAATAAAGCAGATTCGTACGTGACTGGTTTATCATTTCTGAATTCATATTTTTCCTTTGACAATGTGTAAATCAGGTAGCTAAAATATAAGAGAGGATGGAAAAGCTGCATATGTTTCCTCAACGGGAAAATATATCACAAATTCGAACTAACTTATTGATCTCGTGCGTGTAAATATTGGAAATTGCCTTCAAAAAACGTCCCTTTCCGAGCCATAATTTATTTGCGAATTCGCCGGCCTATGTAGCTTCTACATACAGACCGAGATACAGAGCACCAATATGATGTTCACAATTACCAAACAAAGAGTTTTAGATTTCATTTTGCCACCGCTTAATTACTTGGCGTGGACTGCCTGTGGCAGACGCCAAGTCTTAAAATGGGCTTTTTTCCGGTTAGAAGTTCCAGTCTATCCCGGTCGTAGGAGCAGCACGTCATTTGATTGGTCAAAAGTTGAAACCATGGCAACTATCACTCAGTTCGATCGTTCGTTCTCTTTGACTTTGGGTATCGAAAAGATTTGGTTCGAAGTTCTTCATTACCTTCTTCTCCAAACGCTTACTATGCTTACAAACGCTCGGCCTACTCTTAAAGATGTCAGTGAGCGATTTTGGACCGGGCTATCCTGCGAACTCGAAGAGAATTCAAAGCAAACTATGAGTATGAGATCAAATGAGCAAAATATAAACAAACTAGAAATATTAAAACCAAACCACTGATACAAATTACGAAACTATGACTAAAGACATGACTATCAACTCTTGTACTGTAAAGTATTACTCAGATGCTGATGAATACCAGACTACTGATCTGAAGAACTTATAGAAGCGGGTGTACGACAAGAAAATGCAACAACAGTCGCCACACGAAGCGTAAATTCCTCCAATGATTTCTCTCTGCTCTTGTAGAGCAGTATTTATATCAGTAGACGTAGGGACATCAGCAGCCAAGGTTAAAATCACCTTGTATTTCTTATGCAAACACGCGATTTATAGAATCGTGGATGTAATCTGGCAAGTATAAAGTTATCAATAGTCTGAATAGAGTTTTACAGTTACTGAACTTCAATGAAGTCGAGATTAAAGATCAACTATTAAGCTTTTAAAGTTCGTTAGTTCTTGGCTATAATTACAATAGCTCCATGGTCGAATATCGTCAAAATAGAAGAGAAAATCTACCACTTGATACTGCAGCTAATTACGCATGCATGTTCTAGCGAGTACAGTCACGCAACGAGTGACAGTTTGTTAAGTCACGCTGCAATGCCTATATTTAGTTCCGTTCTAACTATTTTCTGCACTATTTTCTGAATTAGTTCCATAAAATCAAAGGATGTTTTTCGATTGTATTTTTGCTGTTTATACCCATTCTGAGCTGGTATTGTCGACTGTGGAAAAGCTCTTGGCTACTGAGTTCCATGCAGCTGATCATCCCAACCGCGCCAAGTGAACGCTCACGGAGCGTCTAGTTAAGTTTAATATACATGTATTTTATATCAAAATGCGCGTACAATTACAGAGCATTAGAATCCGGCGGTAGGTTTTTGATTGACACAATTCCCAAAGAATTCAGAGGGATTTTGTGTGCAGCGTATGTCACGCTCTCCTATATCTCTTCAGAGATTTCAGTTCGATTGACTTTGAAGAAACGGAAAATGCCACCTTCAAACCTCTTTATTTGTGCTTGAATTGCCAGCTTATTCATTCCTTACATATTCGTCTTTTATATTCCGTTGGTAGGTTTTTGATTTGTATTTTAACAATGCAGTAAAAAGCAAAAATGTATCAAAATCATGCTGTTTTTCGCCTAAAATAGACTCGCCTCATCTGCATATGTGAAACAATGACCTTTTGTATAACATAAGTTTGATATGCTAAGATTCAAATCTACTTGAGTCCTGTGTGTCGTTTGTTTTCCCTTATCTGAGTAATCTTGAAACTCGATACGATTAAATACGTCGCATACTTTCTTCATTCTTTGACCAAACAAAACTACTAAAACTACCGAACAAGAAAGCCCATTTTATAACTCGGGCTTCCGTCGGAAGGGCCCGAGTAATAACCAATTGGACAGGTTTTTTTTTCCCTTCAAATAACCAAATACCGGTACTTGACAATAAGAGATCTGACATCCCAATCGAATGGAGGTGATATACTCCTAGTTTCCCCTCCCCGCAAGGGGAAAATTCGATATTGGTGATTGGTTATTTGTAAACAAGACGCTCATTGAACGTTCACTCGTGGCCTGGTGTGATTGCGTTCTGAGATGCAGTTTGTCTGTGAAAGACGCACTATGGGCCTCCAGCAACATACAAGTCCCTTGACTACGGGGTAATAATCTATGCCTGTGGTACGAGTCGCATAGATAAAGATCTCGAATCAGTACGTACTTGGTACGTCTTGAGGTTGCATAGGTCAGATGGTTCTGATAACGCTCTTCGTTTGTTCGTTATAATTGAAGGCGCGTTCAAACGTGGAATAAAATAAACTTCCATCATCATATTTCTCAGAAATGTGTTTCATTTTATTGTCCGATACCTTTTTTTTTAAACGGGTTTTCATGGCGCGTGATGGCATGCCGTCATGCAGCAAGCAAAGCGACATTATCTATTTTCGGACACATCGAGGCAAAGAGACAGCAGCGTCGTCGAGCTTCGTCAGATCATAGTCTGAATCGATGAATCGTCTGGATGTTAAAATACGAAGTTAGGGGATGATTTTGGAGTACTTTTATTCGACCGATTTTCTTCAATTGAAGGTTATTTTATTCCACGTTTGAAAAATTCAGAAGATAAAGGAATCGTAAAAAATCGTTGAGTCCGCGGAACGACCTGGTCCGAAAACGCTCGACTGCATCTTTTAGAGTAGATCCACCGCTAACGGCGTGTGCGTGTTTGTATGTGAGATGAGCGTATCAGGCATACTTCGGTCAAATGTGTTTTCTCACAGTACAACATAACCTTCCCCCAACGAGGTTTGCGAAGAAAGAGGTCGTCCTGTTGAGATGCGTGTTGATAAGTCTCGTGGTCTCGTTCCCAGTCCCACTCGATTGCAGATTTACGACCCCTAACAACAAAAAAGAAACGGTCTGTAAACTTAGACTCGTGCCGGCCTTAGGCCTGGGCACGAGTAATAACCAAATGTTGCCGACTTCTTAATTACTCGGGCCCTTCCGAAGGAAGCCCGAGTTAGAAAATACACTTTTTTTTATTTTATATTATTATTTTTTTCAGGTGAAGGAATGACAAAAAAATGCGAAGAATGCGATGTATTTGATCCTATCGAGTTTCAAGATTTCTCATCATAGATCTTCAAGCTATTAAGTTCAGGATTGTAGTTGATCATTCCACGATGAAGCTAAGGCGCGTTTGCTTTTGTTATAAATGAAACGACATCTTTCAGAGTGGGCCCACACGAATAGCCGTATGCTTTTGTCTGTGAAATGAGCCTGTTTAAAGCCCGTGTTTTATCGGCTGTTCTATAACGCCTTTCCACGAACTCGAACTCATATCCAAAAATGAATTGAAAAGCAAATGAACATGACCTCGCTATGCGATGTTTGTTGCTTAATTGTAATATTACGTGTACAGTTATGTCCTTGAGTATTTATAATTAAACTCACGACCAGCGATGTAGCAACATCTATTGACAGAAAGCTATATGTACAGAAGTCATGCAAACAATCGAACCAGTCGAGTTATTTTCAGTAACTCACGATGGATGTTTATTTTATTCCACGTTTGAAAAATTCGTGTTCTTTTCAGTAAGATGACAGTTGTAAAGTGATCCTTATCTGAGTCATACATCTATTAGGCGACCTAATTTTAGAACCGTTGATTTAAAACCGAATTTCCACGCTCAAAACAGGTCAGTGAACGGCAAAAATACAATCGAAATCAAAACGTCCTTAGATTTTAGGGATCTATTACAGAAGAAGACGCTCAATGACGAGGGAGAATTGTGTCTGACTCATAGATAAAGATCTCCGCGGACTCTTGTTATAATTAAACTCACGACCAACGCCGGTCATGTATAACTCCATCTATTGACAGAAAGCTATATGTACAGAAGTCATGCAAACAGTCGAGCCAGTCGAGTTATTTTCAGTAACTCATGATGGATGTTTATTTTATTCATGCACGTTTGAAAAATTCAGAAGGAAAAGGAATCGTAAAAATCGTACTTCAAAACTACATCAAAGCATTTAAGGAAAGCAAGGTCAATAGTTCGTAAATCGAGATCGTATAGCCCTTCATCTGGCAGACATATAGTCTCCCTCGTCACGCAACTGTCAGTCATTGTCAGGTCTCTCCTCACGCAACTGACATTGTCCTTTTCATAAGCCCGAGTGTACGCTCATTGAGCGTCTTGTTTATAAACAACTCAGTCTTTCAAATCCCTGTTAATTACTCGGACATTTCCGGAGGAAGTGACCGAGTTAGAAAATGCGCTTTCTTATATATATTTTTTATTTTTCATTGTACACAAAATGCGATGAATGTGATCGTATCGGTCAGGAATGTCTGTTTCAGGGTTTCGATTGGCTGAAAACGGGGGCGATGATATCTGAACGCCTAATGAAGTAATTATATACTCAAACGGGTCAAATAGTTTCCGAGCGTATAACATAAACTTTATTAACGTGTCATGACTTCTAGCATACCACAAGTGGTACACTAATCGGGGACACTTAATTAAGACATAATTACATTTACAAATAGATATATAAAAAGGAAATATTTATGTATATATATATAAATATGAATGAAATAAAATTATAGAAAATGTAACATGTGTATAGATTTAAAGCTGAAATGGTGATGGAATAATTACATATGTTTTAATTATAGATTGTTATCATTAAGTTTAATTTAATTATTGCATAACTTGCAGTTAGTGCATGAGCCGTTAGAGTTGATGAGGCTAGATATCAAACTAAATCCGAAGTATTGTTCGCTCTAAGGTCATCGTTAATAGAAGTGCTAACTCATCGTTCCACGACTACCGACTAGAAGTGCTGTGTAGAAGCTCGTGCTGTATCGAGAGAGAAAGCAGTTGGTTTTAACAAATCAAATGAACTGAAAAGCAAATCAAATGAACTCCAAAACTATCATGATCTCGCTATGCCATGTTCTGCCAATGGTGTGTGTCCGTGAGCAGAGATAGAGATCTGCGAATCGTCGACGTTTCGTCTCAGTGAAATACATACTTAGGACGTATATTCATGCTTAGTTAACAAATAGAACAGCTTCATCTGTGCTCCGTTCAGTTATAAAGCACTTAGGAAGTAACGATAGCACGAGAGAAGTGTAGGGAGAAACACAAGCCGTAGGCGAGATATCAATATTTGACTTTAACAACACTGAAATCGTGGCGAGCGAAAGTAATTATCACAGGAGGCTTTTCTTGGAAGCGTGGTACTCGGCGCACGATCGCAACGCTGGAAATGACTACATTAGCATTCCAGATGTTTACCGCGCGATAGAACTGAACACTGGCACGAGCACGCGCTCTCGTAGTATTTTTTGAAATATATCCGCGCGCAGTTTCTTACTATCCAACTGATGAAGACTGTTGATTTACAGTCGAAACGTCTGAATAAAAAAGCTAAAGTCAGAGACAAAAGTATATCTTTAATTTAAAACCTTGGGGTTAGGTTTAGGGTTAGTATTAGGGAAGACTTTATAGTAATCAAGTACCTTGGGGTTAGGTTTAGGGTTAGTATTAGGGAAGACTTTATAGTAATCAAGTACCTTGGGGTTAGGTTTAGGGTTAGTATTAGGGAAGACTTTATAGTAATCAAGTACCTTGGGGTTAGGTTTAGGGTTAGTATTAGGGAAGACTTTATAGTAATCAAGTACCTTGGGGTTAGGTTTAGGGTTAGTATTGGGGAAGACTATATAGTAATCAAGTACCTTGGGGTTAGGTTTAGGAGTTAGTATTAAGACTTTATGTTAGGTTTAGGTTTATTAATAATGTGCAATGCATTACTAACAACGAAATCTTGGATGGTCAAGTGGTTAAGGTCTTGGGATAGCAAGCCAAAGGTAAGAGGTTCAAGTACCAGTCAGATACGATATTTATTTAAAAAAAAAAGCTAATTAGATATTAGTTGTAGATATAGTTAGACAGACAGACAGACAGTTAGGTAGATGAGAGGGGAGAAGATAGATAGATAGAGAGAAGGGAGTGAGGTCAAAATTATTTAGTTCTTTTTGAGGACCCCCCTAAAATTCCAAATCAATTTAAATTGAACCAGTTTAATTTCAATTGAACTGGTTTAATTTAAATTGAACCAAGGAATCATTTTGAACTACAACATATACGCTCATTGAGCGTCTTGTTACATATAACTTAGTTAAATTATAAAAACATACTTGGCGCCACAACGTCTCCTTCAAGTGTCTCATCTTGCAGACCAAAATGCAACAGTGAGTCACAACGCGCTCCTCAATCTCTTTTTTCACTTCTTAGCTTTACCAGGTTTCACACAAGAATGAGTGTCAGCCCATGTAGGTGATCCTAACGTGTAAATGTCTTACCACAGGTTTTACATGGTTTATTACTGGTATGAATCCGCTTATGAACGTTGAGACTACCTTGCAATTGCTGTGTAAATGTCTTACCACAGGTTTTACATTGGTATGGTTTAATCCCGGTATGAATCCGCTGGTGAACATTGAGGTTACCTTGCTGTGCAAATGTCTTCCCAAAGGTTTTACATTGGTATGGTTTATTACCAGTATGAATCCGCTTGTGATTGTTGAGACTACTTTGCTGTGTAAATGTCTTACCACAGGTTTTACATTGGTATGGTTTATCACCAGTATGAATCCGCTTGTGATTGTTGAGACTACCTTGCTGTGTAAATGTCTTACCACAGGTTTTACATTGGTATGGTTTATTACCGGTATGAGTCCGCTTGTGCTTGTTGAGACTACCTTGCTGTGTAAATGTCTTACCACAGGTTTTACATTGGTATGGTTTAATCCCAGTATGAATCCGCTGGTGAACGCTGAGATCACTTTGCTGTGCAAAAGCCTTGCCACAGGTTTTACATTGGTATGGTTTAATACCAGTATGAATCCGCTGGTGAACAACCAGGTGACCTTGCTGGGCAAATGTCTTACCACAGGTTTTGCATTGGTATGGTCTATAACCCGAATGAATGCGCTCATGAACGTTGAGGTTACATTGAAGTGTAAAGGCCTTAGAACAGGTTTTACATTGGTATGGTTTAATCCTGGTATGACTCCGCTCATGACGGTTTAGGTTGTCTTGACGTGCAAATGTCTTACCACAGGTTTTACATTGGTATGGTTTAATACCAGTATGAATCCGCTGGTGAGCGGTGAGGTTACCTTGCCGTGAAAATGTCTTACCACATGTTTGACACTTCATTCTACTGTCCATATTCTTAGGAATGGCATCTGAAACAGTTTTCACTGAATCTTCACTATTGTCAGGGTTGACTGACGAGGGTGAAACATCTTGGGAAACCTCGTCCATACAGCTTTCATCATCTACAATGGTACCATCACCTGAAGAAACAGTAAAGGATGCTGTGGATTTCTCAAGGCTTCTGGTGGAGGTTGGACTACCATCACACACAATATCAGTGTGCAGGTAATCATTTTGTTCACTCCTATGTATAGAACAAGCTCTAGGGCTGTCCATCATTCCATGGACTACACTGTCACCATTGACTACTTCACTCTCATCTGTACACAATGTTGGTATCTCTTCACATATTTTAGACAGCAAACCTTCTGTAGAGGAGTAATCCTTCTCATTATGGAGATTACCAACTTGGCTCATCAAACAAGTGGAGGTCTTCATATTATCTGCATGATTCTCTGATTGAGTTTCTGATTGAGTTTCTGTTGTGACATTGTTGGGCTGCATCAAACCACCATCTATGTGTACAGACGTACATCCATTACTACAACCATAATCCTCTGTCTGTGTCCCCACACAGAGTAGTGGCCGTCCAAACAGAACTGTTCCATTTTCAAAGCTCTGGGAGGAGTAAAAGGGTAAGCAGTTTATTGGAAAACAAACTTGAATAACAATTTTTAAATAGGAATTGGACAAGAAACCCACATATGTGTACCCTTGTATGAGAAAAATGCCAGCTGGTCTAATATGTTAGGAAAATAATATACATGTACCTATACATGTACCAATATACATGTACCATAAAATAAAACAGCAGATAAGCCGCTCTCGCATATACGCTTTGGCAGCTCATATTTCTGAAACACAGGATTTTGAAAGCAATAATGGTCTCGATGGTACATACTTCATCAAACTTTCCAACATTGAAGAAACCCACAGAAACCCTACACTCGGATTACACTCAGACTACACTCAGACTACACTCAGATTATACTCACACTACACTCAGACTACACTCACATTACACTCGGACTACACTCAGACTACACTCACATTACACTCAGACTACACTCACATTACACTCGGACTATACTCAGATTACACTCGGGACTACACTTGGACTACACTCACATTACACTCGGACTACACTCACATTACACTCGGACTATACTCAGACTACACTCACATTACACTCGGACTATACTCACATTACACTCGGGACTACACTTGGACTACACTCACATTACACTCGGACTACACTCAGATTACACTCGGACTACACTCACATTACACTCGGACTACACTCACATTACACTCGGACTACATGTACATTCAGACTACACTCAGACTACACGCAGATTACACTCAGATTACAGACTGCACTCAGATTACACTCAGATTAAACTCAGACTACACTCAGATTACACTCAGATTACACTCAGACTACACTCAGATTACACTCAGACTACATGTATACTCAGATTACACTCAGACTACATTCAGACTACACTCAGACTACACTCAGACTACACTCACATTACACTCACATTACACTCAGATTACACTCAGATTATACTCAGACTACACTCAGACTACACTCACATTACACTCGGACTACACTCAGATTACACTCAGACTACACTCAGACTACACTCAGACTACACTCAGACTACACTCAGATTGTACTCAGATTACACTCAGACTACACTCAGACGATACTCAGACTACACTCAGATTACACTCACATTACACTCAGATTACACTCAGATTACACACAGATTATACTCACACTACACTCACACTACACTCACATTACACTCGGACTACACTCAGATTACACTCAGACTACACTCCTATTACACTCAGACTACACTCAGACGATACTCAGACTACAATCAGATTACACTCAGACTACACTCAGATTACACTCAGATTACACTCAGATTACACTGACTATACTCAGATTAAACTCAGACTACACTCAGACTACATGTATACTCAGATTACACTCAGATTAAACTCTGACTACATTCAGACTACACTCAGACTACACTCGGGACTACACTCAGACTACACTCAGATTACACTCAGATTACACTCAGACTACACTCAGACCACTCAGACTACACTCAGATTACACTCAGACTACACTCAGACTACACTCAGACTACACTCAGACTACACTCAGATTACACTCAGACTACACTCAGACTACACTCAGACTACACTCAGACTACACGCAGATTACACGCAGATTACACTGACTATAACTCAGATTAAACTCAGAATACATTCAGATTACACTCAGACCACTCAGACTACACTCAGATTACACTCAGACTACACTCAGACTACACTCAGACTACACGCAGATTACACTCAGATTACAGACTGCACTCAGATTACACTCAGATTAAACTCAGACTACACTCAGATTACACTCAGATTACACTCAGATTACACTCAGATTCACTCAGACTACACTCAGATTACAATCAGACTACATGTATACTCAGATTACACTCAGACTAAACTCAGACTACACTCAGACTACATTCAGAATACATTCAGACTACACTCAGACTACACTCACATTACACTCACGTTACACTCAGATTACACTCAGATTACACTCAGATTACACTCAGATTACACTGACTATAACTCAGATTAAACTCAGACTACCGGAGGGGGGACTCCGATACCAAAGTTGCGGGGATGCTCGTCGTCCCTTTTAGTTTTTTTTTTCGTGTTTTGGTCCCACTTAGGGTGTCAGAAATAAAAATGACCACCAATAGAGTTTTCCGTTCCCTTTTAGGGTATTCAATCAACAGCGATATTTTAAAACTTCTTTAAAAATAGATTAAAGATTTATATGACAACGTTTTCTTAAACTTGTAAGAGTGGAAGGCGTTTGATGCTAGTGTCTTTTATACTATTAAAATGACTTTTTAAATTGGTCCCTTTTAGGGGTAAAAATATTCGCTGCCACGCCCACCAAGACAAGTCACTCCGGTCCCTTTTAGGGGTCATTTTCAAAATTTTCGACGAGCATCCCTACCCCCTTTTATAAGGGAGTCCCCCCCCCCCCCCCCCCCGGGCTCAGACTACACTCACATTACACTCAGATTACACTGATTACACTCAGATTACACTCAGACTACTACTAATAATAATAATAATAACCTTTATTAACGTGTCAAATTACCTAGCTTACACAAGTGTAAACTAATTGAGGACACCTATCTACCTAAAAATCTACACCCATACCCAAACCCAAAGCCCCACCCAATTTCCCAACCCCTCCCCCCTTATTTAAAATCTATCTGGCGTAAAATATTAAAATTGAAAATGTATCCCAACTAAATATATATATATATATATATATAAATAATATCATACATAATATCATAATAAATAATAATATAACAAGATAAAAATAAAATAACTTATAACCTAAGTGCTACACAGGTGACAGTTCGTACATGTTTCTGAGATGAGATATTCAATATCTACTCTTTTCACTTGTCTTTTAAATGAATTGATTGTTTCTGAATTCTTTATATTATTATTTAATTTGGACCATATTACAGGACCAAGGTATCTTAAACTATGCTTACCATAAGTTGTTGTATTAATCCTAGGAATGGAAAAATCATCTGAATTTCTGAGGTTGTAACTACTGTTATTTAGCTTAAATATATCTGAAATACTAAAAAAAAAACTAAAAAAAAACCACTCAGATTACACTCAGACTACATGTATACTCAGATTACACTCAGATTAAACTCAGACTACACTCGGACTATACTCACATTACAATCGGGACTACACTCGGACTACACTCAGATTACACTCAGACTACACGTATACTCAGATTACACTCAGACTAAACTCAGACTACATTCAGATGATTCAGACTACACTCAGACTACACTCAGATTACACTCAGATTACACTCAGACTACACTCGGCCTACAGCCTCAGCTGACTGCAATATATCTAATATTGCTGCCAGCCTCAGTAACTATTCTTCGTGTGCAACCAAATTTCGAAATATTATTTCCTTTGCCAAATAAAATAAAATGCTGATGAGCTTGTAGAGCTATCAAAATAACAAGTCTGGGCCAAATTTTGGAGCACTAGAGCATTTCTTTACCGAGTTATGGGCGAACGAAGTTTCCAAATATTCCTGTGTGTTTGGTCATCCAACATAAAATTTCAAAAAATAAAATTCAAGCTTAGAGTTGATATGCATCACTTAATTACTCGGGCCCTTCCGAAGGAAGCCCGAGTTATAAAATGCGTTTTTCGGTAGTAGTAGTAGTAGTCGTCGTCGTCGTCGTAGTTTTGTTCGGCTAAAGAATGACGAAAGTATGCGACGTATTTAATCGTATCGAGTTTCAAGATTACTCAGCAGATAAGAAAAAACAAACGACACACGTACAGGAAGGACTCAAGTAGATTTGAATCTTAGTTTTGAAAGCAGCTGTAGATCTTCAAGCTATTAAAAGGTCAGGATTCTAGTTCATCGTTCAATGACTAGAAGTGGTAAAAGGACTAGAAGCTCGCTTAAAATATATTTAACAAAAACAAACGTGAGGGCGTTATCAGAACCATCTGACCTATGCAACCTCAAGACGTATCATGTACATACTCACCCGCCACATGGTCTCCCTCGTCACTCAACTGTCACTGATTGTCATGACGTCAGAGAAATGATATTGTATTGAAGAAGATGTCCTTGTTTTATTCGACGTTCGAACCGTAACTCGAACCCGAACTCGAACTCGATTCCAAACTCGACGTTTCGGGATCTGAAGCTAGAGAGGGGGCCTTTACACGAACTCATCAAAATCAAATCAATTGAACTCAAAGTGAAAAGGTAATCAAATGAACTCAAAGTCAAAGGCAAATCAAATGAACTCGACACATACATGTATACAGTTACATAGTCTCCCTCGTCACGCAACTGTCAGTCATTGAAAGCCCGAGTGTACGCTCATTGAGCGTCTTGTTTCACTATAAATAGAACTTCTAAACATGTACAAAACTAAAAACATTTAATTTGGTACAAATTTGTTGTTTTCCACGACTTTTCAGAGACGTGACTAGCGCTAAGTAAGAGTTGCGTGATAAAATTCAAACTTCGAAAACTCGGACACAAAACATCGAGCCCATCTGAAAATTTCAACAATAATTCATATCACAATTCTCTAAAACACTGCAAAGAATCATGTTGATAGGATTCATAACTAAATTTTTGTATTAATTTATGTGGTATTTGACGTCACTTGCACACGAAGAATTTTTAAATACATACTACAATGTTAACATACTTCTAAGCAGTACTTTACATTTACATACATTTGAGATGTCCGACCATCTGTGTTCTGCTGTCACCTTGTTATAGTAGAACAGCAGCTCTCCTGACTTACAATAATACTCCATCCAATCTGTACCCAGTATTGATGACTCCATGGTTGTCTACAGTGAAAAGGACTTGTTGAAGCAGAATCATATAAAGGTTCTGTGCAAGAACTATGTAGTGACTTGTCATCCAAAAACAAATTCTCATTTAGAATTGAAAGACCTTCCAGGAGAATTTCGATTTGCAGACTGGTCGCAGTTCTCTGTTTGGGGATTATTTAACGCGATAAATTGTATCAGCAAATACGAATTAAAGTAATCGAGTATCAACAATGCGGGCGCTGACACAGGGTACCCAACAATAACTAGCGAAACAAACGAATATTTACTCGGGCTTCTTCCTGTGGAAGGCCAGACTAAAAATGCAGACTGTCGTGGTCGTCGTTCTTTGACTTCAAATCGTCAACTGGGTTCTACAGCGCATGCGCTTTGTCAATCAAATCAATCAAAAACGTTATTTAATTACAGAGTCCTTAATCACAATGAAGTGCTCTCCCAAGGAGTAGTGCACTGATAATAATAATAATAATAATAATAATAATAATAAATGTACATTTGTACATTTGCTGTAATCGATTAATCGGCGAAAGTCATTATTCACAGAAATGTATGACTCTCATCGTTAATATTTTTATTTACTGTGTGTATTGTATTTTACATTGTTGGGTACCCTGTGTCAGCGCCCGCAATGCCATCCGCTGATACACGTGTTGTTGATACTCGATTACTTTTATTCGTATTTGCTGATACAATTTATCGCGTTAAATAATCCCAAAACAGAGAACTGCGACCAGTCTGCAAGAGCTTAGAACACCAGAACTTTGCACGTTTATTAGAAACAAGCGAAAATCACGTCGTAAAGTTGAGATTGAAGTCGATCAGTTGAGGTGAGTATTTTGGCGCCAAAATTGATTGAACATCAACCATCGATGCCTATTCAAATAAATGGCCTTTCTTCAAGTCTAGTTATGCTGCTTATTGCAAGTTGAATAGTGTTATTATTGTCTTATTGTTGCCTGAATCGTTTTAACCATTTGTACGATAACTTTATTTTGCTGTCACGTTACTGCTCTGTTTAGATAACCTACCCTCCATGGTATACAATGCACTATTGGTACTTTACTATTTTAAAACAGCAAAGCATTCTTGTAATAGTTGCAGTATACTCTCTCTGAGTCCATGCACTGTGTTCTTTATCCTCTGCTACAATTATTTCCATGTATAAATGCTAAAGGAAAACCATTTGGATCATTTATAGAGTGTTTTGTGCTCAAATGTTTACATACATGTATGTAGCTGCATGCTGAACAGGCATTCTTAGCGGGGACTGGGACAACTGAGGGCAGGGGAGGATTGGGGCTGGAGAAGTGGGGAAGGGAACGCCTGCCGCCAAGCATTGTTACTTTTCAATTCACCATTCGTGTACGAACGTTGTTCCTGATTGGATAGTTTTGATTGGCATGTATCTATTATCGTCAAACGACTTGTAAACGTGCTACCAGTATCAACCTTTGGCCCGTGCCTTCTGAACTATTATTGAGGCATACGGCAAACGTCGATCTAACCCATCTAACCATGAAATTAATTCATTCGAACCTATTAATTTTGAAATACATGTTCAAGTCAAATAAGACCACTCTGGAGCGGTTTCAAACACAACACGTTCTAACCACTGATAAGCCAATTTCAAATTTAGTTCGACAACCGTCTTTGTTTTGTTCTCAAATGACATAGTAGATTGACATATGTAAATATATTGATCACATTGTGAAATATATTGGTAGACTTGGAATTTCCTCTGTCAATTAATGCTTATTATATCCTACTGATTTGTTGCTTTAACGTTGGTCAGAGCAACTTGTAAATCAGTTCGATATAGAATAATCATTTGAAATGACCACGTATTCAATATCCAACGGCTACGACTCCTCATGTGCGAAAAGTCACATGTGAATGATTTGAACGGAAATAATGATAATCTGTCAGTTCGGTGATCATGGGTTAGTGGTGTATTGAGAAATAATAATGCTTGGCGGCAGGTAGCCTGCGAGTACAGCCGCTTTTTGGCGGTCGTGCCACAGGGTCTCCCGCAAAGAAGCGTCTCGTTGTGAGTGCAGAAATCCTGTATGGTTATGTCATTTTTGACCCAATTCTGGTCAAAGAAGCTGATTGGTCAGCTTGCTGGAAATCGCATTATTTGCATAAATTAAACTCACCGAAAGCAGAACGACCAGAACAAAATATTACAATGTCGAGACGCAGGCGATTGTATTGGAATTATCATATGCACCAGGAGCACAGAAGAATAAAATCGTGTTCTACAATAATTTTGGTTGCCGAATCAACAAACTCGGGCCGTTTGGAAGTAGTGTTCATAACATGAGTGGTTGTGTTTTACAACACGAGATGTCATGACGTCAGAGGTCACATTACAGGATTTCTGCACTCACAACGCAGACGCTTCTTTGCGGGAAACCCCTGTGGCGCGACCGCGAAAAAAAGCAGCTGTATTCACAGGCTAGGCGGCAGGCGTTCTCTTCCCTTCTCTCCCCCTCCTCCCCAGTTCTCCCCTCCTCTCCTGCCCCAATTCTCACCGGCCCTCAGGTTTTTGGTCCCCGCTAAGAACGCCTGTTCAGTAGGCTAATGTTTATATTGTTATTATTATATTGAGGCCCTGTTAGGGGGAGTCTGAATAATGCATAATCCTGGATAAATTTTGGAATTAATCCATATCACAAAAATAAAATTCTAAAATAATCCGTAATTTGAAAATACAACACAAATAATCTGTAATCTTTAAATTTAGTGGCCAACAGAGCCTTCTCTAAAAACCCCTAATAATCCATAATGCTAGGATTTCTGATCCAAATCGAAATTCTCCTAGAAGGTCTTTGAATTCTAAATGAGAATTTGTTTTTGGATCACAAGTCACTACATAGTTCTTGCACAGAACCTTTATATGATTCTGCTTCAACAAGTCCTTTTCACTGTAGACAACCATGGAGTCATCAATACCGGGTACAGATTGGATGGAGTATTATTGTAAGTCAGGAGAGCTGCTGTTCTACTATAACAAGGTGACAGCAGAACACAGATGGTCGGACATCTCAAATGTATGTAAATGTAAAGTACATGTACTGCTTAGAAGTATGTTAACACTGTAGTATGTATATATTGAATAGTTACTGAGGCTGGCAGCAATATAAGATATATTGCAGTCAGCTGAGGCTGTAGGCCGAGTGTAATCTGAGTGTAATCTGAGTGTAATTGAATGTAATCTGAGTGTAATGTGAGTGTAATCTGAGTGCAGTCTGAGTGTAATCTGAGTACCCATAGTCTGAGTGTAGTCTGAGTGTAGTCCGAGTGTAGTCTGAGTGTAATCTGAGTGTAGTCTGATTGTAGTCTGAGTATAATCTGAGTGTCATCAGGGGCGTAGCTAGCCGGACGCCACGATGCACGTGCGTCATTCGGGGAAAAAAATGAATAAAAAAGTAGCTTGTTTTTGAAAAAGTGAAAAGAAAGAAAAAAGCCAAAGAAACAAGCAAATGAAAAATAAAACATTATCACACTATGGATATTAGTAGGTATTAGTTATTCGTGCTTGAAATTGTGCTTTTTCAAGCGTAATTAATTCAGAGTTCTTAAAATAAAGTAGATTTTGGTAAGAGAAGTGAAGAAGAATCGCTCTGCCTCTGCTTTCTCGATCTCATCATTAAGTCGTCGATCACTTGAGAGAGTTGAGTAATTCACTTGAGAGAAAGTTACACTAATATCCCATTGCAGATCCGTAGCAGGGGGATGGGCCAGGGGAGGCCGGCCCCCAATAAATTTGTCTTTTTTTTAAATAACCTTTACATCCTGCCGGAATAGCAAATGCCTATACACACACTGCTATGGACATGCTCTGAATCTAGCTGTCGCTGATTCCATAAAATCAGTAAAATGCTTAGTGCTCGTTTTGACATAGGAAATAGGAAAAATTGAAACAACCAGTTATGCAAACGGAACTTTTCATAGTTACTGTGAAAATCCTTGTATCGCACGACCTTTCGTTTTGTAAACTTCAGCTGGATTTTGGATTTTTCTGTTCCGCCAATATATTTTTTGCACTAATTAGTACTAAATACAATACAAAACAATAAATATCACTATTTAGTACTTTAAATAATGCTGTTTATGCTGAACAGTAACTTTGTACTCAAGAAATGTCGGAACAGAAAACCCCAAAATCCAACAGAAGTTTTCAAAACGAAAGGTCACGATACAAGGATTTTCGCTGTAAGTATACGTATGTTCATGTCATTGATCTATTATGCAACACGTATTTGTTTAATTACAAACATATCGATGGTTTTGACTTTGAATAACTAAAAAACCATACACATCATTGTGTACAGATAATGATATGATTTACATGTCTGCAACCCCTCAAATGATCTGCGATTTGGCCATGTTTAAACTTCCTGGAAACTACTCTCAGAAGGCAGGAAATTATATTTCAGAGACTCTATACCTCAAAAATTTTCGGGGGAGCATGCCCCCGCACCCTTGTGCCCCCCCCCAAAAAAGACATTTTCCCTTGCTACGATCCTGCATTACATCGAACCAAAAATATAGAAGTAGTAGATGTTAAATTGAGTGAAGTGTACATGTATATATATTTCGTGAATAACTACTGTGTATAAAAAGAACATTAGAGATTGCCAAACCTTGTAATCACGTTCTGTACTTTTACTTCTTGTTGGTTGGTTTGAGTGGTGATGTGCGGGAGGGGGAGGGGGAGGGAGAAGGGGAGGGGGTTATAAATTGAAAGTTCATAATTGTGCGTCTCTCCGAAAAAATCCTGGCTACTGGCTACGCCCCTGGTAATCTGAGTGTAGTCTGAGTGTAATCTGAGTGTAGTCTGAGTATAGTCTGAGTGTAGTCTGAGTGTAGTCTGAGTGTAGTCTGTGTTTAATCTGAGTGTAGTCTGAGTGTAATCTGAGTGTAATCTGAGTGTAGTCTGAGTGTAATCTGAGTGTAGTCTGAGTGTAGTCTGTGTTTAATCTGAGTGTAGTCTAAGTGTAATCTGAGTGTAGTCTGAGTTTAATCTGAGTGTAGTCTGAGTGTATTCTGAGTGTAATCTGAGTATAGTCCGAGTGTAATCTGTGTTTAATCTGAGTGTAGTCTAAGTGTAATCTGAGTGTAGTCTGAGTTTAATCTGAGTGTAGTCTGAGTGTAATCTGAGTGTAGTCTGAGTGTAATCAGTGTAATCTGAGTGTATAGTCTGAATGTAATCTGAGTGTAATCTGAGTGTAGTCTGAATGTAGTCTGAGTGTAATCTGAGTATAATCTGAGTGTAATCTGAGTGTAGTCTGAATGTAGCCTGAGTATAGTCTGAGTGTAGTCTGAGTATAGTAATAATAATAATACAAAAAACTTTATTTCTACACGGTGTCACATCATTAAATAAATGCTCTTCCTGAGAGCCGTGTTACATTGTAATAATAAATATATATAATGAATACTAATTATTCTACAAACAACTTTTAAAACTAGCAAGTCTAGGGGATTCTCGCTTATTTAGTGGCAGAGAATTGCAGGCAACTGCTCCACTGTAACAGAAACTTTGTTTAAAAAATTTTGTTTTCGGTTGGGGGAGTATCAGGTTGGAGTGACATCCACGGAGATTATATTCGTGACTGCCGGAAACATTTTGGAACATATCAGATAAATAATTCGGCATTTCACAGTTCAAAATTTTGTACATGGTCTGAGTCTGAGTGTAGTCTGAGTGTAGTCTGAGTGTAGTCTGAGTGTAGTCTGAGTGTAATCTGAGTGTAGTCTGAGTGTAGTCTGAATGTAATCTGAGTGTAGTCTGAGTGTAGTCTGAGTGTAATATGAGTGTAATCTGAGTGTAGTCTGAGTGTAATCTGAGTGTAGTCTGAGTGTAGTCTGAGTGTAATGTGAGTATAATATGAGTGCAGTCTGAGTGTAATCTGAGTGTAATCTTAGTGTAGTCAATGTAATCTGAGTGTAGTCTGAGTGTAATCTGAGTGTAATCTGAGTGTAGTCTGAGTGTAGTCTGAGTGTAGTCTGAGTGTAATCTGAGTGTAGTCTGAGTGTAGTCTGAGTGTAATCTGAGTTTAATCTGAGTGTAATCTGAGTATAGTCTGAGTGTAATCTGAGTGTAGTCTGAGTGCAATCTGAGTGTAGTCTGAGTGTAGTCTGAGTGTAATCTGAGTTTAATCTGAACTGTAGTCTGAGTATAATCTGAATGTAGTCTGAGTGTAATCTGAGTATAATCTGAGTGTATACTCAGTGTAATCTGAGTGTAATCAGTGTAATCTGAGTGTATAGTCTGAATGTAATCTGTGTGTAATCTGAGTGTAGAATGAATATAATCTGAGTGTATACTCAGTGTAATCTGAGTGTAATCAGTGTAATCTGAGTGTATAGTCTGAATGTAATCTGTGTGTAATCTGAGTGTAGAATGAATGTAGTCTGAGTGTAATCTGAGTATAATCTGAGTGTAATCTGAGTGTACTCAGTGTAGTCTGAGTGTAGTCTGAATGTAGCCTGAGTATAGTCTGAGTGTAGTCTGAGTATAGTCTGAGTGTAATCTGAGTTTAATCTGAGTGTAGTCTGAGTGTAGCCTGAGTGTAGTCTGAGTATAGTCTGAGTGTAATCTGAGTAATCTGAGTGTAGTCTGAGTGTAGTCTGAATGAACTCTCAGTGTAATCTGAGTGTAGTCTGAGTGTAATCTGAGTGTAGTCCGAGTGTAATGTGAGTGTAGTCTGAGTGTAATCTGAGTGTAGTCTGAGTGTAATCTGAGTATAATCTGAGTGTATACTCAGTGTAATCTGAGTGTAATCAGTGTAATCTGAGTGTATAGTCTGAATGTAATCTGAGTGTAATCTGAGTGTAGTCTGAATGTAGTCTGAGTGTAATCTGAGTATAATCTGAGTGTAATCTGAGTGTACTCAGTGTAGTCTGAGTGTAGTCTGAATGTAGTCTGAGTGTAGTCTGAGTATAGTAATAATAATAATACAAAAAACTTTATTTCTACACGGTGTCACATCATTAAATAAATGCTCTTCCTGAGAGCCGTGTTACATTGTAATAATAAATATATATAATGAATACTAATTATTCTACAAACAACTTTTAAAACTAGCAAGTCTAGGGGATTCTCGCTTATTTAGTGGCAGAGAATTGCAGGCAACTGCTCCACTGTAACAGAAACTTTGTTTAAAAAATTTTGTTTTCGGTTGGGGGAGTATCAGGTTGGAGTGACATCCACGGAGATTATATTCGTGACTGCCGGAAACATTTTGGAACATATCAGATAAATAATTCGGCATTTCACAGTTCAAAATTTTGTACATGGTCTGAGTCTGAGTGTAGTCTGAGTGTAGTCTGAGTGTAGTCTGAGTGTAGTCTGAGTGTAATCTGAGTGTAGTCTGAGTGTAGTCTGAATGTAATCTGAGTGTAGTCTGAGTGTAGTCTGAGTGTAATATGAGTGTAATCTGAGTGTAGTCTGAGTGTAATCTGAGTGTAGTCTGAGTGTAGTCTGAGTGTAATGTGAGTATAATATGAGTGCAGTCTGAGTGTAATCTGAGTGTAATCTTAGTGTAGTCAATGTAATCTGAGTGTAATCTTGAGTGTAATCTGAGTGTAATCTGAGTGTAATCTGAGTGTAGTCTGAGTGTAATCTGAGTGTAATCTGAGTGTACTCAGTGTAGTCTGAGTGTAGTCTGAGTGTAATCTGAGTGTAGTCTGAGTGTAGTCTGAGTGTAATCTGAGTTTAATCTGAACTGTAGTCTGAGTATAATCTGAGTGTAATCTGAGTGTAGTCTGAGTGCAATCTGAGTGTAATCTGAGTGTAATCTGAGTGTAATCAGTGTAATCTGAATGTAGTCTGAGTGTAATCTGAGTATAATCTGAATGTAGTCTGAGTATAATCTGAGTGTATACTCAGTGTAATCTGAGTGTAATCAGTGTAATCTGAGTGTATAGTCTGAATGTAATCTGTGTGTAATCTGAGTGTAGAATGAATGTAGTCTGAGTGTAATCTGAGTATAATCTGAGTGTAATCTGAGTGTACTCAGTGTAGTCTGAGTGTAGTCTGAATGTAGCCTGAGTATAGTCTGAGTGTAGTCTTTTGATATGACGGAACTGCACTTTTTCGATGTCATATTGCTTTTAAGACTTGAATAATTATCCAGAGATCATTTTCTTGTCCGCTCAGTTCATACCAACATTATTGTTTCCAGTTACAGGATTCGCAAATGACATAATTTCTATTTATTTATATACAATTGTTTACTAAGACACAATCACTTTCTTAAATGCTGTGAATGTATGAGAAGACATCTATTCTAAAGAAAGATCAACATTATCTAACATGTATCAATTTTTGTTGTCATAGTAATTCCTATCATGGTCAATATGGTATGGTATTGGCAATTTACCGGAAATGACGTCATATCATAAATTTAAGAAATTTAACAAATCGAACATGGTTTTCCATTACTCTTATCGACAACGGATGACACCATAACATGTTCAAAACTTTACAGTGAAACAACTAGCCCACTTGAGATTTGAACATTTTATTGCGTCATCCAGTTGTCGATAAGAGTACAGACAATGGAAAACCATGAAATAGGCTCCCAAGGCGACAAATAAATTTGAAAGAAAAACTGATTCAAGTGCGCGCTCGTTCCATGCGCAAGCGCCATTCTATGCCTCTGTCCTCTTATCGACAATGGCTCTTATCCAATCAGTACGCGAGAAATTTGACAAGTGTTGTAAAATTAACAAATCGCAAGCGGTTTTCCATTGTCTGTACTCTTATTGACAATGGATTTGACGTCACAAAATTAATGTTCAAAACGCGAGTGGTTTCACTGCAAAGTTTATTAGCTGTTGTATCCATTATACAGCTACACTAACTTAACTGCAAGTAACCCTTCGCCCCATGTAAGGTAATCCGGACATTAATGGTTTCTGGATTCCGACCTTGTGGATTCCGGCTTCCTTCCTATTCCCGGCCTGTGCAATCGATGAAAATCGATCATCGGAAAACCAATCGATCAATCGATAACAATCGATGAAAGTTAATCGATTGATATCGATTGGTATTTGCCAATCGATGAACAATCGATAGTCACACAGAAATTTTTGCTAATTACATCGATTATCATCGATATCCAATGACTGTTAGATATACCAGCAGTCTCTCTAAAATTTTCATTGAGAACGCATTTCGTGTTAAAGAGTCAAAGAGAAACAGCTGCAACGTACTATAATTAATGGCCAATGCTGAACCTCAAACAGAGGTACAATTGCACATTAAATGTGTTGTAAAAGGCTACCACGAGTGTTCCTTTAACGCTGAAGTTGGAGATGTTTTCGCTGCTAGACCAAAGCGAGGAACACGTGGAAACGCGTTCAAGGTTGTGGATGATAGAGAACAATTAGGTCATTTACAAAAAGAGTTGGTGATACCTCTCTGGCCTGTTAAAACAGCTCACATGTCTGTGTAAGTACCTAGTTTTTCTTGGAGTATATTTGTATCGGGATTTATGAATTCTCCCTTAACTTTTGTCTGAGTTCACGTTCCGCATTATTCACTGGCGGTTGCTTTATTTTTGACATAGTAGTGTATTTTAACGACTTATAACAACAAAATGCCCTGAAGAAGACATCCGATGAAATTCGATGAAAATCGATGAAAATCGATCAGTTAACGTTGCAATCGATGAACAATCGATAGTCACACAAAGTCCGGTCATCGACAGATCATCGATTTCCGATATCAATCGATTAACTTTCATCGATTGTTATCCATCATCGATTTGATCGATTGCATAGGCTGGGCCTATTGGATCCCGGATTGCAAAATTTTGAAATCCGAATTCCTTTAAATTTCTAAATTTATCAGGCTACAAATTGGATCGTAACTGGCATGCAGCAACGAAATTCAGAAAGGGGACCATAGCAGTTGCAGCGAAAGTGCAGCCCCAACCTCCGCCCTCCCTCCGCCATAGCTACGACAACTTAGCGAGAGGTGAACTACTAGTGCTTCTTCAGTATTTCTAAACTTTCTTCAGTAAAATGTCATTTCCAATGTTGTTGAACAATTGCGCGCTGAAGACGCGAACTACTAGGGCCTGTTTATTTAGTCTAAACACTAAATGTCCTTTCTTTCTAATGTTGCTGAAGAATTGCGCGCCGGAGATGCGAACTACTAGAGCTTTTTTATTTCTAAGCTTTCTTAAAATGTCATTTCCAATGAAAGTCCTTTCTTTCTAAACTTTCTTAAAATGTCCTTTCTAATGTTGCTGACCTCCGGAGTTTTAATGATCTTTCTTCTCTTAAAATCATTTCCAGCATCCCTGAGTGCATTGAAGCCAAATTTTTTGAAGTGCTTCCCTCTCTTCTTAGAGGTCTATTTTTTTGGATGGCTCTCGCCATAAATTCTACCAGCCACTATCCGATAAAATTGAATGGTCTCTAGCTTATGCTGTTAGATCCATAGGTAAAAACATTTCGTTGCTCGTCATTTGTCAGGACACGGATGCACGATATAGATTAGTACTGACATATGAGCATTATGGGCATTATATATAAGTATAAGTGTAAAACTCGAACAACCACAAATTCACAGATAATAGTATGCTGACAATCCTTTGAATCACGCCGTTCTATTACAAGTGTATTTCAGGCATTCCACAGTCAGAGAAACATTCGATATTTGGCTTCCCGCTTCATATTGCAATCCCGAATCACGCTTCATTTTTACTCAGATCCATTTGGATGGTTACAAATCTGTTATTCCAATTTAATTTGCGATATCCACCTTCGACATAGGACAGGTCTGAGTTAATTGTTCTTTTCACAAATACGGGTTTCACCCAAATAGTAAGATCATTCCAGAAGGAGATTGCGCAGGGACAAAGCCAAAAGAGGTGCTACATGGTCTGAGGAATTCGACATTTTGAACATTTATCATCACTTGAGATTTTCATTTTAAAAAGAAGACATCTAGTTGGAAGAATATTATGGAGTATTTTAATTTGAAACATTTTCATCTTAGCATCTCTACTTTAACGGGTTAAGTTCATAGAAAAAGCTTAACTCTTTCTCAAAAATACCATTATATTTTATCCTGATATGTTTTTGTGCTGTCTGGGCCTCAAAGCGTCTTTCAATTCAACTAATATGTTCGAGTAATCCCAGAGCAACTTAACTTGGAGACATACGTCTATCGCATTTCAGAATTACGCTATTATATCATTTTTACTCAGATCCATTTGGATGGTTACAAATCTGTTATTCCAATTTAATTTGCGATATCCACCTTCGACATAGGACAGGTCTGAGTTAATTGTTCTTTTCACAAATACGGGTTTCACCCAAATAGTAAGATCATTCCAGAAGGAGATTGCGCAGGGACAAAGCCAAAAGAGGTGCTACATGGTCTGAGGAATTCGACATTTTGAACATTTATCATCACTTGAGATTTTCATTTTAAAAAGAAGACATCTAGTTGGAAGAATATTATGGAGTATTTTAATTTGAAACATTTTCATCTTAGCATCTCTACTTTAACGGGTTAAGTTCATAGAAAAAGCTTAACTCTTTCTCAAAAATACCATTATATTTTATCCTGATATGTTTTTGTGCTGTCTGGGCCTCAAAGCGTCTTTCAATTCAACTAATATGTTCGAGTAATCCCAGAGCAACTTAACTTGGAGACATACGTCTATCGCATTTCAGAATTACGCTAATCTCGCATCCCGTAAAACCTCTAGGGTGAGCTAGGGTATGCTACCCATCGGAAATCTTAACATTCTAGGTTCACTTAGAGGCTATTTAATGCATTCTGGGATGATTTGTAAATTAGGTATGAAGAACCCTTCGGGGAACCTAATAAAGCTTATTGCATTGTATTTGTGACCAACAATTTCAGCCTAATCGCAAAATATCATTCAAAAGACATTGTTTATAAAATGAATTTCCAAGACGAAAGGGGAAGCCGCGCCCTCCTCACCCCTTCCCCCCTAAATTCACCCCTGAATACAGCTAAATTACTATTCGTGAGTTCAATTGGATTCCATGATACAGCGGGAAAATTAATCATTTGTTGGATTCCAAACATTTTAAATACGTGGATTTCGGATTCTTTCCTCTTTCTGGATTCTGGATTTCATTAACAATTAATTTTCGTGGATTCCGGATTACCTTACATGGGGCGAAACCCTCACTCGTGAGTTTTGGAATCAAAATGCAAAAAATACCTTTTTCGAATATCCTATTAACATTGTGTCATCTTCTTCTATTAAGTCATTACAAGCACAACTAAACTATTTACTTTATTGTACACAGCATTTTACCTCCGAAATTCTGTATTTTTGACGAAAAGCACATTTCAATCAGGCGTTCCTACCACTGGGGTGGACTGGACACTAGTTTTATAGTAATTTCGGATTTTGGGTTGTTTTTACCATGAAAAGCACTTTATCGTGACAGTTAAGGATATATTTGTACAATAAAAAATATGTGAAGTTTTCAGGTAAAAGATATTTCCAGTAATTCATGATTTGTTTAGTTTTTAGATTATTAATCTTCGGTTGGGCTTCCTGTGGTTTTGATCGGAATTTCTCTCAACAAAAATAGCTAGAACGCTACTACTTTTAAATGTCTATCATGCAGAAATGGTAAGCACTAGAGTACCTGTACACATTGCTGTACATTAAAGTTAGTGCCCTCAGATGGTACCGACCAACATAGCTAGCTCAAGGACTAGTAGGGTTTCTCTGGGTTTCTTCAATTGTAGAAAGTTTGATGAAGTACCATCAACACCGATTGCATTCAAAATCCTTTGTTTCAGAAATATGAGCTGCCAAACTTAGTATATGCGGCTTATCTGCTGTTTTATATTATGGTACATGTATATTGTTAGGTATATTAGTTTCCTAACATATTAGACCGGCTGAACTTTTTCTCATACAAGGGTACACATATGTGGGTTTCTTGTCCAATTCCCGAAAATTGTTATTACTCGGACACTTTCGGAGGAAGTCCGAGTTATAAAATGCACTCTTTTGTTTTTATTTTTTTTCTTCATAGTCGACAAAATGTGAAGTATGTGATCGTATCGGTCAGGAATGTCTGTTTCAGGGCTTCGATTGGCTGAAAACTGGGCAATGATATCCGAACGCCTAATGAAGTAATTCTATACTCAAATGGGTCAAATAGTTTGCTCTTGGGTCATCGTTAAAACTCATCGTTCCACGACTACCGACTAGAAGTGCTGTGTAGAAGCTTGTGCTGTATCGAGAGAGAAGCAGTTGAGATCTCGAGTGTTTTTGAAAGGGCCGGTCAACGAACTCATTAATCTTGAATATAATTGTTTTAATGCTGCTAAACTGAATAATGTTGTATTTCAAAGAGATAGTTTCATAATGGAGTGCATGTACCGCAACAACGTCAACAAGCTTGATTAAAATATATCTGAAGGCGGCGGCTCAGATCTTTATGGCCGATAAAACACGGCCTTTAAACACGCTCATTTCACATACAAACGCATACGCCGATTCGTGTGGGCCCACTCTGAAAGATGTCGTTTCATTTATAACAAAAACAAACGCGCCTTCATTACAACAAACGAAAAACTTTATCAGAACCATCTGACCATGAATATGCAACCTCAACTGGACGTTCGAAGTACGTACTGCAGACGGACGATTCGAAGATCTTTATCTATCCTCACCGACACATAGTCTAGTCCCTCGTCACGCAACTGTCATTGTCATAAATGTCCGAGTGTACGAGCGTCTTGTTCAAGTTTGTTTTCCAATAAACTGCTTATATCCTTTTACTCCTCCCAGAGCTTTGAAAATGGAACAGCTATGTTTGGACGGCCACTACTCTGTGTAGGGACACAGACAGAGGATTATGGTTGTAGTAATGGATGTACGTCTGTACACATAGATGGTGGTTTGATGCAGCCCAACAATGTCACAACAGAAACTCAATCAGAGAATCATGCAGATAATATGAATACCTCCACTTGTTTGATGAGCCAAGTTGGTAATCTCCATGATGAGAAGGATTACTCCTCTACAGAAGGGTTACTGTCTAAAATATGTAAAGAGATACCAACATTGTGTACAGATGAGAGTGAAGTAGTCAATGGTGACAGTGTAATCCATGGAATGATGGAGACCCCTAGAGCTTGTTCTGTACATGAGAGTGATCAAAATGATTACCTGCACACTGATGTTGTGTGTGATGGTAGTCCAACCTCCACCAGAAGCCTTGAGAAATCCACAGAATCCTTTACTGTTTCTTCAGGTGATGGTACCATTGTAGATGGTGAAAGCTGTATGGACGAGGTTTCCCAAGATGGTTCACCCTCGTCAGTCAACCCTGACAATAGTGAAGATTCAGTAAAAACTGTTTCAGATGTCATTCCTAAGAATATGGACAGTAGAATGAAGTGTCAAACCTGTGGTAAGACATTTACACAGCAAGACACCCTAAACCGTCACAAGCGGATGCATACTGGTATTAAACCATACCAATGTAAAACCTGTGGTAAGACATTTGCACGGCAAGACACCCTAAACCGTCACAAGCGGATTCATACTGGTATTAAACCATACCAATGTAAAACCTGTGGTAAGACATTTGCACAGCAAAGTGACCTCAGTGTTCACCAGCGGATTCATTCTGGTATTAAACCATACCAATGTAAAACCTGTGGTAAGACATTTGCACAGCAAGGTAACCTCATTGCTCACCAACGGATTCATACTGGTATTAAACCATACCAATGCAAAACCTGTCGTATGACTTTTACACAGCAAGGTAGTCTCAACAAGCACGAGCTGACTCATACCGCTAATAAACCATACCAATGTAAAACATGTGGTGAGGCATTTACACGGCAAAGTGACCTCAGTGTTCACCAGCGGATTCATACTGGTATTAAACCATACCAATGTAAAACCTGTGGTAAGACATTTGCACGGCAAGACACCCTAAACCGTCACAAGCGGATTCATACCGGGATTAAACCCAACCAATGTAAAACCTGTGGTAAGACATTTGCAGAGCAAGGTAGTCTCGACAATCACGAGTGGACTCATATGGGTAATAAGCCATACCAATGTAAAACCTGTGGTAAGACATTTACACGTCAGGATCACCTACAGGAACACACTCATTCTTGTGTGAAACCTAGTAAAGCTAAGAAGCGAAAAAAGAGATTCAGGAGCTCGTTGTGACTCACTGTTGCATTTTGGTCTGCAAGATGAGACACTTGAAGGAGACGTTGGGGCGCCAAGTATGTTATTATAATTTAACTACCGTATTCACCGAGGCAAATTAACGGGTGCTAACGTCTTTTCAGACTAACAATCGTGCTAACGGTTTTACTACAAGACCTAATGGTTTGCTAAAGTGTTATTTATTCAGATGAGCGGGTTGGTTCACGTGCTTATAACATGACCTAAGAAAATCCTGCAATTCGATTGGCTGAGAGGAGTAGTATTTCAGCGTAATAGTGGTATTTCAAGCTCTCAGGAATGGTATTTCAAAATCACCATGGTAACCATTGTTTGAGCACCGAGCATGACATTCAAATCCAAGATGGCGGATAAACCCGACAGAGTTTTTCTCGCTAATAAAGCTGAAATATACCTAGAAACAAATCTCAAGAACAACAAATTGAAAAAGTACATCAACATGGATATATTGTCGACAAATCAGGAAGGTTTTCTTTGGCTGAGACTGCAAAAATCAGCGAGAAACGATCGACTGTTGATCGTGCTAAGGTTTTCCTGCTTTAGATTGAGAAGTGAAATAATTATTGCTGAAAAAGGTAAAATAAAGCTTTAGAAACCTCTTGTTTCTGTTTTCTTCATTTGTTATCTAATTTATGAACGTTTTTCTATGAAAATAATTTACTTGAGAGCATTTTCCGTTAGTTCAAGGTAAAACTACAAACAACTAATCGAAATTGCAGTATTTTCTTAGGTCATGTTATAAACATTTAATAGCATGTTTTGTACGTGATATTTGGGATAAATTTCAAAATTGTCACAAATTTCACTCGCCGGAGGCTCGTGAAATTTTGTTAACAATTTTGAAATATCACTCGTGGTATTTATCCCAAATATCACTACAAACCATGCTATTACCTATACTAATACAACATGTGTCAATCAAGTGTCTCAAACATAACATTCTCACGTGCACGCTATTGAACCTTAGATTTTAGAACTGATAATGCCGAAAGTTGGTGGGAAAGACGGTTTGAATCAGTCATAGGATTGTATCATGCTCGATGATCCAGCGGCTTTTGTCCGCGCTCCGAAGAGTACTGAGACTTATACGACGGTGAATACGGTAAATTATATGTAAATAACGAAATATTAATTAAGAAGTCAGCAACATTGGTTACCGTAAATCTTCTATTAAGCGCCCCCCTTAAATAAGTGCCTCCCCTCTATTAAGCGCCTCTCTTTGGAGCCGTTTTGTAATAAGCATCCCCTCTAATTGAAACTGACATGGAGATCTGAAATAGTGTTTCTAAAATACTGCTTTCTTGTCTAATTACGATGTACTGTGTTACATATTGGCTTCGTTTCTCCATACTGTTGTAAGTCTGTCTTATTTATACTCTGTAAACCTAACGTACAATGCCGGTACTGAGAGTAAACCATGTGGTTTCTAGCTAACGAAAAACAAGATGGCGGCCTCCCGTGAGGGGTGGCCCAGTACAAAATGAAGGGGGCAAATGGATCCCAATCTAAACAAAGAATATTATAACATCCCCCATCCTTTATTACAGTTCAATTAATCTTTGAGGCTTCTTAACTACACGCCCTGATCGTGTTGTTGTGGGTGAATGTTCTACAGACTCGGGTACCTCCAACGGCATTGGTGCCGATGTCTCTGGTCGGTTGGAAGTCTCTCTATGAAGTGCCTGAGGAAGCTTCCAATGGCTTGTGGTACGTTTCCACAATAACTCGCCGTCCATATACATATGTGTGAAATTTCTGTGCTCCCCATAGTATTGCTAATAATTATTCTCTTTCGATATTGGCATATCTCCTTTCACAGGAAGATAGGGTCTTTGAACTGAATACAACTGGTTTTCCATCCTGGATGATCACAGCACCAAGTCCAATGCCACTTGCATATACGTTTAGCACCGTCTCTTTTTGATTATCTAAGTACGCTAGTGATGACATACTTCAATTTATCAAAAGCCTCTTGTTGTGGTGTGCCCCACACAAACACTGTATCTTTCTGGGTTAGTTGGGAGATGGGTCCTTGTAGCTCAGCTTTGTGCTCAATGAACTTGTCTAAGTAATTGATCATTCCTAAGAATCGCAGAATACCTTCTTTGTCTGTTGGGGTTGGCATCTCATCAACGGCTCTAATCTTCTCTGGATCTGGTTTCAACCCTTCAGATGAGAATACATGTTCAACATAACTGACTTCTGGAACTCGAAGTTTAACTTTCTTGGGGTTGAATATCAATCCTACCTCTCGGCTCTTTTCAAGTACTGCTGTCAACTTCTGATCTATTTCTTTTTGATCTTCACCATGAATCATGAAGTCATCTACTATTATTTCTACTGGGGACTCCTGCAAATAGTCTGTCCATCTCCCTTCGGTAGATTTCTGGAGCAGAACATATACCGAAGGGTAGTCTCGTAAATCTAAATCGTCCCCATGGAGTGTTGAATGTTAGGAGTTTTGAGCTCTCTTCATCAACTTGTAGTTGCCAGTATCCGCTACACGCGTCCAGGGTTGTGAAACTCTTTGCTCCTGACAACCGATTTGCTACCTGTTCTCCAGTAACCATCGGATAGTGAGGTCGCTTGAGAGCCTTATTTAGATCTCTTGGATCAATGCAAATTCTTACATTGTTTTTCGATGGTGGAGTCTTCTTGTCTTTCCCTTTTCGTTTGTCGATCACCAGCATTGATGACACCCAGGGTGTGTGTTTCTCCTCTTTCACAATAATCCCATCCTCTTCCATTTCTTTAAGTTTTTCACGTGCTGGTTCCAGGAGCGCAACTGGGATTTTTCTTGGAGGATGTGTTACTGGAGGCACTGCGTTGTCAATCTCTAGGTGTATTTTAGTAGGAAGTGTGCCAGGTTTGTCACTGAAACAATCTTGAAACTTTCGCAGCACGGGGTCTGTCGTGAAAATACTATCTTGGCTCTGGTTATTTGGGTCGGTGAATGTTGGTGCATCTATCAGTTCAAGATTCATAAACTTTAGAACTTCCAGATCCAAACAGGCATCACAACTGAGAAGTGGTGTAAAATTTCTCGTTCATTGTTGGTGAACTCGTGCAGGTAAATCCCGATAACCCACTCGCTCGAGTGCGTTAACCTCTAAATAATCACTGGTCGCTCGACCAATCACAGCGCGCGAAACTCTATATTCCAAGTCTAACATTATACTAATTAAGTACACGTAAAATTATAATTTCAGGAAAGCTAAAAATATTAAAAGTAAAAAATACAGAAATTAAGCAGTAAAGTGCAATTTAGAAAAGCTTGAAAACTAAATAACTAGTTAGTACTAAATAGCACTAATGAAACAATAGAAAACATTCAATAGAAATGGCACTATTTAGTACTATTTAAAGTTAGTACTATTTCACGCTTTTCTAAATATTGCACTCTATTACAGTGAAAATAGTAAAGAGGAATTTAAATTAAAACTAGACGCTGTGCTAGCGTGAACTCGGGCTTCTTAATTTTAAAAATGAACCTTAAAGACATATTTATATCTTCATATACCGAAGTAGTTTGAGCCCATAATATACTGTAAAACAGAATTTTCACAGTTGACAATACCAACTCAGAATGATTGATCAAGAAGTACCAAAAACTAAAAACCCTTATATTTTAGCCAAAGAACTACATTAGCGAACTATTTCAGAAAATAGTGCAAATATAGGCACGGCAGCGTGAATAAAACTGTTTCGTCACTCGTTGCGTGCCTCGGTAAAGGCGCGTAGCGTCGAGTTGACTATTTGAACTCATAGAAAACGAGAACGAGGTGTATAATTGTTTTGAAACCAACTAGCATACTACCTTCGATTTATACCAATATTTATTGATTTTTCGCTTTGTTTTTTTTTGTTCAAAACGCTGGCTTTTTCGCTACTCACTATGTATCACTCAATAGATAGTGAGTACGTTAGCCAATCAGATTTCAGGATGCGTGATAGTATGCTGGTTGGTTTCTACTAAAGCAGGAGCCCATAAGTAGGAGCATCCATGTAGCATTAAAATCTGTCATGGCGTTTGAACAAGTTTGGTTATTATCAGAACACGAAATTGACCGGCAATCACAGTTGCTGCAAATGAACTCTGATCTTAACTCTTCTGGTATACCATGTCTGGCAAACATTTCCTTTAGGTTGTCTATGATCTGCTTGGATGTTTTGGACTTGTTCAATTCTGCCACTTTCACATAGCGAGCAAAGTAATGTACTACTAGTAGGTAGTCTACGTTTACTTATTACTTGGGCTTCCTGTGGAATGCCCAAGTTTAAGATTACAGACGGTTATTTTTGTGTTTCTACGCCAAATGTGCAAGTGGTCACCATAGCGCATGCGCATGCTAATCTTCTCTGTATCGTTCCAATTTTTGAGTATACGGAAGTTGTGGTCAGCAGCTTATCAACGAAATTCAAGATGGCAGACGTACGTAACGATAAATCAAATCACCAGCAGCATTCAAAAAGGATTTTGCCGTGCTCCCTTGCTCGAGCCAGTTGAGTCGTTCATTAATACTGCTTACTAAATATGCAAATATCCTAGAGAATACTTTTTGGCCTTGCAATTCTGTCTGAAAGTGTATTTCTAACAGATGTCTGTGGCTTAGTAAGAACTCGATCGTAATTTTATTGAGTTTGTGAAATCGTTTCTTGCAAGGTAATCGAAATGTGCTTCGCCAGCTTGTCAGCTAGGAGTGTGAGTGTTGAAGCTAATTACGTATGCATGCTCTACTGAGTCACGCAACGAGTGACTTAAATTCTGCAAGTAATACATGTAGGCTAAAACTACTTTCTGTATGATGATACAAGCTATTAGGTCTATCAAAACAGCTTTATTAAGAAGCCCAAGTTCACGCTAGTAGAGCGTCTTGTTCTGTTATAGTGTCATCAATTAGCAGCAATGCTAAATATCAAATGTTAAATAAAGGTATTTATTTTATTATTATTTATTTTAGTCCTTGCTCAAGTAGATCAGTTGCCACTACTTGCCAAGGGCGTTCTAGGCAGATCTCGGCTCAGTTGTTGTCTGGCCGGCTATTTTTAGAACACGAAATTGACCAATCGCTGATGCTGCAAATTAACCGGAAGTGCACGGTGATTGGTCAATTTCGAGAAATCGTGTTCTAAAAATAGCCGAACTTGTTCAAACGCCGTGACATAGACCCAATATGTAGCATGGATGCTCCTACTTATGGGCTCCTGACTAAAGTTAATAATAAAATAATAAACTTTAAATAAAAAAGAGCTTTAGATCTACTAACACCGACCATTAAAACCCACAAACTTGGACAAGGGATTAAAATAAGACCTATCGTTTGTAATATCCATGGACCTACTAAAAGAATCTCATGGCTGCTAGTCCATCTACTTAAAGTGCCTATGAAACGAAAATGTCGATCCTTGTTTTATTGTACATTATTGTTGTTTGGTCTTTCTCTGGACATTTGCTGTATTTAAACATCCACTTTGAGCGTGCGAACATTTTCTTTTCGCGGTTCAAAAATTATCATTTTCAACCAAAATGTGCGACAAGATACTGGGCCCTTGACAATGGCTCGGTGACGTCATACGTTGTGTATGCCTTTGTTTGCACAACTTATGACGTCACATTTCTATAGTTTGACCGAGCGGGAATTGTCGCACTTTGAAACCCAAAATGCCCAACTTCGTGCGCGAAATAAAAAATGTTCCTGAAGCTCAATTCACTTTTTATTAACGCCATGTAAACAAGCAAATAGTAAACTTTCGTAGTAGCAAATAAAAACGGGGTCTGTTTTTTCGTTTCATAGGCACTTTAAGCCTCTACTTAAGGTATCAGGGTACCCCTACCGACCGGTATGCATTCAAGTCGCTTTAACACAGCATCCGTCCATTTAAACCCCAATAAAGTATACATTTTCTGAAAGCTAAATAAATGGAGATTCCAACTAATGGTCTATTAACAAAAAGTACATACGCTTTTTAGATATAAGTCAAGATCAGCGAATTTTCATATAGCGTTATACGGCGAGGTCCCAGACAGCCGCATTTTATCGGAAATTCAAGATCATTATCTTTATGTACTCTAGAGATATCAATTATCAAAACCGTGTCTCCGTTTATCGATACGTTTCCCCGTTGCTTTTTTATCTGCCGCGAAACTTTCGGTACGCTAAAAATACATTGTTCTTTACTAATCAGTTAATAACTCAAGTAATCATTAAAATATCAAAAACCGGAGACACTGTTTTGAAGAATGATCATCAGAGATGAAGTCCTAAAAATCTCAGCTGAATCGAATAAAACCCGTTTGTTTAGGAGCTCAAAATAACACCCGTATTTTCGTCAATTTGCTCTTTGAGAAAAAGCCCAAAATGTTTTTCAAGTCAAGTGGCGCCTTTGTTTACACAAGCGGCGATAATCCACCACAAATATGTGATCCAATACCTGATGACATATGAATGGCAGTCAAAAGAAGATCGCCTTACAGTTCGTAACGACGTAACACAACGAGGCAGGAAAACAAAGTTACTGCTGGCGGGAAATACGAGCACTTTGACCGTGATTGGTTTGGCATCGTTATTCAAGGATATTTTGAGTGAGCAGTTACGATTTTTGGATACTTTCTTCGCATCTGAATCTTTGTGGAAAGTCTGTTGCGTGAGTACTGTTGACAGCTTGCTTGTCAACATCTTTTTGCATCAAATGAAATCCAAAATTCGTTTTTTGATTCTAACTTTTCAGGGGAAAAATATTTTTAGATTTTGTTTTTTGGAGATGATAGATAATATTCAATTTGATATGATTGTCAAAAAAAATCAAAACCGGTGGTTTGAAAGGTTTTTGCAATTGGGGTACCCTGATACCTTAAAGACATACCTGCACATTTGGAAAGTAGCTTAGAACTCATCGACAGGACCCCGTACCCTTTCAGCCTGGATGTGGTTGCATTGTATACTTCCATTCCAGTCAGTGAAGCTATCACAAACGTTTCAGAGATAATCAGATCCTCAATCAATCACTTTACTAGAAGTGACGTCACCGATCGTCACCTTTGAATCTGACATCTTTCTCCAAACCAGGGGTACCCATGGGCTCTAGCCTGCGTTACAGCAGGTTATTAATGGGCTCTAGTGTGTCAGGAATCCTTGCCATCCTATTCATGGATACTCTGGCATCGTGCACTTACATCAGCCAATACGACAGATACGTGGACGACTTTCTTAATAAACTTTTTTACCACAGAAATCGTTCAGTTTACACTGATTTCCAAAGATTCAAAAGTTCAATAGTTAATGAACATCTGTGATGCATTTATTTTTCACTACGAACAACATTTCGTATTCTGGGACACGTTTCAAAACACGTTAATATAAACATGATTCAGCTTGCCAAAACGATTTCACAAACTCAGCAATATTAAAACGAACAATATAAACTTACGAATTCTTGCTAAGCCACGGACATCTGATATAGAAATACACTTTTAAGACAGAAAAATTGCAAGTCCAAATGATATTTCCTTCCCGGTCTCTTGGATATGCGTGATGCAGTTAAAAACACTTCTGGTTAATCAAAGCGGCTATACTAATTGTTGAGAAATCGTCTACAGTATTTCTAGTATTTATGCGTATGTATGTGTGTGAAAATGTAATATGTACATGTATGTATTTTTTGGGAATTTTCTATTGCCTCGTAGCCTCTCAAATGGAGCATTGAGTTTAAATACACTGAGTGATCAGTCAAAATAAATATTTTTTTCTGATCAATTTGCTCAATCGATAATTTATCGTTGTGTGTTAGAAAACACTAAGTGTTAACGGTTCGAGTGTCCATACTATAAGAGTGCAAATAAACATCAATTTTTTTCAGGAGAATGTAAAAAGCTTAAAAGCGAACACAGCAATTATTCTATTTCAAGCTTTTTGCTGACGCAGCGAGCGAGCCTGAAGCGAGCGAGCAAGGAAGCAATTCTAATTCATTCACGTAGGCAGAAAAAATCCCGACATGCAGTTTCCAATAACCATCATGCAATTCTCAAGAACCATCATGCTTTTCGCGCCAACTCCTACATACGCTATAGCCTGAAGTGAGTTGTTTTCCTATTCAAGCTTTCGCGTTTCTGATCGGTAAATGTCGTGCCCAAAATATGTGTCCCTAATTAATTTGTGCATGTGTATGTTTCTTTAGCCGGTATCCTGACTCGTAAGCCCATCAGATACCGTATTTTGTGCTTTTCGTGGGAATTGTGTAGTTGAAGATCACCGTATTAATTGAGCTGATTAGTGCCGGCTGACCGTGTGTCAGTTTCAAGTGTGAATATTCGCATTGAAATCTCAATTATAAGTAATACATTAGTTATTCATAAGCTATCCAGTTTTTCAAATAGACAAATACTATTCAAAACAAAGAAAGGTAGACTCGCCTAATAATTTGCATACTTGTCACTTACATAAAACAAAACATTTCATAACTACAGTAGAGTGATTCCAATAAACCTGGGCATTACTAACTACACCAATACACACTATTAGACACTCTTTTGTTATCTTTTGTTTCTTTGCATCTAATATACACTGACAGCTAATTCAGTAGTGCCCAGGTTTATTGGAATCACTCTAAGCTCTCCGGCACCAACTCTTATCCACAACTACTAACATTGCATTCACCGTCAGGTAGGTAGCCTAGTTTACTGATATTAGAGTTCCAAGTATCAGTATTGTTGCGCTATATAAAACTCTTGTTGATCAGAGCACTAAGGCGCGGTATTGCACAATATACAATATACTCTTATATATATATAGTGTATATTCTGTATAATTATACACCAATGTATATTGGTCCAAATATACATAATATACTCTTGTATATATATAGTGTATATTCTGTATAATTATACACCAATGTATATTGGTCCAAATATACACAATATACTCTTGTATATATATAGTGTATATTCTGTATAATTATACACCAATGTATATCGGTCCAAATATACACAATAAACAAACTGAGTATATAGTGTATATAGTGTATAAGCCCCAACCAAACTGAGTATACTGTGTATATAGTGTATAGCCCCAACCAAACTGAGTATACTGTGTATATAGTGTATATAGTGTATAGCCCCAACCAAACTGAGTATACTGTGTATATAGTGTATATAGTGTATAAGCCCCAACCAAACTGAGTATACTGTGTATATAGTGTATATAGTGTATAGCCCCAACCAAACTGAGTATACTGTGTATATAGTGTATATAGTGTATAGCCCCAACCAAACTGAGTATACTGTGTATATAGTGTATATAGTGTATAAGCCCCAACCAAACTGAGTATACAGTGTATATAGTGTATAGCCCCAACCAAACTGAGTATACTGTGTATATAGTGTATATAGTGTATAAGCCCCAACCAAACTGAGTATACTGTGTATATAGTGTATATAGTGACACTTGTATATTGTGTATATGTATACACTATAGACACTATATACAGAATATACACTAGACTCTGTGGTGGACTTAGGCAATATACACAATATACGCAATATACACTTTATACAATAGACACTTGTATATTGTGTATATGTATACACTATAGACACTATATACAGAATATACACTAGCCTCTGTGGTGGACTTAGGCAATATACACAATATACACAATATACGCAATATACACTTTATACAATAGACACTTGTATATTGTGTATATGTATACACTATATACAGAATATACACTAGCCTCTGTGGTGGACTTAGGCAATATACACAATATACACAATATACGCAATATACACTTTATACAATAGACACTTGTATATTGTGTATATGTATACACTATAGACACTATATACAGAATATACACTAGACTCTGTGGTGGACTTAGGCAATATACACTTTATACAATAGACACTTTATACAATAGACACTTGTATATTGTGTATATGTATACACTATATACACTATATACAGAATATACACTAGACTCTGTGGTGGACTTAGGCAATATACACTTTATACAATAGACACTTGTATATTGTGTATATGTATACACTATAGACACTATATACAGAATATACACTAGACTCTGTGGTGGACTTAGGCAATATACACTTTATACAATAGACACTTTATACAATAGACACTTGTATATTGTGTATATGTATACACTATATACACTATATACAGAATTACACTAGCCTCTGTGGTGGACTTAGGCAATATACACTTTATACAATAGACACTTGTATATTGTGTATATGTATACACTATAGACACTATATACAGAATATACACTAGACTCTGTGGTGGACTTAGGCAATATACACTTTATACAATAGACACTTTATACAATAGACACTTGTATATTGTGTATATGTATACACTATATACACTATATACAGAATATACACTAGCCTCTGTGGTGGACTTAGGCAATATACACAATATACGCAATATACACTTTATACAATAGACACTTGTATATTGTGTATATGTATACACTATAGACACTATATACAGAATATACACTAGCCTCTGTGGTGGACTTAGGCAATATACACAATATACGCAATATACACTTTATACAATAGACACTTGTATATTGTGTATATGTATACACTATATACACTATAGACAGAATATACACTAGACTCTGTGGTGGACTTAGGCAATATACACAATATACACTTTATACAATAGACACTTGTATATTGTGTATATGTATACACTATATACAGAATATACACTAGACTCTGTGGTGGACTTAGGCAATATACACAATATACGCAATATACACTTTATACAATAGACACTTGTATATTGTGTATATGTATACACTATAGACACTATATACAGAATATACACTAGACTCTGTGGTGGACTTAGGCAATATACACAATATACGCAATATACACTTTATACAATAGACACTTTATACAATAGACACTTGTATATTGTGTATATGTATACACTATAGACACTATATACAGAATATACACTAGACTCTGTGGTGGACTTAGGCAATATACACAATATACGCAATATACACTTTATACAATAGACACTTGTATATTGTGTATATGTATACACTATAGACACTATATACAGAATATACACTAGACTCTGTGGTGGACTTAGGCAATATACACAATATACGCAATATACACTTTATACAATAGACACTTGTATATTGTGTATATGTATACACTATATACAGATATACAGAATATACACTAGACTCTGTGGTGGACTTAGGCAATATACACAATATACGCAATATACACTTTATACAATAGACACTTGTATATTGTGTATATGTATACACTATAGACACTATATACAGAATATACACTAGACTCTGTGGTGGACTTAGGCAATATACACAATAGACACTTTATACAATAGACACTTGTATATTGTGTATATGTATACACTATAGACACTATATACAGAATATACACTAGACTCTGTGGTGGACTTAGGCAATATACACAATAGACACTTTATACAATAGACACTTGTATATTGTGTATATGTATACACTATAGACACTATATACAGAATATACACTAGACTCTGTGGTGGACTTAGGCAATATACGCAATATACACTTTATACAATAGACACTTGTATATTGTGTATATGTATACACTATAGACACTATATACAGAATATACACTAGCCTCTGTGGTGGACTTAGGCAATATACACAATATACGCAATATACACTTTATACAATAGACACTTGTATATTGTGTATATGTATACACTATAGACACTATATACAGAATATACACTAGCCTCTGTGGTGGACTTAGGCAATATACACAATATACGCAATATACACTTTATACAATAGACACTTGTATATTGTGTATATGTATACACTATAGACACTATAGACACTATAGACACTGGGACACTATAGACACATATTTTTTAAATTATGTACTTGATATGCTTGTTCAATATACATTTTATACCATTTATGTATAAAATGTATATATATACACTATATACAATATATTCAATATATATATACACTATATATAAGTATAGTATATTCTGTATATTGTGCAATACCGCGCCTCACTCGATCAGAGGGGGTCGACTTGATCTATGAATAGAGAACATAGTTCTTTTGTTGTAGAAGTCCTGCGAAGGCTTTTCTGTTTTGTGTATATCGTATTGCTTGTTCTTTGTCAATATTTAAAAGTTGGCGGATCTTTATCCAAGTATCTCTGATGTCAGCATTTCGCAGTCGTATTAATAAAAACTGCTAACTGTTTCGTTAAATTCGAGTTCGGTCTTCTGACTCTTCTGCATATGTGGGCTATGTACCGTGATCCCCGCCGATAACATCTCGTTCTTACCTTTAGGTAGGCTTACGTACAAGTCTTTTTATTTTCAACGTTTTATTTAGAACGATCATTGCAAATTCACGAGCACCCAAAGCTCCGAATTATTATTTGAATTTAGATAAGTGTACCTTCGGTGCACACCAAGGAGGAGTATGGGCCTTTTTTGGATAAATTACCGGCATTCATCTCTTGAAAATATAAACTAGAAAAGCCTGCGCGCCTGATTCAATACAAAGTACTTTAGGAGCACTAACAATGTGCAAAGCGCTTGCACTATAGACAGTTGCCGATTTTTAGTCTGGCCTTCTACAGGAAAAAGCCCGAGTAAATATTCGTTTATTCGCTATTGTTATTGTTGGGTACCCTGTGTCAGCGCCCGCAATGCCATCCGCTGATACACGTGTTGTTGATACTCGATTACTTTTATTCGTATTTGCTGATACAATTTATCGCGTTAAATAATCCCAAAACAGAGAACTGCGACCAGTCTGCAAGAGCTTAGAACACCAGAGCTTTGCACGTTTATTAGAAACAAGCGAAAATCACGTCGTAAAGTTGAGATTGAAGTCGATCAGTTGAGGTGAGTATTTTGGCGCCAAAATTGATTGAACATCAACCATCGATGCCTATTCAAATAAATGGCCTTTCTTCAAGTCTAGTTATGCTGCTTATTGCAAGTTGAATAGTGTTATTATTGTTGGCTGAATCGTTTTAACTATTTGCACGATAACTTTATTTTGCTGTCACGTTACTGCTCTGTTTAGATAACCAACCCTCCATGGTATACAACACTATTGGTACTTTACTATTTTAAAACAGCAAAGCATTCTTGTAATAGTTGCAGTATACCCTCTCTGAGTCCATGCACTGTAACCATGTGTTCTTTATCCTCTGCTACAATTATTTCCATGTATAAATGCTAAAGGAAAACCATCTGGATCATTAGAGTGTTTTGTGCTCAAATGTTTACATTGTTATTATTATATTGAGACCCTGTTAGGGGGAATCCATAATCCTGGATAAATTTTGGAATTAATCCATATCCCAATTTTGTAAACAAAGATATCACTAAAATAAAATTATAAAATAATCTGTAACAGGAGCCCATAAGTAGGAGCGTCCATACGGTATTGGGTAGTGTCACAGCGTTTTCACAAGTGTGGTTATTTTTAGAACAGTTTTCCCGCGAATTTTGACCAATCAGAGAACGTTTCCGGTATGACGTTTTTTTTAATAATTTTGATGAGATGGCAGGTAAAATAAAGATGGCATCCGATAGCGACAAAGAGATTCTTCAAGTGAACTAAACTACGAATCGTCTAGTGATAGTTGAAATAATAAATTGAAACTAAATGATGATAAGTCTGAGCTATTGGTCTTAAGGGCTAGCCATCGACCTCATCCTCAGCTTGACAATCTACTCAGTGGTTGGTGATGAATATGTCACACCGTCTCGCAGTGCTAGGAACATTGGCGTGGTTTTTGATGACACTATGTCCATGGAGAGTCAAATTATGGCCATCTGCAAGTCCTGCTTCTACCACATCAAATGTATATCTCGTATTAGACGATACCTTAGCTTTGAAGATACTAAAAAACTTGTCCATGCATTTATTATATCTAGAATTGACCATTGCAATTCACTGTTATATGGTCTACCAAATAATCTTATTGACAGACTTCAGTACGTTCTTAACTCGGCTGCTAGGCTTATAACTATGACTAGAAAATTTGATCACATTACTCAATCATTGATAGATCTACATTGGTTGCCTGTTAGGCAACGTATTGAATTTAAGATAGCTCTTATTACGTACGTACAAAGCATTAATAGTTTAGCACCATGTTATATAAGGAATCTCATCTCGCCATATGTGCCTACTCGTTCACTCCGTTCTTCCTCAAAGAATTTACTACAAGTAATTAATTACAATCTTAAACGTTATGGTTACAGAGCCTTCTCGGTCTGTGCTCCATTAATATGGAATTCACTTCCGATTAATGTAAGACATAGTCCATCTCTTGAGGTGTTCAAGAAAGAACTTAAAACTCATTTATTTAGGTTAGCTTATTAATATTGCACATATAATATATTATATTATTTCTTAGGATTTTTTTTAATTGCATTACAATACATTGTATTTAGGCCTAATTTAATGTTTTAATAGTTCTAATTATATATATTATTATTTTTTTATTATTATATTATATATTTATACTGTAAATTATATAAACAGCGCTTTGAGCACAAGAAAAAGCGCTATATAAATAATAAAGTTATTATTATAGTGAGAGCAGTATTGAGTCATTCGGTACAACAGAATCACTTGAAAGTGATAGTGGTGACGATTGTGCTTCTAAAGGCATCCAAAGCTAGTAGTGGTTCGAAGAACTCGAACACGAAGGGCCTGACTGAGAAGCTGTTGTAGCGTGTGGATGCAAATTAGCCGAAGACTTTCAAAGACATATTTTCGTCTAAACTATTTCGTCAGAAAGTGAATTCAATTTATTCTTGGATGTGGTTTAGTGGTATCTTGTAATTATCGTTGTGGAGTTTGAAGACTGACAAGGCTATTCAAAAACAAATTCGCTGAAACTGCATGAGCGACAAGACGAGTGAATCAAATTACAAATAAGATTGGTGAAAGTAAGCGTATTTGTTGTCATTTGTTGTGTCTTTTCTATTACCTAAAATGACTTAAAAATGGATTGTGAATCAGTATTTTTGTGAGTCTGCCGATTTGAAATATATTAATAAAAACACCTTCATTCAAGTTTTGATGTTTAATTTAATGGATTCACTGAGCTTATTATTTTATACACACGCTTCACTGTCAATATAAAGCCGAATAGTTGAGCGAAACTGACTCAAAATTGCTTTGTTTTTAAATTCAGTGACCTTCTTACTGCGCCGGTACTCAGACATTCAAACAGTCGGCTGGAACTTGTCAATTTTAAAATCAAATTCAAAACTCAAACGAATTGAAAACTAAACTGATACATTCTTCGACCAAATGATCCATAATGTAGCTCAAAATCATATTTGGTTTCCATTTGGTGGGTCTTCTGACTTTTATTTTTAAGTTTTCTGATTTTTGAGACCAAATTACCGGTACAAACCAACTGCCTAAATAGACTATCGCTTTCAATGCACCTTACTTGACTTTAACTTTGACTTTCTAACGTTTCAGTGGCACAACGCTTCATAATACGTTTGTATTTCTCCGTGAGGTAAACAGGAACTGATATTTCTGATCAGAAAACACGCGTTCACTCACATTATCTATCCTCGAAACTCTGCCACGAAATCGCCTGGCCATCACTTCAATTCAAATCCTGTAAGTTCACTTCGTTCGGGAAACGCAGTCTAGAATTTTAGGTCAAGGTTCAAAATAGCGGCCTATGGAATCCCGGGAAGTTGTTGGTATGATAAAATTGTGAATCAGACACAAAGAAAACTGGATAATCCTGACTTTTATTTGTACATTCATCTCTTCGGGTCTTTCGAAATTCCGCCATTTTATTTTTGAGGTGAAACCGGAAATGAAACCGCCATACCGGAAACGTTCTCTGATTGGTCAATTGACCTTCTTTCGCGGAAAAAAAAACTGTTCTAAAAATAACCACACTTGTGAAAACGCTGTGACATAGACCCAATATAGAGCATGGACGCTCCTACTTATGGGCTCCTGTCTGTAATCTTTAAAATACAACACAAATAATCTGTAATTCTTTAAATTTAGTGGCCAATAATCCGTATCCCTTCTCTAAAAACCCTAGTCTCCATCACATCCGTCTTTAGTTCCGTCACGCAACGCTCCTGGTCCACTGACGGCTGCTTAAACCCGAACAACATTCCTTTCCCGGATTTAACCAATCACAGTGTGGCTTTCATAATCAGAAGTCAGTCGCACCAAAATCTTTGGATCAATCATAGCTTGTCTTTTATTGATTCTTTCGAGCGATCAAAGAACTAGTCTCCTTAAAGTGCCTATGAAACGAAAATGTCGATCCTTGTTTTATTGTACATTATTGTTGTTTGGTCTTTCTCTGAACATTTGCTGTATTTAAACATCGACTTTGAGCGTGCGAACATTTACTTTTCGCGGTTCGAAAATTATCATTTTCAACCAAAATGTGCGACAAGAGACTGGGCCCTTGACAATGGCTCGGTGACGTCATAAGTTGTGTATGCCTTTGTTTGCACAACTCCTGACGTCACATTTCTATAGTTTGACCGAGCGGGAAATGTCCCACTTTGAAACCCAAAATGCCCAACTTCGTGCGTGAAATAAAAAATGTTCCTGAAGCTCAATTCACTTTTTATTAACGCCATGTAAACAAGCAAATAGTAAACTTTCGTAGTAGCAAATAAAAACGGGGTCTGTTTTTTCGTTTCATAGGCACTTTAAAGTTTATAGAATTCCTGGTGTAAATCATCACTAGAAGTAGGCAATTCAGACAACTATTAATAGAGAAATATATGTTCGTAAATATAACGACAGGCTTTGGGAAATCCCTGATCTATCAAGTTCTTCCAATCGTGTTTGATCGATACATGAAATGTTAAAAAAAAAAGTCTGGTCGTATTGTTGTTGTTTGCCTGCTGATTTATACAAACATGTAGCTTCATGAAAGACCAAGTAAAGTAATTGACAGGCCTATACAGACAGAGGAGAAATGTTTAAAGACCAAGAAGGGAGACGGCTTGCCGGAAGCATGGCATGGCTATAACGAACGAACGTTGGTATGCTGTGTTGAGTAGCAACGTTTATTTCTGACCCGTGATTGGCCTATTTCAAACTTATACAGATGTCAACCGCCTGATTGCTTGGGTGATAACAAAGGGAAAGAAAGGAATGTTGTTTGGGTTTAAGCAGACGTCAGTGGGCCGGGGGCGTTGCATGACAGAACTAAACATGGATGCGAGGGAGACTACAAAAACCCCTAATAATCCATAATCCTATTTCTCATCCAAATCGAAATTCTCCTAGAAGGTCTTTCGAATTGTAAATGAGAATTTGTTTTTGATTACTGAGGCCGGCAGCAATATTATATATATTGCAGTCAGCTGAGGCTGTAGGCCGAGTGTAGTCTGAGTGTAATCTGAGTGTAGTCTGAGTGTAATCTGAGTAAAGACTTGAGTGTAGTCTGAGTGTAATCTGAGTATAGTCTGAGTATAAGTCTGAGTGTAATGTGAGTATAGTCTGAGTGTACTCTGTGTGTAGTCTGAGTGTAGGGTTTCTCTGTTTCTTCAATGTTAGAAAGTTTGATGAAGTACCATCAAGACCGATTCCTTTCAAAAACCTTTGTTTCAAGAATATGAGCTGCCAAACTTAGTATTCGTCTGATCTGCGAGAGCGGCTTATCTGCCATTTTATATTATTGTACATGTATATTGTTAGGTATATTAGTTTCCTTACATATTAGACCAGGTGAACTTTTTCTCATACAAGGGTACACACATGTGGGTTTCTTGTCCAATTCATATTTAAAAATTGTTATTCAAGTTTGTTTTCCAATAAACTGCTTGTACCCTTTTACTCCTCCCAGAACTTTGAAAATGGAGCAGCTATGTTTGGACGGCCACTACTCTGCATGGGGACACAGACAGAGGATTATGGTTGTAATAATGGATGTACGTCTGTACACATAGATGGTGGTTTGATGCAGCCCAACAATGTCACAACAGAAACTCAATCAGAGAATCATGCAGATAATATGAATACCTCCACTTGTTTGATGAGCCAAGTTGGTAATCTCCATAATGAGAAGGATTACTCCTCTACAAGGTTTGCTGTCTAAAATATGTGAAGAGATGCCAACATTGTGTACAGATGAGAGTGAAGTAGTCAATGGTGACAGTGTAATCCATGGAATGATGGACAGCCCTAGAGCTTGTTCTATACATGAGAGTGATCAAAATGATAACCTGCACACTGATATTGTGTGTGATGGTAGTCCAACCTCCACCAGAAGCCTTGAGAAATCCACAGAATCCTTTACTGTTTCTTCAGGTGATGATACCATTGTAGATGGTGAAAGCTGGATGGATGAGGTTTCCCAAGATGTATCACCCTCGTCAGTCAACCCTGACAATAGTGAAGATTCAGTGAAAACTGTTTCAGATGTCATTCCTAAGAATATGGACAGTAGAATGAAGTGTCAAACATGTGGTAAGATATTTTCACGGCAATTTAACCTCAACGTTCATGAGCGGATTCATACTGGTATTAAACCATACCAATGTAAAACCTGTGGTAAGACATTTTCACGGCAATGTAACCTCAACCGTCACGAGCTGATTCATACTGGTATTAAACCATACCAATGTAAAACCTGTGGTAAGGCCTTCACACTTCAATGTAACCTCAACGTTCATGAGCACATTCATTCATTTATAATTCAGCTGTGGTAAGGCCTTCAACTTCACCATACCAATGCAAAAACCTGTGTGTAAGGCATTTGCACGGCAAGGTGACCTCAACCGTCATGAGCTGATTCATACCAGTGATAAACCATACCGCCTCATTGTTCATGAGCGCATTCATTCAGGTTATAAACCATACCAATGCAAAACCTGTGGTAAGGCATTTGCACGGCTAGGTGACCTCGGTGTTTCACCAGCGGATTCATACCGGGATTAAACCATACCAATGTAAAAACCTGTGGTAAGGCCTTCACACTTCGATGTAACCTCGACGTTCATGAGCGCATTCATTCAGGTTATAAACCCATACCAATGTAAAACCTGTGGTAAGGCATTTGCACGGCAAGGTCACCTCAACGTTCACCAGCGGATTCATACCAGGATTGAACCAGTACCTGAATGTAAAACCTGTGGTAAGACATTTACACGTCAGGATCACCTACATGAACACACTCATTCTTGTGTGAAACCTGGTAAAGCTAAGAAGTGAAAAAAGAGATTCAGGAGCTTGTTGTGACTCACTGTTGCATTTAGGTCTGCAAGATGAGACACTTGAAGGAGACGTTGGGGCGCCAAGTATGTTTTTATAATATAAT